>OY751319.1:5964325-6404325 GCA_963564615.1 Rhorus exstirpatorius | reverse complement strand
TCTCCGCTTCGTTGCGCTTTTCGAAGAAGTCGCTGTTTAAAAAATTTGATCAGAGTCTCGCTATATCAAGTTACATTGAAACAATAAGAGCATTTGGAATGCTTATATACATATGTGGCGAGATCTTGAAATCTTGATATCTTGATATCTTGATACCTCATCATGCATATTTTTGTGTCGCAAGGGGCATCGATTTTTGATGGCGCTGCAGTTTATGTAAATGAGTAAACTCGCTCAGAAGGCTAGCGCTAAAAAATTTGATCAGTCTCGCTATATAATGTTAAATTGAAACAATAAGAGCATTTGGAATGCTTATATACATATGTGGCGAGATCTTGAAATCTTGATATCTTGATACCTCATCATGCATATTTTTGTGTCGCAAGGGGCATCGATTTTTGATGGCGCTGCAATTTAAGTAAATGAGTAAACTCGCTCAGAAGGCTAAAAAATTTGATGAGATTCTCGCTATATAATGTTACATTGAAACAATAAGAGCATTTGGAATGCTTATATACATATGTGGTGATATCTTGATATCTTGATATCTTGATATCTTGATACCTCATCATGCATGTTTTTGTGCCGCAAGGGGCATCGATTTTTTATGGCGCTGCAATTTAAGTAAATGAGTAAATTCGCTCAGAAGGCTAGCGCTAGCGCTAAGTATATATATGGAAAGAACAAGATGCACTGTTAATCAGTCTCAAGCCAGCAGGGTATTATCACGTATCGTTATCAATCATGGCAGATCGAGCACTTCGCGTGTGTATATTAAATCTTTTGCGTTTGGCCATATTACATAGTTCTCAGCTTCGTCGTCGGTGTAACGAGCAATGGTGCAACGAATTAAATCGATTATCGGGCGATAGACTTATAAGACGCTTAAAATATATTGTATGGTGGGCGCCCTTGCGAATCATAGCGGCAGCCTACAGCAGAGGCATACTAAATGGTCAACAAGTGCTAGCGTGTGTGTTTGAAGAGCTGCAGCGTCGAGGATTGGAAAACGCGCCATGTGTCCGCGGTATTGTCGATGAAATCAAAAGTAAGTTCTGTTCTATCATAAAAAATAATCATGTATATTTGTAATACTTAAACTGTATTGAAAAATTTTTCACGATGTCATTATTACGCCAGCACGTATTGAAATTTTTTTCACGATGCCATTATTACGCTAGCACGGGCAAGCCTTATTTATCGAACTCTTCTCTTTGTGCCATGCTTCGCGTGGTCCCGAGCTCTCTCTCTCTCTCTCTCTCTACCTCTCGCTGGCTCTCTTTCATGAAAGCGATACAGAGCTTCTGTTATCGTTAGAAAATTTTACGAATTTCAACGCGAAATATTCAAAAAGTATTCTTATTGATCAATTTCCTCTTTCTCTCTCTCTCTCTCTCTCTCTCTCTCTTTCGTTAGAGCGGTATGGATCTTAAAGCGTATTGAAAAAATATTTTCACGGCTGTTATTTCGATAGTATGGTCAAACCCTATTTATCGAGCTCTACTCTTTGTGCCATGCTTCGCGTGGTTCCGCATTCTTTGGCATTCTTTGCAATTCTCTCACTCTCTCGCTCTTTTTTCATGAGCACGATGCAGAGCACCTGTTTGCGTAAGCAGAGATAATCGTTATTTATCGAGCTCCACTCTTTGTGCTATGCTTCGCGTGGTTCCGCGCTCTCTACCTCTCGCTGTCTCTCTCTCTTTCATTAAAGGGGGTACAGAGCGCCTGTTATCGTTAGAAAAAATATTTTACGAATTTCAATATGATATATTTAAAAAATGTATTCTTATTCACCAATCTCCTCTTTTTTTCTCTCCTTACATTATTATCGTAAGAAAAACATTTATATGAAATTTTAACACGGTTCGTTTACCGGAAAAATTATGAGTTGAAAGCACTACTTCTATTAAAAGAGGGATATTATTTTTAATGGTTGTGCACCTAATATAGTATATCGACAGTTCTTGGATGCATCGCCGAATGAAGAAGCAGCTTCAATAGAAGAGGCTTGTGCTGTGGAATTAGCATGCCAGCAGAGGAGCGCAACGAGTCAGCACCTGTCATGCACCGAGTTGAATGATGAGCGACCTACGAGTACGGTTTCAAGTATCGAGCATCCTTCGGACATATTTTCTAATTCGTCGATTTTCGAACGTAGGTTGAAATTAAGGTGCAAAAAAAAATAAAAAATTAAAAATTGGTGTGGCGTCAATTTTAAATTATAAATTTATCCAGAGGGCATAGATAGGGAGAGGGTAACAGACGCTGCTGTACCAGGCCCATCAGGCCTATGCCATTCTGGACGACGAGCAACCCCAACCTCTGACCCTGATGATGTTTTTGACCATCGCGAAAATCAGCTGTGGGAATATCCGATCGAGAACGAGAGAGACGAGGAAATAGCATTTCAAAGAGCTGACGATTGGCTTCAAATGCTCGTGACTGATGACGACTCTGGTAAATAATTTTTCTTACACATGAAAAAATTAATTAAGTATGTAAGTAAGTGGGTCCTTTTGTAACAGGGTATTCGTCAGCATCTTTGTTTGAGTGGTGATATCGGTCTATTTAAGCAGTACTATGATGCGCGAGAGGTACAAATATTGATAAAATTTAATAATTTCATATTAATCAGCTCTAGAATCTAATACATGTCTCTTTTTCCAGAGTTGCAAAGTGGATCAGGCAGGCAGCGTACTACAGCAAGGAGCGAGCCGCTCCATGAAATACACCCGCCGGGAAAGCATTTTGAGATCATCGGTGATTACACGAGGTACTTCAAGCGCTTCAAAATACGGGGGCGTGAAACGTCGTTGCGAATTCGTCAACCGGTCTCTGGAGTTAGCGTGGTGGACTGGCTCAACGGTGCGTTTCGTGATCTGTTAACACACATCATGAACTCCTGCGAGGGTGGCGATTATGTAGGCGTTTCGTTTACAACGAATAGCTTGCCGCACGGGCCCGTGTGGTTATCTTTCCGACCGGCCCGCGATTATGTATTCGAAGATATTTGGAAATTGATAAGCAGCGTGGCGCAAAGTGCGTCATCTTTAAATATTGACGATTCGTGCACAATAAAAATGTGCGCTGTCAACGGGGTCGAAGGGTGCGGTCGGAAAGGTCTCACGCACGAGGGTGTCGCAAAACGATCTATTCTTCCGATCCGAAATAGCGACAATCTATGTTTACCGCGTTCGCTGGTAGTGGCTCGAGCATACGCAGAACGAGGAGAAATACGCTCGGGTAACCTACATGATAAATGGCGGCGTATTATGCGAATCAATGGAGGTGCGCAAAAGCAGGCAGCGCTCGAGCTTACAAGAGAAGCAGATGTTCGCGTACCTGTGGAGGGCTGTGGTGTTTACGAGATTGCACGCTATCAGGATCATTTGGCACGAGACGGTTTTGCAATTGTCGTTTACGAATTTTTAACTTTGGGTCGCGGGGAGGAGCCACTATTGGACGGAAGACAGGGTGTTCTGAACAGCGTAGGCACAATTCAGCACACCCTGTACATTTTGTATTACGAGCGTTCACATCATTTCAAGCCTATTCTAAATCTCAGAGCAGCTGTCGGCAGTAGAGATTTCTGTTCATCATGTAACACAGCATATCGGCGATTCGGTCATAGATGTTCAAAAAAAAAATGTCCTCGGTGCTGGGGGTTACAGACGTGCGATACGCGATCGCTCAATATAATCAGATGCGAAGCATGCAACCGCGATTTTTTCGGAGAGGCATGTTTGCAGAGGCATAAGGCACCGCTGGTGACCATGAGGCGTAGAAAGGCTAGCGTTTGCGAATCTCTCAAACGGTGCCGCAACTGCTTTCGAGCAATAAGGCCATTAGAAAAAAAAGAGAAGCATAAATGCGGGGTAGGTTTCTGCAAAACGTGCAAATCTCATCAACCTAGTAATCATCTGTGTTTCATGAAACCGATTCGTAGTACTTCGGACTTGAAAAAAATACTATTCATTTTTTATGATTTTGAAACACAGCAGAGCACACCTGTGAAGGGTGATGCGACTACTTATGTACACGAGCCAAATCTTTGCGTGGCTCAACGAGTTTGCACGTTTTGCTGTGTTAACGACTCTATAGCCGAACTGTGCGAGCATTGCGGGGAACACGAATTTGTGTTTAGTCACAGCCCCGTAGCCCAGCTTGTCGAATTAGCCATGCAACCGCTCGAAGGTTTTTCGCGTACAATCTGTATCGCTCATAATGCAGGGGGTTTCGACGCTCAATTCATCCTGCGTTATTTCATCGAAGAGAAAAAAACTCAGCTCCCCACACTAATCATGAACGGTACGAAAATTATTACGATGCGCGTCGGAAAAATCGTATTTCTCGACAGTCTAAATTACTTCCATATGCCTCTGAGCGGTTTACCGCTCAGAGGTGTGTGTGTGTGTGTGTGTGTGTGTGTGTGTGTGTGTGTGTGTGTGTGTGTGTGTGTGTGTGTGTGTGTGCGTGTGCGTGTGCGTGTGCGTGTGCGTGTGCGTGTGCGTGTGCGTGTGCGTGTGCGTGTGCGTGTGCGTGTGCGTGTGCGTGTGCGTGTGCGTGTGCGTGTGCGTGTGCGTGTGCGTGTGCGTGTGCGTGTGCGTGTGCGTGTGCGTGTGCGTGTGCGTGTGCGTGTGCGTGTGCGTGTGCGTGTGCGTGTGCGTGTGCGTGTGCGTGTGCGTGTGCGTGTGCGTGTGCGTGTGCGTGTGCGTGTGCGTGTGCGTGTGCGTGTGCGTGTGCGTGTGTGTGTGTGTGTGTGTGCGTGTGTGTGTGTGTGTGTGTGTGTGTGTGTGTGTGTGTGTGTCCCTCAGTGCACCGGCTGTGGGCGTCGTCGGAGCGGCGTAAGGATCTCCCCAACAGTCACGTAAGTTTTTCATATTTATTGATAAATTAAAAAAAAAAAAAAAAAAAAGAGAAAAAAGTATGGATTATTATTATTTGAATAATGATAATAATCGGGCCACTCTGGCGAACCCTCAGAACTCTTTCCCCCCACCACCTCTCCCCACCACAACCCCACCACGCTCGGAAAGAGGCTCCGACGCGGGGGGAAAGTGGAGGGGATAGGAGCGGCGATAGGAGTGGGGTTGGATATAGTGGTCCACATACTACTAATTGTAATTAGTATTTAGATTTTGTTCTAATTACAAATTAAAAGTAATTAGTATTGAAATTTTTTTCTAATTACAAATTAAAAGTATTTGATATTTAGAATTGTTTCTGAATACAAATTAAAGTATTTAGATTATCTTCTAAATACAAATTAAAAGTATTTAGAGTTCAGGTTTTTGACTAGTTACAAGTTACAATTGTATTTAGCATGAAATTTTCCTGTACATACAATGCCCAAATGTAATTAACAAGATTTTTTTTACCTATGTATAATTCGAAAATGTAATTGATATCATTTCCCAAGCTAATTACAACAACTTTTGATTGTATTTATTTTTATCGAGATAATTAAAAATCACAAGTTTCATTCCTTAGACCATATGGGTATTTCTGACTATTTGGGTCATTGCGAGGACGATCACGCCGTAGCTGGCATCCAGGTCGGTCGCACCATAGTTCTTGCTGTCCAGGTCGATCGCACCATAGTTTCTGGCGTCCAGGTAAACCATGCCATAGGTTTTGGCGTCCAGGTCGATCGCACCATACTTCTTGGTGTCCAGGTCGATTGCAACATAGTTCTTGACGTCCAGGTCAATCGCTCCATAGTTCTTGGGGTCCAGGGTTATCACGTCATAGTTCTCGGATTTCAGGTCAATAGAGCCATAGTTCTTGGCGTCCAGGTCAATCGCACCGTAGTTCTTAGCGTCAAGGTTGATCGCGTCATGGTTCATGGCATCCAGGTTGATCGCGCCATAGTTTTTAGCGTCCAGGTCGATCGCGCCACACTTCTTGGCGTCCAGGTCGATCGCACCATAGTTCTTGCTGTCCAGGTCAATCGCATCATAGCTATGGTGTCCAGGTTGATCGCGTCATATTTTTTGGCGTCCAGGTTGATCACACCATAGTTCTTGGCATCCAGGTCGATCACACCATAGTTCTTGGTGTCCAGGTTGATCGCGTCATAGTTTTTAGCGTCCAGGTCGATCGCGCCATAGTTCTTGCTGTCCAGGTCAATCGCATCATAGTTATGGTGTCCAGGTTGATCGCATCATATTTTTTGGCGTCCAGGTTGATCACACCATAGTTCTTGGCATCCAGGTCGATCGCACCATAGTTCTTGCTGTCCAGGTCAATCGCATCATAGTTATGGTGTCCAGGTTGATCGCATCATATTTTTTGGCGTCCAGGTTGATCACACCATAGTTCTTGGCATCCAGGTCGATCGCACCATAGTTCTTGGTGTCCAGGTCGATCGCGCCACAGTTCTTGGCGCCCAGGTTGATCACGTGATAACTCTTGGAGTCCAGGTCGACAGCGCAATAGTTTTACGCGTCCAGGTCGAACGTGCCATGGTTTACCGTGTCCAGGTAGACCGCGCCATAGTTTCTGGCGTCCAGGTCGATCGCGCTATATTTATTGGGGTCCAGGTTGATCACGTCGTAGTTATTGGATTTTAGGTCAATCAATCCATAGTTCTCGGCGTCCAGGTCAACCGCACCATAGTTCTTAGCGTCCAAGTTGTTCGCGCCATGTTTCCTGGCATCCAGGTTGATCGCGCTATAGTTTTTGGCGTCCAGGTCGATTGCGCTATACTTCATGGCGTCCAGGTCGATCGCACCATAGTTCTTGCTGTCCAGGCTGATCACGTCATAGTTTTTGCCGTCCAGGTCGATCGCACCATAGTTCTTGGCGTCCAGGTTGATTGCGTCATATTTTTTTGCGTCCAGGTCGATCGCGCCATACTTCGTGGCGTCCCGGTCGATCGCACCATAGTTTTTGCGGTCCGGGTCAATCGCGTCATAGTTATTGGTGTCCAGGTTGATCGTGTCATAGCTATTGGCGTCCAGGTTGATCGCACCATACTTCTTGGCATCCAGGTCGATCGCACCATAGTTCTTGGTGTCCAGGTCGATCGCACCATAGTTCTTGCTGTCCAGGTTGATCGCACCATAGTTCTTGGCATCCAGGTCGATCACACCATAGTTCTTGGTGTCCAGGTTGATCGCGTCATAGTTTTTGCCGTCCAGGATGATCGCGCCATAGTTTTTGGCGTCCATGTCGATCGTGCCATAATTCTTGGCGTCCAGGTCGATCGCACCGTAGTTATTGGTGTCCAGGTTGATCGCGTCATACTTTGTGGCGTCCAGGTTGATTGGACCACGGTTCTTGGTGTCCAGGTTAATCGCATCATTATTTTTGCCGTCTAGGTCAATCGAACCATAGTTCTGGACGTCCAGGTCGATCGCGCCGTAGTTAATCGCAGAACTATGGTGCGATCAACCCGGACGCCAAAAACTATGACGCGATCAACTTGGACAGCAAGAACTACGGTGCGATCGACCAGGACGCCAAAAAGTATAGCGCGATCAACCTGGATGCCATGAACCATGGCGCGATCAACCTGAACCCTAAGAACTATGGCGCGGTTGACCTGGACGCTGAGAACTATATCTCGATTGACCTGAAATCCAAGAACTACGACGTGTTCAACCTGGACCCCAAGAACTATTGCGCGAACGAACTGGACGGCAAGAACTATGGTGCAATCGACCGGGACGCAAAAAAATATGACGCAACCTACCTGGACGCCAAGCAATACAGTGAGATCGACCTGAATGGCAAAAACTATGACGCGATCAACCTGGACACCAATAACTATGACGCGATTGACCCGGACCGTAAAAACTATGGTGCGATCGACCTGGACGCCACGAAGTATGGCGCGATCGACCTGGACGCAAAAAAATATGACACAATCAACCTGGACGCCAAGAACTATGGTGCGATCGACCTGGACGGCAAAAACTATGACGTGATCAGCCTGGACAGCAAGAACTATGGTGCGATCGACCTGGACGCCATGCAGTATAGCGCGATCGACCTGGACGCCAAAAACTATAGCGCGATCAACCTGGATGCCAGGAAACATGGCGCGATCAACTTGGACGCTAAGAACTATGGTGCGGTTGACCTGGACGCCGAGAACTATGGATTGATTGACCTAAAATCCAAGAACTACGACGTGATCAACCTGGACCCCAATAAATATGGCGCGATCGACCTGGACGCCAGAAACTATGGCGCGGTCGACCTGGACACCGTAAACCATGGCACGTTCGACCTGGACGCGGAAAACTATTGCACTGTCGACCTGGACTCCAAGAGTTATCACGTGATCAACCTGGGCGCCAAGAACTGTGGCGCGACGGACCTGGACAGCAAGAACTATGGTGCGACCGACCTGGATGCCAGCTACGGCGTGATCGTCCTCGCAATGACCCAAATAGTCAGAAATACCCATATGGTCTAAGAAATGAAACTTGTGATTTTTAATTATCTCGATAAAAATCTTTAAATACAATCAAAAGTTGTTGTAATTAGCTTGGGATATGATATCAATTACATTTTCGAATTATACATAGGTAAAAAAATCTTGTTAATTACATTTGGGCATTGTATTTACAGTAAACATTGTATTTACAGTAAACATACGGGGTCAGTGGCTACAAGGCGATCTTATGAATGTATTCGGTTGCCTACTTGCAGTGCACTCTGCGTCTGAGTACGAGATGCATGAAACGTGGAAAATTCAATGGCCCCATCATATTACCGCAGAACCGGCCAACAAAAAATATATACAAATAATGCATAGCTGCAGCAACTTCAATACTAACGAAAATGGCCATTGGGTATGTGCTTACTACGATGGACGCGGCTTACTATTCGTGTATGACTCTATGAATAAAAGAAAATTACATGAACATCACAAATTGTATCTTCAGCGACTGTATCCGAGTTATTCATTTGAAAAGCAGCCAGTTAAATTTCCCGCCGTTACAAATCGACGGAATTCTGTCGATTGTGGTGTTTTTGCCATTGCCTTCGCAGTCACTCTTTTGTTTAGGTTAAATCCCAAAGATATCGTGTACGATCATCGATACCTGCGGCAACATTTGTTAGCCATTTTTGATACTGGTATAATAACTCACTTCCCGCGCGTCGTGCAACCGGGAGATTCTATAAGATTTTTTTCATTGGAAGAGTTGAAAAACCGACGTATTAGAGCTTCAAAGATGAAAGAAAACCGTTTGGCTGCCAAGCAGTCTCGGGTAAATGATGTAGAAGAAGGCCCGCTATCGAATGTCAAGGGCATTTGTAATCAAAGTGAAGTCACAGACATCCTACCAGCTATGGCTGGTAATCAATCCAGTCTTCCGAAAAAAGGACAATCATCACTTGCTGCTGGTAAGGAAGTAGGTACATCATTACGAAATAACTCAACTACCAAAGTTTCGGATAAGCCGGTGATCAAGCCAGCAAAATCGATAATGAAGAACTGGTCGCACAAAAATCTTCATAAAAATGACTCACACGAAGGCACTTTTCAGAAGAACCTCGTATCGGAAAAAAGCGCAGGTAAGAAACCCTTATCCGGAAAGTCGATCGCAACCATGCCACTACCGATTGCCCCATGCAAATCGGTAAAAAATATGGATAAGAAGTCACCCAATGATGACAAGACCCGTTTCACCAATTCGAGTTCTCCCCACTTGGTAAAAATCACGTCGACTAAAAGTATCCGCAATACAAAAATCCAAGATGTTCATGGCTTAATCGTAAACGAAAATTGCCATTCAAAGCCTGCTCTTATTCTTACTTGCCATGAAGAAGATGCTACGATGCGCGAAAAAGTTAATAACGAATCATCACACGTATCAGTGATTCAGAATGTAGCGGTAGGGAATAAAAAAATAACAAGCTCATTTCGAAGAATAAACATCAAGTGAGGCCGAGTTTGTTAACGGCTTCTGAATCACTATATAAAAATCCGAACGGAAGAAACTGCATCATTTCAACCCAAAAATGTGATTCAAGCGGCACGTTTGTTAAGCAGTGTGAAAAAGATCTGGAAACTGAATATCGGAAACGACTATGCGATAGTCTCCAGAGCAGTACTGATAGTAATAAAGTTTTCAATTTAAATGAGATAAACTCAACCGTCAATAGTACTGAAATTAACACAGAAAACGCTTGTGGTCCAAATTCCAAACAGTGCATGAAAAACAAGCAGCGAACATTGGCTGCTCCTACAGATTTATGTAATAACCAACTACGAAATTACAACGAAAGTACAGTTACAAAGCAAAATAATAAGCGAAAACAGCATTCAGATAATGTAGGATTTGGGCATCATTAGGCTAACAAGCGCCGTAACTCCATCGGCATGCGAGAAACTCAGCGCTTTAACGAAGACAAAATAAATAGGTCAAAAAGTAAACAATCTATTTATGGGAATAAGCAGAAGATTCGAAAAGCTAAGTAGGTGTCCCGAAAATACCATCGAATAATTGCCGCATCCAATACTATTAAAACGTTACTAACTAAAAATTGTTACAGTACTCACTTAGCTAAAGTATTAAAAGAAGGATCAACCGAAAAAAATCATTTGGAAGCGGAGCGAATTGTAAAATGGTGGAACGCTTCATAACACATTTACCAATTTTCGTTTTCTACAGTTATGGATATAACAATTCCAACAATCAATATCGTAGAAGAAGTGATGATCAAAGCGGTCATTTTCAAGATTATCCATTCGAGCAGCGATATAGAAATTTCCGAGGTTATTCATATCAGAAACGAGATGGTAATTCACGAGGATATCCAAATCGAAAACAATATTCGAGAGACGAATAAAGTGATTTGGCTCCCATCTCGGTCCTGACAGCAGCAAAAGCAAGTGGTAAAAGAAAAACACGAAAAAAATCATATAAAGTTCATTTTTTTATTAATATTGTTTTCATTTTAACTCATTAAATTATGGTAACTTACATTGCCAAATGGTATTGTAAAAGCAGCTTTATTTGAGATTCAATAAACCTACTAAAACGGAAAAAAAGAAGAGTAGAATATTCAAGAAATAAAGGAAATAAGGTTCATTAAGTTCAATAAAACTAATAAGTTCATTAAGTTTAAAAATGAAAGAAAAAAAATCATATGAAGTTTATTTTTTTTATATTTTTTTATTTTTTATGTTTTTTTATGTTTTTTATTTTGTATAACTCATTACTTACATTACAAAATGATGAACCTAATAAAAAAAATTTGGATAATATAAAGAAAAATAGAAATATTAAAAAAAAGAGATTAGGTTCATTAAGTTTCTTATGTTTATATTAAAAAACAGAGACCCAGTGAGAAAAGAGAGTCAGAAAAAGCTGCAACTGAGATATCCCTATAATTTCGAATGAAGAGAGCATCGCGTTTACATATACTGTGACGCAATTTTCTGGTTTAGCGTCACAGGTCGTCCCGACCAGCGTTATTTTTGGTAATATTGCGGTAAATTCAGTTAATTTCGTTGTGTAAAAATTAGTCCGTTCTCGAAATCAGTATTGGCGACCGGTTCGCCTCAATTGCTTCATTTTTCGCGTTATCGTACGTTTTCCTATTGAGTTTTGCTTTTGTCGGGTCCTTGCGTGTTCGAGATGCCGAGTTGCCGTAGATCAGGGCCGAATTTACTGAGCCACCCGGTACACTCGGTCGGTCAGGGATAGTAATTTTAGTGAATATAAAGGTTCGAGTGGGAGTCTCGACGCTTCGTTACAGGGTATAGAGAAGAGAAGGGCGTTTTGCGGGATGAGTTACGTTTTGAGTTACGTTTACGTTTGGAAGACCGTTGGCGAAGGGACCGGTGATCACCCCGGCGCCACGGATTGCCTGATCACACCGTTATCGTAGTTTTAGTTTTAGTTAGTCCCAGATCTTCCTATAACAGAAGAATACCACTAGAAGGACGATCATCGCAACAGGAGGACCCACACGCCGTCGGAGAAATTCGGCGTATTTCGATTAGTAATTAAGGAAATATTATTTAATGTTAATTTTGCGTTCTCATTTGAATTTGTCGGCGTTTCCGGTTTTCGATAAGGCGTTCGCGTTCCGTGTGACGTCAGGAGAAGAGAGGATTTCGAGCTTTCGTTGCGCGTGCGCTTATGGATCTCTCTCTCCCCATTAGCTTTTCGGGCAGATTACCTGCTCGAATCGCTCTCTTGCGCTCCAGCTCTCGATCCGAGCGGTTCTCCGCTTGGAGCCTACATTATGTTATCGAATATACTTTGGTTCCCGTCTCGTCTACGCTTTAGCTATCGTCTTCGAAAAATGAGATCCCTTCTATAATTTAGTCCCTTTCATTATCGTGTTTGCATTTTCGTTATCGGATAGACTCTTTGCGTTATTATTTGATTTATTGTATTCTCGAGTCTCCTTAATTTTTTTTGTTTTGTATTTCTTCGAATTTTGCGGGTCTACTCTTGAAAAATGCTGTGGAATAATTTGCGTGCTATCGAAAGAATATGAATAAATTAGCCTGAACCAAGGTCCCATACATTATAATTTTTGCGTTGAGTTTCATTATTTCTGTTTGAGTTTCGAAGGCACTTGAGAGTTAGCCAGCCGTCCACGCCCTCTCACCACAACCTACATCCTGAGCGAATCGGGTATACCGTCACTGATCTCGCCATCCGACACGCCGGCGTCCCTTTTTGTTTCGTTTCGTTCCCGTTAACGTTAGTTCAGATTACGTTTAGCGGGTTTGGTAATTCCCGCCGTTGAATAAAAAGATTACCTGGCGCTCAACGGCTCTCCCGGCGTCGAGGATGGTAAGATGGGCCGAAGGTAACGCGAATTGCGTGATTCCCGTTACAAATGGCGCCCAACGTGGGGCTCTAACGATTAAGTGCCAAACATGTGAGTAAGTTTTACGTTTTGAGGAAAAAAAGAAAAAGGTAATTATTTCGATTTTCGGTAATGTTCTTGGTTCAGTGCTACGAATAAATATTGATAGCGATCTCCCAGTTTTGCTCACGATAAAAAGGGTGTTATCGAATTTTATTAATTTCGTCATCACGCTATGGGGATGCTCTCGAATTAATTTTTTCGGTGGAAATGTCGAATTAAAATCTTTGTGGAATTCAAGTTACCGAATTGTCATTGGTACCAGCTAGAAAAAAAAAATGTACATAGAAAAGAAAAATGATCGAGCACGTAGAAAAAAAAATTTAATAATAATAGAACTTTTCGCTTAACCATTTGTGCTACCGTTAACTCCGGTGTTATCGAAATTTTGATCGTCGTCGAGCTAACGATATCGTCTTTGTCTTGGCACCGAATCGGAAAGTACGATAATTTCGTCTTCCACCACTGAAACAGAAAAAAAAGGGAAGAAGAAACCACCGAAAGATACTCTCGAACTATTTCGAGAATATATTCGAAGAAAAAAAAAAGAGAGGGCGGAGGTAATCCTCGGACAAAGGAACAGTCGAAGACCATCGGGAACGTTCGAGCAGCTACCGAGAGAAAAAAAAATTTCTTTTGTATATCTCTACTTATATATCTTTGTTCTCTACTCATGTCCCTCGCATAGAGCGAAGCCTGAGCCTCGTTCACGGAATTTTCGCCGTCGTGTTATCTTAGTACAGGAGCACAGTGGTTCCAAACGGCCTTTTAGCCGGCCAAAACCTCAAAAATGAAGGTTAAAAGATCGATGTTTTTGTAATGGATTCTAGTAGAGAAGTGGTTGGGGCATTCGGATCGCATAGGGTAGGGTCGAAATATTGTATACCTGCTCCCCTGTGACAGTCGAAAGTTGCCTTTGTTCGGAGCAGGCGTGCGACGCGTCGCGCGGAGTTCTACAGTGGCCTGGTAAATATTCAATAATTTCGCAACGACTGGTCCGATTTTAAAGTTTGAAAATGGAAAATGTTCCTAAAGGTATGTAGAAACATTTTATGTACTACAATGTTCGATAGCGTTTGTTGTTATTCATGAAACGTATGCTAACGGTAGTCGTAATTTTCATTTGTTTTCGTTTTTTTGCCAGTACATTTACAGAGATACAAAAAAATTTTGATACATTTTAGTCTTGACATCGCCAGGGACATGTTAGTTGAACTATCTGTTAATGAAATCTCAAAAAATTAGCTGCTAGAAAGTTGCCTTTTTTCAATAAAATTAATTTTCGTGTTACCGTGCACACTGTCGCGCGCGTTACGCACTATACCGTGACTCATGGCGATACTCCGGTCAACTTTCTATACCTGTGGCTCAAAAGGGCACAGGTATAGAGGGTCTTTTGTAGATATTTTCTATCTCTGTGGATAGTATTGTTCTCTAATTTTTTTTTTCAATTGATTGTTCATTACCGTAGAATTATAATTTTTTTTTTCATTTTTCAAGAACAATAGAACAGTAAAGTGCATTATATTTATAAAATGAAAGTAACGCACAATACATACAACTTTTTTAATTTTAACAGGAAATACGTGCAAAGAAATCGTTTGTACGCGCCGAAAAATATTCTTGGCGCTACAAAATGACTGGACCTCAAAATTTGAGAAACAAATCGAAGTTCTCGAAAATCATTTCCGCGACTCAGAAGGATGTATTTTCGAAATTTCAATCCATGGCAAAAAATTTTTGAGGAATCTCATATTTGCAATCAAGAAAAGATGGCAAGATAGCCACAGAATTCTAGAGCGCTTTAACGCCGTTCATGGAGCATGGCTTGACACGGACGTAACTATTACGGTTTGTCTATTTTCGTATTTTTTATATCATGAAATTTTTCATTTAAACGTTTTTTTTCACTTCCGAGCTAACGTTATTGCGATCTCTTGTAGAATGCTGATTTCGAAGACATGGATGCACCAAGTTCTAGTTCTGACACATCCGGATGTACTAAAAGTCTCAAGGCTGCTGGTAGACCTTCATCAGACTTTTCATCATCCAGCGTACGGACTAAGCGCCGAAAAGTCAACGATCTTCGGAAATCAACAAGTCCAACCACATTGGCATTCGCAACGGAAATGAATCTTCGTGCTTCTGGGTCCCGCACTGCAGCAAAGGTGCTCAAGGATATTACAACCACTTCTCCTACGCGAGCCTCTCGGTATCAGCAAGCATTTGCACAAAGTTGTAGACCAGTACGTCAAGAAATTAGCGCAGATGTTGCTTTGAACTTGATAATAAGCGGTAAAATGTCGAAAGACACGTACAATATGGTTCGGGAATTAACGAACGAAAACAGTGACGTCTCGGTTTATCCCAGTTATAAGAAAATATTAGCTGATAAATCTCGCTGTTGCCCACCAGAGTGTTCAATAAGTATAACGGAAACAAGCGCTGAAGTATCATTGCAGGCTCTACTAGATCATACCACAGCTCGATTGGTTCAAGTACAATCTGATGTCATAAAAACACTCGATAGTTCGTTCACGAATAATATGAAATTAATTTTAAAGTGGGGATGCGATGGTTCGTCGGCGCAGCAGTATAAGCAAAAATTTGACGAAAGCGACAGCTCAGACGCTCATGTATTTTTTACGTCCGTGGTTCCGTTGCAAATGGTAGCTTCAGACGACAAATCTGAGCAGCACCTTGTCGTTTGGAAGAACCCAAGGCCTTCTTCACCCCGTTACTGCGGACCTTTGAGATTGCAATTTTTGAAAGAAACCGTGCAGTCAACTGTTGATGAAAAAAATTACGTTGATCAGCAGATAGCATCTCTCGTCACATTCAATACAGTATCGGAGGGTAGTAACGTTGAAGTCACTTATGAATTATCGTTCACAATGATAGATGGAAAGGTGAGAAACGCTATTACTGGCACTAAGTCTGCGCAAAGGTGTTGTATTTGTAATTTGACGTCGAAAGATTTCAACAATTTATAATTGGTTCAGCGAACATCCTGTGACCGCTCTAAACTCAATTTTGGAATTTCTTCCTTGCACGCGTGGATAAGGTTCATGGAATGGATGCTTCATATTGCATATAAATTAAATGAGGGGACGAGTAAATGGCAGGCGCGATCAGTCGATGAAAAGAAGGCAGTTAGCGATCGCAAGGAAGAAATCCAACATAAATTTAAAGCTGCTTTAGGTTTAAATATTGATATGCCTAAGCAAGGATTCGGCAGTACCAACGACGGCAACACAGCCCGACGTTTTTTTGAGAACGTTGCTTTGACAGCCGAAATTTTGAATTTGGACGAAAAATTCATAGCAAGTTGCAAAGTGATTTTGCAGACAATGGCTAGTGGTTTCGCTGTACATATCGACAAGTTTAGGCTTTATTGCTTTGATGTCGCAAAACGATATGTTGCTCTCTATTCCTGGTACCCGATGCCAACATCGGTACATATGGTTTTAATTCATGGCCACGCGATTATAGAAGTGGGTGTCTTGCCAATCGGACAGCTTTCCGAGGACGCTCAAGAAGCTAGGAATAAGGACATTCGGCGGTACCGCGAAAATTTTTCTAGAAAATGTTCACGAGAGAAGACAATGTCCGATGTTTTCCGTCGGCTGCTTGCGTCCTCGGACCCACTTATTACGAGTTTTCAAAAATTGAAAATGAGAAATAGTGAACCATTACCTTCTGATGTACTGGAACTTCTACTAGCAACACCAGAAGGTAATGTCACAAATTGCGCGTTACCAGACACAGATACATGTACGACGGTCGTCCTATCCGACACGGATTACGATTTTTAATTAATATAATGTATTTTAAGCTCGATTTTAAGTCATTATGTACATAAGATGAAATAAACATTTCCATACTCTATGAAATTGTTCTTCATTTTGAAATTTAACATTACATTCATGTCAAATTCGTAATCAGCGACTCCAAAAACGTAATAGTAGACATCCTTGGTCTGATGAAGTGATTATTTTTCAAAAATGTCCGCCATTTTGGGTCCGCCATTTTGAATTTCATAATTTTGATATCAAATTCGTAATCAGCGACCCCAAAAACGTAATAGTGGACATCCTTGGTCTGATAAAGTGATTATTTTTGAAAAATGTCCACCATTTTGGGTCCGCCATTTCGAATTTCATAATTTTGATATCAAATTCGTAATCAGCGACCCCAAAAACGTAATAGTGGACATCCTTGGTCCGATAAAGTGATTAATTTTCAAAAATGTCCACCATTTTGGGTCCGCCATTTTGAATTTCATAATTTTTATATCAAATTCGTAATCAGCGACCTCAAAAACGTAAAAGTGGTAATTGTAAAATTTATTATTCCCGTTTTTGAGGTTTTGGCCGGCTAAAAGGCCGTTTGGAACCACTGTGAGGAGGAACAAAGGATTGCGAGTGAGACGCTCGACCAAGAGAGCGCAAGAGGTAAACATCGTTGACCGTGAACGGTTTACAGTGCTCGCGATAGTAGTAGTAGTATGTGGACCACTATATCCAACCCCACTCCTATCCCCACTCCTATCCCCTCCACTTTCCCCCCCACGTCGGAGCCTCTTTCCGAGCGTGGTGGGGGTAATGGTGGGGAGAGGTGGTGGGGGGGAGAGTTCCGCAGGCTGGACATAGTGGTCCGATTATTATCATTATTCAAATAATAATAATCCATACTTTTTTCTCTTTATTTAATTTTATATACATTTTCACTTCATTATACGTAATGCTTTTATACAATGAGAAAAGGATTTATCTTTTACGGGCTATAACAGTTTTAACTATGTGATCCAAATGATGCGTCAGTAGATTGTCAATTATCGTTGTTTTTGTACAAGTAGGTCATTCGTTATATGAATTATTCGGTGATGTTCGTTTTTGGGTAGCTCTCTCTCGTATTTTCGCACGCTTCGTGCGAATATTACGGCGTATGCAGCTCGTTGTAAAAATGGATGTTTCTGATGTTATTGCATCTACAAGAGAGTCTCTGCACTTTGTTACCTCGTTGCAAACACGACGAAGCCACGAGATATTTCTGTTTATACTGGCTTGTAATATGGACAGTATAATGAATTGCTCTTTTTTAAAACAGAATATCGGTAACGAGCGATGTGCAGGGTCTTCTTCATCCTCTATGTTAAAATGATTTTGAAAATCGTGCCAAAAACGACCGTCCATAGTTAAACAACCATGGATATAACATTTGAAGCTAATCACAGGCCGTAACGTACCGTTCCGACAAATATCAAGGCCCACCCACACAGATTTCGTCCCCAAATTATTTAGCTTATAGGCAAATGGTAGCAGTAGCGCACGTAGATTCTTAGCACGTTTCGCATACATCGCAGGACTTAACGATTTGTTGACGGTTTGAATTCCAGATTATTGAATTTTGTTCCGCGATATTCCATGGCCAAATTATTTTCACGGGCTGCGGCTATCATCTGCTGAAATAGCTGATCGTCTTTTTCGAACAGTTAGACGAATCTGGCTGGTAGGAAGCACGCAAATGTGTTTTCCACGTCGATGACGATACGCGTGCCCCATTTAGTTTGAACGGTTCTTATGTCGCCGATGATGTAGTCTTTTTTGAGCTCTAGTTCCGATAACTTTTTCACAGGTAGAAACGCGGCCGTTTGTCCCACTTTGTTGATTCGTGCGAAATCCATCGTAAATATCGAGTTCGTCAAATTTTCGTGTTAAAGAGAGAAATTGCGATCTCGCTTGTATTACTGCTTTGATACTCGCAATGTCGTGTGAAAGTGCTTCTATTCGCCGCTTTAATTCGCGTCGTTTTCTCAGCATACACCTCAAATGACAGCAAATGAAAGTCTTTAAGAGAAGTTTACTTCGATATCTGACCACGGTTTGATCGCGAATGATGGTCGTTCTCCAGGGTCTAACTTATACTCTGCAGTCGCCCCTCCACTAGACCTCCCCCCACTATAAAGATTACTCATTTTATTAGAAATACCAAAGACAAAAAGAAATCTGATCGTCTACATATGATACCCTATAATGATGACTCATTTCCTTAGACATAACAAAGGCAAAAAGAATCGACGGTTTGATGCACATTCCGCTTGAAATATGATAGTCGCTAAAAGTGACTTTTGTACCCAAAGAATGCTGACTCCAAGGCGCGTGATCGCAGTTCAAGGATAGGTAGAAAAAATAAAACGTGAAGAATTTCAATGTCGATTTTATTTCTTATATTAAAATTAGATTCATTATTGCCGTACACGAGAACAACAGTTCTGTATACAGTGTAAGTTTTTATGATTAAAATTATTTGTACCACAGCCACCACCAACCGCAGAGTCCATATTGAAAACTTTGCCCCGAGGCTTAGACTTTTCGCGTTTTTTTATATACGCATTATAATAATCGTTCACTGTTTTATCGTTTCGGGATAAATCATCTGAAAATACGCTTCGAAACTTATTAATACCAAAGCCAGTAGACATATAACGAAGAAACATAATGCAATACTGTCCGCAACACTGCGAATCTGGACCCTGAAGCTGAGTAGCGTTGCATCGGAAAAGCTTGCAGTTTCTTCGGAGTCGGATGAGATGCTGCGGAACGATTGGAGGGATCCCGTAGCTGTCAAAGTATCGTCCTTCTCCAGTTCGATCGACGTACATGGCGACCCAGTGGGCTCCGGGTAATTTGTGGCCATCGGTATTAACGACAAAAGCTGTCGGCCACGTCCACACCTTCGGGATACGGTCGGCTGGGTATACGCCTATCGTGTGGTCTGGTATGTTCCGCAAGGCCTGCAGAATTTCTAGACTGTTCATAGCAGCCTGAAGCAGAAGGTTTCTTTTTCTTTTCCTCGCGAGGCCCGTCTAAGCTCCAGCTCGTGGTCGTTCTATATTCCCATAAGGAGTCGATGCGATCTTTATGACAAAGCCAATCTTTTATTTGTTTCGCATTATTCAGCGCACATTTGTACGTGAGATTGTTATGTAGCGATCCGTGGTATATGCAACGAGGGTCGTCCTGATGAAGATAACGGAATGAAGGAGCCTCCTCTTCCTCCTCTAAATTTATAATGAAGCAACCTGTCAGCTGCGCCAGGTACTCTGATTTTATTGAACCCCTTGTGAATATTCGATCAGACTGTTCCGCAATATTTTTCAAAATTGATTCCATATGTTGCGACGTTGTATCGCCCTCACGCCATTGTAAACCATGATGATTTCTAGTCAACCAGGAATTCTGACGCTTCAGCGCCGGTGATAGATCCTCATTATCGTGAGGTGAAGACACAAGCCAATGAGCGGTGTACGGTCCGTGTAGGCAAATGATCGCAACTTCTTTCGGCACAAAACGATTGTTTTTATCTCGCAAACCCTGTATATCGATTGCGATATTCATGATGCTTTCTCGTTGCTCTCTCTGATAATACTGTTCAGCTCTTTGCGTCACGGAGACCTAGCTCGGCGGATACAAATTCTGCTGACTATCCAGAAAAGTCAACGATTACTTGTCTGGACGAGTCAATCTCCAGCACATTATCATACTCGGCGTACACAATGCAATTTACCGTTGATGCGAGAGCCTTTTCGAATCGTACTTCTATTCTAACACTGCCGTGTTTTACCAAATTCCAATGAGTACTGCTGTTTGCTGATAAATCGGGCGTAAGATCAAACGCGAAAAGGCAATACCCTTCGGGGTAGGCCTCCCGTGAAATACAATTACCTTCATTGAGAAAGTGAATACCCGTTCCGGAGAACAGAGTATGATACGCGTCTACGTAAAGCTTCGATTTTGTAAAGTCGGGCTGCAGAGCCTTTGACGGTATTTGCATACCATCCACATACAACGATAGATAATTGATTTGATAATTTTTAAAATTAAACGGGTTTTTATCGAGGCAGCCGTTGAATGCTTTATTATCGACGAAGCCAATGATGATACGTTTTGGTAGCTGGCCGAGGATTACATTATCGAGAGTTTCGCCATGTACTCCGCTATGCATGGATATAGCCTTTACCTCCACGCGTGTCAGGGGGTATTTTGCCGTAGCTTTACACAGCGTTCTTGCATGTGCTAAAAGTATACCAGGTGCTATCTTGGCGCGACGTACGAGAAGCGACAATATGTATTTTATAGTCTGTCGTCCCGCCCATAAGGCAAAATGAATTATTCGTGCGTACGAGTCGCAGACGCATTTCAACACCGTTCAATAAGAATCTCTCTTGATTAAAGACATCGCAGTGAAGATGACCGAGGAGATCAATAGTTTTTCCACTGCTAAGAAGGTCTCTGCGGCTAACAAGCCCACCGTTGGCTGTATCCGTATCCTCCATTTTTCCCGGTGTATCGGCGAACCAGAGCACACTCGTAAGATGAGAGTTTTTTGCGCCGTCTCCATAATTTAGCAGTGTTTCAATGTATGCTCTGTATGCATACGCGTTATTCGGGGGCGATACAAGTTTCTGATTGAAAAACACATCTACTTGATTAAACATTGAATGCATCAGATTATTGACGGGGCCTATTTTAATCGTTGAATCAGGCTTCTCAGCCAAACACTGTATTTGAACGCGCATGCTTAGCATGGTGTGAGCAAGATCAATGTATTCATCACCCTGACCAGGTACCACAAACTCAATTGGTGAATCATCCGTTAAAGATGAGATCGGTTTGTAGTACACCCATTGTGTTCCCTCGATGGTGGTTTGTGTAGGAGGCAGTGTAAATAGCTCGAGCTCTGACTTTAAACACTCGCAAGAGTGTGTGTGTAAGAAAGCCATATCTACCCTCTCTCTCTCTCTCTCTCTATGCGAAAATATCAGCCACCGTTCGTAGAGCCTTCCTCTTCTTGGTTGTCCTTCTCTTATTTATCCTCCTCTTTGCCGTTGCCCGCTTTCTCGATTTTCTCGACGAAGACGTAGCTTTCTTTCTTTTTTTCACACTATGGATACGTCGCACACCGCGGCCGGAAATGGAATGCCGAGATCGATTAATTTTTGCCATTTTATAGCCAGAACCCTTCATGAGCGTATCAATTTTTTCCTCCGCCTTTCGCTTCAGATTTTCGCCAGACTCGCGTAGACGCGTTTTGAACGCTTCTCTTGGCCGTACACCATTGTCCATTATATCGGTGGCAACATTAACACCGACACGCAGAGCCTCCTTGCCGACAGCCCGTGCTCCATTCTTCAAAAGAGGTATAATACGGCGGAAAAGGCCACCGAGAAAACTGCCAATCCCGTGGCCCCTTTGATTCGGTGAGCCTATGTACACGTTTCTGATACCCCCATATCCGGTCCGAGCACCACCCGTCTGCATATCAAAGTATTCATCGTAATAAGTCATTGCGATGACTTCTCTAATCCATACGCTTGAACTGTAATGTCACCGTCAGCGTCCCGTACTCAAATGGTATCGGCTGCCCAAACTCATCCCTTACATCGATATCGATCGATTGAAAGTTTGTATGAAGCAGAGGTACGTAGCGTGGTGGCGAAAAACCTCTAATCTTCACAGAGCCGTAATTGTTGCTATCCGCGGTATAAGATGGTACAACACGTAACAGAGGTGCATGCACATCACCGGTAATGTAGGGTTCACAAATATCCGTATAAACGAATAACATATCGGGGATAGCATTAGTTAGGCTGGCAGGTCGTGCGCCTGTATAACCAACATCTCTGAATGCAGGCGGGAGCGCCACACTGCTGGGTGTGGTAAATCCTAAAATCTTGTTGAGCCTTGGTGAGAAATGGAAAGCGTGAATTAAATTTTCGCAAGAATCGCAGATACGGGTCACTTGGACGTAGCCATTGCGAGCGCGCTGAAATAGTAAATGACCAGCAACGCCCTGTAGTTCATTTATTACTTCGAGCAATGAGTCTATACTCTTATATACACCGGGTGGAACATACACGCATCTCTTTTCAAAGTCAATAGCAGAATCGTGAATACCCGATTGTACTTTATACGGTGCGGTCTTGATGAAGTTCTGCTCGTCTTCCTGAGGTATATGCAGAATCGTCATGGGTATATGTATTTCTGTAAGTCTAACGGCCCAATTGCCTTGCAAAGATACGCGCTGTGGCAATCGTGTGGTATAACGCGTTGTCGTATTTTCCGGGTAATATTTCATACTGCTGTTGCTCGGTAAAACGATATAAAATTCGTCTCTCATCGTGATTTTTTATTTTTTTCGGTAATAGTACGAACTCTCGATAACTCGGCCTCGTAAAAAATGCCGTCAATATCTTCGCCGTGAAGATCGCGTAAAAAGTACACCGTCGGCCAACTAGTTGTCGATATGCGATGAATTTTGAACAGCTCGCTGCTCCAGCCGCTCTCGTAACCTTTTGCAAAGGCCGCTTTTGCACTACTGATTCGTACAACATCACCGATCCCGTATTTAGGGATGTGTTCTCGCTCCGAATCCTTGTAACGCTGCATCAAATTAGCACGAGCTTGAGCTGCAGTGGCAAGAGTCACCGTTACCGGGGCCATTTTTATGCTGCTATGCCGGGCATTATTATATGCAGACACTATATTTTGCAACACATTGATGTATCGCTTCGCGCGAGTATACGTAAAGTATCGCCACATTCTTTCTTTCAATGTTCGATTAAATCTTTCCACAATTGAGGCTTTTATATCAGGATTCCGTGCAGTTCGAAACTGAATATCTTTCTTCTTTAGGAGCTCTTGAAATGCAGCACCCATGAATTCTTTGCCTCGATCCGATTGCAGGCATACGGGTGATCGGCTATTAGTGGCTTTTTGCGTGAGTATCCGCGTAAAAGCCTTAGCCACAGACGCAGCAGTCTTGTCGCGTGAAGGCTCGACACATGCATATTTACTAAGCACATCTATGACTACGAGGAGATAGGTATGACCATCGTTGTAATCTTTGATCGAGCGAAGATCTACGAGATCAGCCTCCCAGACATCGTCAATGTTTCGCACGCTGTAATGGCGTCGTGGAAATCGATGTTTTACAGGGCGATGTTTCGTGTAAGCATCCTGTGTCTCCAACCACTGCACGGTCTTTTCGCTAGAAATTTTTTTTCGCGTTGCGCGTAATAATTTTGCAGCGCCCGAGAACGATGCTTCGTGGGAGGGACTATAGTACAGCTTTTCCAATTTTTTCATGGTTTAGAGTTTTAGGTTAGCCCAAATTACACGATTCTTCTTCTTCTTTTTACACTGGCCAGCGCCTGTTTGCTCCCTCTCAGAGGTACTGAAGAGCTCATAAATACTGGGATCGGTGGATTCGTCGCTACTGTGATTGGCTCCCGCGTCGCTCAACGACAAGTCGTGGGAGTGCACAGGTATTTTACTTTTTTTCCGAAAAGGCGTCGAGGTGGGCACATCGGACCTCCACAGATCCTGGTTTCCAACAAACTCGCGTGGAATTTTTGCCTCTTTTAAAAATCCTGCAAATGCATGACGACCCGCCGGTGTTGAGATTTTCCTCGCGCGCATAGCATCGTTTACAAGATCGACAATATTGGAGTCCTTGATTTCTTTGCCTGCGATGGCGACGGTGCCTGTAGGATTCCAGCAAAACTCTGTTACTGTTACAAGGCGTAAACGACGGAGCAATAGTTTTGCTTTATTGCGATATTTTGTCGGGACACTTTTAACGATCATAGAGTCGTTTATGCGTGGAATTTCAGCGCCTTTTCCACTATTCCCCTCCTCCTCTATAGGTGTCGTGATGTAATCAAAATTTTTTGGGAGTGCACGATGCTGCTGCGCTCGCTCATTATCGGCAAAATGGAGATAACGCTGCAACACCGCGAAATACGCCGACCACTTTTCCCTCTCATCCTTGTACAAATTAGAATTCAGAATATCGTTCATCTCAGTGTCCAATCTACTCAGTGTCGTACCAAGGGTTTGCACTGTTTGCTGCTGTTGCCGTTGAACAGATTCCGTTTGTCGATTATTCTACACGCCTATATGCTGAAGATTCTCTTCAGGCACGAGCACCATTTTTCTCGCATGCTCCATTATCCACTGCCGCCGATCAAACGTGACAAGAGCGTACCCAGTACGGGGGCGAGCAGCAGCGGTAGGAATCCACCGTTTTGAAGCACAAAACGTTTCTTGCTCTTCCAACTACCGCTTTTCGCAGCTAGTCGTCGAAGAAGAGATGCGTGGCGACGCAACTTTTTTCTTTGTTCAGGCTTCAAAGGCACGTTACCACGTAGAATGTTTAACGCACACTCACAAATACAACGAATTATTCGTGGATCGGCTTTACGCAAAACGGCGTCTCGTTGCTCCTTGTTGAGATGCTGGAGTGCGTGCAATATTGCAACGTGCTTCTTGCAGAGAGAGGACCTGTTACCCGCCATCACAGCCGCAAGACTGGTACTTCTCCGGCTGTGTCGGTGCTTTTTAACTTTTTTCGCGGCACGTAAACGAAATGCTGTGGATCATCGGGGAAAATACACGTTCGAAATCTACAGTTATCGGAAGTCGATTGTTTCAAGTCCAAGAGCAGATAACCGTGTGGTTTGCTCGTTGCGTCGTAATAAACTTCCTGCAGAAATCGGGGGTTTTCGGGGTAAACCTGACGCGCCAAGTGCTGTATTTGAGCGCGATCTCGCGGATTTTTGAAAACTACTATATAATTAGCGTTCAGCGATATATCCCGTTGTACGTGGCCCTGATGAAATAAATTTTGCGTTAGAAAAAACACGCTCAAATTCTTATGATAACTACCCTTGGTGAAGAGGTCGACAACGCTATTGTTCGATGCCTCGCGCATCAAATCGTCAATAATTATAAGTTTTGCACGCGGATCGTTTGCATAATCCGAGGCTTGTGGTAAACCTTTGCGAAACTCTATCGAAGAACCGTACTCCATATACGCTTGTTGCCACTCGGAATAATAGAAAATAATTCGTTGAAACGGTTCACTATTCAAATGCGAAATGAATTTCAAAAACTTTTTCACAAAGTATGTTTTACCGCAGCCCGTGGGCCCGCAAACCATCGCCGTCCAAGGATGTTTCCACCGCACATCCATTTTTGCGAATGAGCACAATCTTCGTATTAGCTGAAACATATATAGGGTTCGAAAAGACGATTATACATAAGAACATAAAGTTTTATTTATATACATTATTTACAAAGTAGTGCGAGGTCTATATCTATATACATTATTCTTTATAACCGTAAGGAAGAGTGCCATATTCGCCATCTCGTCTCCGTTTGACGCTCGATGGTTTGCATGATTTGGTTTCAGGACGTGTGACGACCTGATGAAATGCCGTGCGTCGTATAGCGTCATACTTTAGCACAACAGGCTCGTCTCTCTCACCGGTTATAAAGGAGCGCACTGAGTTATAATTAATTAATCCCTTGTTCGCAAAATTAAGCGTTATCCCTTTTACTTTACATACTTCTTTTTCCTCTCCATTGGGAGTGCATACGATAAAAGAATAAAATTTTTGTCCGCCTGAAATGAAACTTCTAATATAACTACCTTCCCCATAAGAGCTCAGCTCGTCTGTGAGATCCCCTAAGAGCTGTCCCGTTGGAGGCTCGTACTCGTCTTTTTCTTCGTGCGATACGTAAATTACGGAATCGGTATCGCCGTACAGAGCACGACGACCCAGACGCTCTAAGTAACTATAAAGTTTTAGGCGGGCCTGGGCTGTGGTGTATGCTGCTACTACGGCGTTCGCTATGCTGGATGGTATAACAGCGTCACTGATTTTCGTGTAGCTTACATACAATATTTCGTTATTTACGGGTAAAATACCCGTGATCTCGTGCTCAGGGCTAGTCAATAGTTCCATAAGTTTTTTACGCGTCGAAACTATTTCTGTCTGCGGTAGATTTTCCCGCTGCCCAAACTTCCCCCAAAATGAATTAAGGCACAACTTTGCGACAGATCGCAACCTCGGAATTTTAGCTATGGAGTCGCGATTTAGCTTGATTCCTTCCGATCGTTCGAAATCGGCTATATAGAGGTCTTGCGCGGCGTTATCTTTGGAGCAATTTTCGGGCCACCCACTGGCTTCTTGTTTGATTTTTAAAAACGTGTTAATGTATTCGACAAAATGGCCCCCTGTCTGTGTATCGCGATTGAATTGCGTGGTTTCATATTGCCAGATTTCAGTCACGTCTATCACTCTGTACCCGCATGACACGGCTTTTCGCAACTCGTCGACAACCCATGTACCCTTGAACACACGCTCTACAGGGTCTTCATGTGTGCATTCGTCCTGATTCATATTCTCACAGCAGCTGCGGCATAGAGCAAATAATAACCGGTTATGCATACGCACTGGTAATACGGGGTAGTATAGATTACGAGGCGGCAATACGGTGCATTTTACGAGACCCTCAACGAGAGTTAGATCGGTGTTATCAGGACCTGTCAATTCCATGCACTCGTTACCCACGTATACTTTCGGATGGCCCACTGGGTATTTGCCGAATTTACAGATATAGGGGTACAGCGAGCAAACGTCTACGTAGCGTATTTTTTCCGTAGCGTCAACGTCGTAGAGCGTAACCATATTTTCTGTTCGTCCTCCGAAAAAAGCATCACGAGGATTGAGAGACTCTGCTGTAACTAAAGGGTTATCTTGCAGGAAAGTTCTCATCTCGGCTGTCGAATTTAACAAACGGTCAGATTCACACTCCCAAATTTCTGTGAGCAAATACCCTCCCGTTGGAATTCTATCAGTTACTGCTGTTGTTCTCTCGAAACGCTCGTCCATGGATATTCCATCGCTTTGTCGACTGTCTCTGTTTGTGGGATAGCAACGTGGGCAACCGTGCCAATAACAACCGTGAAATTGTAATACATGCGCCCCGTTAGGAGTCTCGTAGTATCCGTCTACCAAGAGATTTTGCGGTAGTCTAAACTCGCGTGATCGGCCCGCATGAATAATACGAACACCCAGTGAGTGCTCCATCCACGATAGCCATGAAACCGCTTTTTTCGATTGATTTTGCGCCCATCTGTATCCCCCCGTGGGTATAATGCCTATTGAATTATCTTTCAAGAAATTTTTTCGAAAAACTCTGAATCAGGCTGATGCTATTGTTGTACTTTCATCAAAAGGGCAGACGCGACCGCTGGTAATGAACATGTTGCGAAAAGCCATACAGGCGCATCGCAAAATCGTGACATCTGTCTTACAATAGCTGATAAGCTCTTCCGAAAAAACGAATACGTAATTTTTGTCTTTTGTTTCGCGATACCAATCGAGAAATTTCCGGCGCTCATCGGCGCGCATCGTGTCCGGAGAATAATGCTCGAGAGGCGGCAATTCGCCTACGTAATTTTGATTTTCAGGCCTGTTAAACAAATGTGGAAAAGTGCCTTTAACGATAGCACCGGTAAGCCCGAAGGCTTTCGGTAAACCGCTCAGAGGCATATGGAAGTAATTTAGACTGTCGAGAAATACGATTTTTCCGACGCGTATCGTAATAATTTTCGTACCGTTCATGATTAGTGTGGGGAGCTGAGTTTTTTCTCTTCGATGAAATAACGCAGGATGAATTGAGTGTCAAAACCCCCTGCATTATGAGCGATACAGATTGTACGCGAAAAACCTTCGAGCGGTTGCATGGCTAATTCGACAAGCTGGGCTACGGGGCTGTGACTAAACACAAATTCGTGTTCCCCGCAATGCTCGCACGGTTTGGCTATAGAGTCGTTAACACAGCAAAACGTGCAAACTCGTTGAGCCACGCAAAGATTTGGCTCGTGTACATGAGTAGTCGCATCACCCTTCACAGGTGTGCTCTGCTGTGTTTCAAAATCATAAACATGAATAGTATTTTTTTCAAGTCCGAAGTACTACGAATCGGTTTCATGAAACACAGATGATTACTAGGTTGATGAGATTTGCACGTTTTGCAGAAACCTACCCCGCATTTATGCTTCTCTTTTTTTTCTAATGGCCTTATTGCTCGAAAGCAGTTACGGCACCGTTTGAGAGATTCGCAAACGCTAGCCTTTCTACGCCTCATGGTCACCAGCGGTGCCTTATGCCTCTGTAAACATGCCTCTCCGAAAAAATCGCGGTTGCATGCTTCGCATCTGATTATATTGCGCGATCGCGTATCGCACGTCTGTAACCCCCAGCACCGAGGACATTTTTTTTTTGAACATCTATGACCGAATCGCCGATATGCTGTGTTACATGATGAACAGAAATCTCTACTGCCGACAGCTGCTCTGAGATTTAGAATAGGCTCGAAATGATGTGAACGCTCGTAATACAAAATGTACAGGGTGTGCTGAATTCTGCCTACGCTGTTCAGAACACCCTGTCTTCCGTCAAATAGTGGCTCCTCCCCGCGACCCAAAGTTAAAAATTCGCAAACGACAATTGCAAAACCGTCTCGTGCCAAATGATCCTGATAGCGTGCAATCTCGTAAACACCACAGCCCTCCACAGGTACGCGAACATCTGCTTCTCTTGTAAGCTCGAGCGCTGCCTGCTTTTGCGCACCTTCATTGATTCGCATAATACGCCGCCATTTATCATGTAGGCTACCCGAGCGTATTTCTCCTCGTTCTGCGTATGCTCGAGCCACTACCAGCGAACGCGGTAAACATAGATTGTCGCTATTTCGGATCGGAAGAATAGATAGTTTTGCGACACCCTCGTGCGTGAGACCTTTCCGACCGCACCCTTCGACCCCCTTGACAGCGCACATTTTTATTGTGCACGAATCGTCAATATTTAAAGATGACGCACTTTGCGCCACGCTGCTTATCAATTTCCAAATATCTTCGAATACATAATCGCGGGCCGGTCGGAAAGATAACCACACGGGCCCGTGCGGCAAGCTATTCGTTGTAAACGAAACGCCTACATAATCGCCGCCCTCGCAGGAGTTCATGATGTGTGTTAACAGATCACGAAACGCACCGTTGTGCCAGTCCACCACGCTAACTCCAGAGGCTGGTTGACGAATTCGCAACGACGTTTCACGCCCCCGTATTTTGAAGCGCTTGAAGTACCTCGTGTAATCACCGATGATCTTAAAATGCTTCCCCGGCGGGTGTATTTCATGGAGCGGCTCGCTCCTTGCTGTAGTACGCTGCCTGCCTGATCCACTTTGCAACTCTGGAAAAAGAGACATGTATTAGATTCTAGAGCTGATTAATATGAAATTATTGAATTTTATCAATATTTGTACCTCTCGCGCATCATAGTACTGCTTAAATAGACCGATATCACCACTTAAACAAAGATGCTGACGAATACCCTGTTACAAAAGGACCCACTTACTTACATACTTAATTAATTTTTTCATGTGTAAGAAAAATTATTTACCAGAGTCGTCATCAGTCACGAGCATTTGAAGCCAATCGTCAGCTCTTTGAAATGCTATTTCCTCGTCTCTCTCGTTCTCGATCGGATATTCCCACAGCTGATTTTCGCGATGGTCAAAAACATCATCAGTGTCAGAGGTTGGGGTTGCTTGTCGTCCAGAATGGCATAGGCCTAATGGGCCTGGTACAGCAGCGTCTGTTACCCTCTCCCTATCTCTGCCCTCTGGATAAATTTATAATTTAAAATTGACGCCACACCAATTTTTAGTTTTTTATTTTTTTTTTCACCTTAATTTCAACCTACGTTCGAAAATCGACGAATTAGAAAATATGTCCGAAGGATGCTCGATACTTGAAACCGTACTCGTAGGTCGCTCATCATTCAGCTCGGTGCATGACAGGTGCTGACTCGTTGCGCTCCTCTGCTGGCATGCTAATTCCACAGCACAAGCACCTTCTATTAAAGCTGCTTCTTCATTCGGCGATGCATCCAAGAACTGTCGATATACTATATTAGGTGCACAACCATTAAAAATAATGCCCCTCTTTTAATAGAAGTACTGCTTTCAGCTCATAATTTTTTCCGGTAAACGAACCGTGTTAAAATTTCATATAAATGTTTTTCTTACGATAATAATGTAAGGAGAGAGAAAAAGAGGAGATTGGTGAATAAGAATACATTTTTTAAATATATCGTATTGAAATTCGTAAAATATTTTTTCTAACGATAACAGGCGCTCTGTACCCCCTTTAATGAAAGAGAGAGAGACAGCGAGAGGTAGAGAGCGCGGAACCACGCGAAGCATAGCACAAAGAGTAGAGCTCGATAAATAACGATTATCTCTGCTTACGCAAACAGGTGCTCTGCATCGTGCTCATGAAAAAAGAGCGAGAGAGTGAGAGAATTGCAAAGAATGTGGAACCACGCGAAGCATGGCACAAAGAGTAGAGCTCGATAAATAGGGTTTGACCATACTATCGAAATAACAGCCGTGAAAATATTTTTTCAATACGCTTTAAGATCCATACCGCTTTAACGAAAGAGAGAGAGAGAGAGAAAGAGGAAATTGATCAATAAGAATACTTTTTGAATATTTCGCGTTGAAATTCGTAAAATTTTCTAACGATAACAGAAGCTCTGTATCGCTTTCATGAAAGAGAGCCAGCGAGAGGTAGAGAGAGAGAGAGAGAGAGAGCTCGGGACCACGCGAAGCATGGCACAAAGAGAAGAGCTCGATAAATAAGGCTTGCCCGTGCTAGCGTAATAATAGCATCGAGAAAAAAATTTCAATACGTGCTGGCGTAATAATGACATCGTGAAAAATTTTTCAATACAGTTTAAGTATTACAAATATACATGATTATTTTTTATGATAGAACAGAACTTACTTCTGATTTCATCGACAATACCACGGACACATGGCGCGTTTTCCAATCCTTGACGCTGCAGCTCTTCAAACACACACGCTAGCACTTGTTGACCATTTAGTATGCCTCTGCTGTAGGCTGCCGCTATGATTCGCAAGGGCGCCCACCATACAATATATTTTAAGCGTCTTATAAGTCTATCGCCCGATAATCGATTTAATTCGTTGCACCATTGCTCGTTACACCGACGACGAAGCTGAGAACTATGTAATATGGCCAAACGCAAAAGATTTAATATACACTCGCGAAGTGCTCGATCTGCCATGATTGATAACGATACGTGATAATACCCTGCTGGCTTGAGACTGATTAACAGTGCATCTTGTTCTTTCCATATAAATACTTAGCGCTAGCGCTAGCCTTCTGAGCGAATTTACTCATTTACTTAAATTGCAGCGCCATCAAAAATCGATGCCCCTTGCGGCACAAAAACATGCATGATGAGGTATCAAGATATCAAGATATCATGATATCAAGATCTCACCACATATGTATATAAGCATTCCAAATGCTCTTATTGTTTCAATGTAACATTATATAGCGAGAATCTCATCAAATTTTTTAGCCTTCTGAGCGAGATTACTCACTTACTTAAATTGCAGCGCCATCAAAAATCGATGCCCCTTGCGACACAAAAATATGCATGATGAGGTATCAAGATATCAAGATTTCAAGATCTCGCCACATATGTATATAAGCATTCCAAATGCTCTTATTGTTTCAATTTAACATTATATAGCGAGACTGATCAAATTTTTTAGCGCTAGCCTTCTGAGCGAGTTTACTCATTTACTTAAACTGCAGCGCCATCAAAAATCGATGCCCCTTGCGACACAAAAATATGTATGATGAGGTATCAAGATATCAAGATATCAAGATTTCAAGATCTCGCCACATATGTATATAAGCATTCCAAATGCTCTTATTGTTTCAATGTAACATGATATAGCGAGACTCTGATCAAATTTTTTAAACAGCGACTTCTTCGAAAAGCGCAACGAAGCGGAGATCGCTTAGCTTTGATATGCATTTTAAACTTAATATCATTTTTCAAAAAATATACTTTTACAAACGAGAAATAAGTGGGTGGTCTCAATAATTTTCATAAGTCTTAATGGGTCTCGAGGCCTAAATATATTAAAATTATATTACTATAAAGAGCATGAAGTACGAAAACACATTAAATGAAGAATAAGAAGAGATTCGCAGCAATGAGCAAAGAAGGCATGCAGTCTGCTGATGCTCCGCTGATGGTGCGTTTCACGCACCTCGAGAAATCGATAAATCTCGTAGTGTTATACCCGAATACTCGGTGTACATCGAAAAATATAATAAAAAAGCCCGCTATTGCTGCGATAGAAAGATTCGAGGCATGGAAAAAGATATGCATCAGAAAAAGAGAGAGAGAAAGAGAGACAGAGTTAGCGAATATTCGCACAAAGAGGAGAGCTCGATAACTATGCTCGTGATCTTAGCCGTACCTCTTTGCTGACCCTGGAGCTCATATCTCTCTCTTCAATTTTTTTTTTTTTTTTTTTTTTTTTTTCTTCAAGTCCGATCAAATTTTCTTACATACCTCTAATAGGTCTTATATAATTTTCATGAATCATTGTGATATTGATACTCGGTTTTCGTCAAAACAGAGTAAACCTTGGCGTGCGCAAACTAGCTGTCATCCTCTATTCCAAAGAATAGGACTTATGGATTTGGCTAGCAATTTTTTTTTTTTTATAAAATATTATTCTTGTGCATATGCTGCTCTTCAAAAGAAAGGGTTGTATATATATATATATATATATATATATATATGCTGAACTACGGTGCTCGCGAAAGACGCGAAATAAAAAAGATGCTGCTGTATAGGCTTAACAGACAGTTGTATCTCAGGGCTCCGTTTACTCTTATATTAATTACAAAGGGGGCTCATTTACACGGACCACGTGCATTTTTGCGGACCATGCATTTCTTGAAGAACGCACCTTCAATATCGTCACAGCATCTTCTCTGCTGCTGTATATTATAGCACGTAGACTTCAGTCGTTATTGAGCAGGCAAATAACTCAGTTCGCGAGCGAGAAATTTTATTTTAAATTTCAAATTTAAAAATTTCAAATTTCAAATTTAATTTAAAAAAAAAAATGTATCCCCAATACAAAGACGATGTTCCGGTGGGTGCATTTTGGTGTCGAGTGATCGGGGTACTGAGTGCTCAGTTTGTAGTCATACGCACCGCCGAAATGGTGGATGCGTATGAACAGCTGGCCCAATTGTTGTGCGATTTTTATATCGCACAACAAAAAGGCACCGTTATGACGATCGACGATATGCTGGCGGGAGCTTCATGCGTCGCGCGGTTCGGTATGACGATGTTACGTGGGGAGATAGTTTATTCCGACGACGCCGGATTCACGGATACGCCTCATCGACGAGGGGCACACCGAATATTTCGAGCCCTCTGATCTATACGAGCCGGAACCGTTGTTCGCCATGCTACCGCCCCAGTGTGTGGTATGTCGATTGATGGGACTGGCTGGCGTGGACGACGATGGTATCACGGCCCTTTTAGAGGACCTGTGCCTCAACGAACCCATCATGGTGGCTCGCATGGCGTACCATAGTCATGATATACCGTGTATACGCCTGCGGTGCCCTGATCGTAGGGATGTAGGGGGCATTTTGATAGATGCCCTCGGTGGCGACATACCCTACGATCGGGGTACCACGATGAAGGGTTCGAAGAGGGCGGTGATGCGTAGCGAGTCCACTTGTGCGCGCTCGTGTGTGTGTGTGTGTGTGTGTGTGTGTGTGTGTGTGTGTGTGTGTGCGTGTGCGTGTGCGTGTGCGTGTGCGTGTGCGTGTGCGTGTGCGTGTGCGTGTGCGTGTGCGTGTGCGTGTGCGTGTGCGTGTGCGTGTGCGTGTGCGTGTGCGTGTGCGTGTGCGTGTGCGTGTGCGTGTGCGTGTGCGTGTGCGTGTGCGTGTGCGTGTGCGTGTGCGTGTGCGTGTGCGTGTGCGTGTGCGTGTGCGTGTGCGTGTGCGTGTGCGTGTGCGTGTGCGTGTGCGTGTGCGTGTGCGTGTGCGTGTGCGTGTGCGTGTGCGTGTGCGTGTGCGTGTGCGTGTGCGTGTGCGTGTGCGTGTGCGTGTGCGTGTGCGTGTGCGTGTGCGTGTGCGTGTGCGTGTGCGTGTGCGTGTGCGTGTGCGTGTGCGTGTGCGTGTGCGTGTGCGTGTGCGTGTGCGTGTGCGTGTGCGTGTGCGTGTGCGTGTGCGTGTGCGTGTGTGTGTGTCTGTGTGTGTGTGTGTGTGTGTGTGTGTGTGTGTGTGTGTGTGTGTGTGTGTGTGTGTGTGTGTGTGTGTGTGTGTGTGTGTGTGTGTGTGTGTGTGTGTGTGTGTGTGTGTGTGTGTGTGTGTGTGTGTGTGTGTGTGTGTGTGTGTGTGTGTGTGTGTGTGTGTGTGCCCCTCAGTGCACCGGCTGTGGGCGTCGTCGGAGCGGCGTAAGGATCTCCCCAACAGTCACGTAAGTTTTTCATATTTATTGATAAATTAAAAAAAAAAAAAAAAAAAAGAGAAAAAAGTATGGATTATTATTATTTGAATAATGATAATAATCGGGCCACTCTGGCGAACCCTCAGAACTCTCTCCCCCACCACCTCTCCCCACCACAACCCCCACCACGCTCGGAAAGAGGCTACGACGCGGGGGGGAAAGTGGAGGGGATAGGAGTGGGGATAGGAGTGGGGTTGGATATAGTGGTCCACATACTACTAGTAGTGTTACAAGGACAGTTCTAACCCAAGATCCCTACCCCGGCATTTACCGACATTTTTTAGCTCCGACATGAACCACTTAGCCGAGACACAAACCCGGGGCGGGGGGCTATCTCGAAGAGCCGGAATGCACTTAGGCAATCGGGGGGGGGGGGGGGTTATCTCTGGCAACCGGAGTGCGCCTAATATTTTGCGGGTCAAGAGTGAGGGGGGCGGCTTCTTTGAGGGTGGCATTGGAATGCCGCTATCTCTAACAGGTAAATAGCAGAATGGAGCGTTAGATTTTTCAACCGCCCACCACGCTACCCTCCGCAGTGCTACCCTTGTAAGCGCAAAAGAGGGATATATGCTTGTCGAGACAGGTTAATCTCAGTGCATCATTTACGCCTTACCTTTTAAGATAGCATCGGAATGCCGTCAATTCTATCAGCAGAGCGCGCTTTGCGTAATCTTACGATGGCATTGAAATGTCGTCTAGCAGTTAGACTGTTGCGTCAAATCTTGTGGACACGCAACGCTACCCCTGGAACGCTATGTTTAATCTATGACGACCCGAACGAAGATGTGCTCGTGCAACTGATATACCTGCTGATGCTGATGGTCCATAGAATGTTGGGGGGGAGTGGGAGTATATTTTGCTGGCTCAAATCATTTAACCCTCCATTAGCATTTGTGCAGTCTTTCTTTCTTCTCGGATTATTTTTTTCTCCTAATATGGATACTCACAAGTGTAAGAAACTCATTTCCATTATGGAAAACGCTTATTTAATTTCACAAAAAAGATCATCACCAGCTGTAGCACTAAGGTGGATTAGGGAGGGGGAAAAAAAAGTGAAACTATTGACGAAAATTTCTCGGCGCGAATGTCCCTCAGTGCATGAGAAAATGCGCATTCAAGCGACAATTGCATCAGTATTATCCGTGATAGAAAAATTGAAGAAAAGAGGAGCTGGTTCTCGAGCAGCTGATAAAGTGCGATGGAAGGATATGGAGACGGCGTTCAAAAAAAGAATCCAAACGGGCATAGTCATCAACCTTCAACACAAAGATCTCGATGCTTTTCTCGATGATTCTGAGCCCTTGATCCTCGCCAAATTGGAAGCCGCATCCCGGCGTTATGGTAATTTGAAGCTTAACGTAATATTAGCGTGCAAGTTTCAACTCAAAAAAATAGGTGAAACTGCGTTGGAGGACAAATTTTTCAACACGTGGAATGAGGCAATTCTTCCCTCTACGAACATCGACATGTGGTTCCAGGAACATGTAAAGGATCAGTTGTTGAAAACAATTGAGGAGTTCCATGGGAAAGAGTCTGGTTGGTCACTGCACGAAGTATCCAACCTAACTGTGAATTTGAATAAATACGTACCACTCTGGGGAGGTACATACGTTAGTGTTCCGAAAGATATTCAACGAAAGCGTGCTGTAGTCAACATAGAGAGCAATGACGAATTTTGCTTTTTATGGGCAGTCACTGCTGCACTTTCTCCGCCAGTTCTAAAATACAATCGAGCAAGCTCTTACAGACATTTCAGTGAAGTTTTACAGTACAAAGGTTTGGATTTTCCAATGACTGTAAAAAAAGTGCCAACTTTTGAAAAAATGAATAACCTCAAAATTAACATTTATGGTGTTGATAATCAGAGGAAGAACAGTGTAATAGTGCCGATATATATATCAGTAAACAAACATCTCCTAAATCGACAATTCACCTTCTTATGCTCGAGAGTGACAGAAATGATTCTGATGAGGATGATTTTGCGAGTCCTATCCATCACTTTACATAGATAAAAAACATTTCACGCTTAGTGAGCTCGCAGATTTCTAGACATGATGGCAAAAAATGGTTGTGTGACAGATGTCTCTGTCACTTTCAAAGCGAAATCGTGCTGCAGAAGCATATCCTCGACTGCACGAACCAGTGCAGAGTGTATTTTCCCGAGGGTGATGCGAAATTCATGAGGTTTAGAAACTATAAGCATAAAGAGAATGTTCCGTTCGTGATATATGCTGATCTCGAATGTCTCTTGGAGCCGATTGCGCCTGCGGAGGAGACGAATACTATGGGCTACCAAAAGCATGTGCCTCACTCCATCGCCTACTACTTCCACTGCTCGTACGATGATACCATTTCGGAATTTAAATCTCATCGAGGTTTGGATTGTATTGGGTGGTTCATGGAGGAATTGAAGAATATCGCGAGCTTGGTGAATACTCGGTTGACGAACATCATACCAATGGAGCATCTCAGCGATGATCAGCAAAGCGCATTTAAATCTGTAACCATTTGTCATATTTGTGAGAAGCCTTTCGAAAATAACGAGTTGAGAGTTCGAGATCATTGTCATTTTACAGGGAAGTATCGCGGGCCCGCACATACTGGATGTAATTTAAATTATAAAAACTCTCACGTGGGGCCGGTTATTTTTCATAATTTATCGGGATATGACGCTCATTTTCTGATTAAAGCATTAGCCGTAGCATTCGAAGGTGCGGTTTATCTTCTGCCAATTAATACGAAGAAATATATTTCATTCACAAAAAAAGTCCAGGGCACGTTTGTAGAGTTCAGGTTTTTAGATTCATACAGATTTATGGCGTGTAGCATTGAAAAATGAGCATCGTACTTGGAAAGCGATGAAAAACAAATAACTCGTAAGCATTGTAATAATGCAACGGAATTCAAGCTTCTGACTAGAAAGGGGGTTTACTCATATGATTATACCGATTGTTGGATGAAACTTGACGAGACTGAGTTACCATCCAAAGAGCAGTTTTATTCTAGGCTAAATAATGAGGAAATTTCCGAAGATTCATACGCTCACGCCATGAATGTTTGGCAAACTTTTAAAATATCAACGTTAGAAGAATATTCGGATTTATATCTCAAAATCGATGTTCTCCTTTTAGCTGACATTTTCGAAAATTTCCGACGCAGCTGCCTATCAACATATATTTAGATCCGTTGCACTATTATACTGCTCCTGGACTCGCTTTCGATGCAATGCTCAAGTTAACAGGCGTTGAACTCGAACTCATCACCAACGTTGATATACTATTGTTTATTGAGAGGGGTATCAGAAGAGGTCTTGCTCAATGCTCAAATCGCTATGCAAAAGCAAATAATCGATACATGGGGGAGGACTTTGACCCATCAAAGCTCGAATCGTACTTAATGTATTTCGACGTAAACAATCTTTATGGTGCAGATATGGTTCAGGCATTGCCATACGCTGGATTCGAGTGGGTGGAAAACTTTGATAAATTGGATATTGAAAATATCCCTGCCGATTCTCAAACAGGATACATATTCGAGGCTGATTTAGAATATCCCAAGGAGCTGCACGAATCTCATAAAGACTTGCCACTTTGTCCTCAGCATTACAGGCCACCCACCTCCAAAAATATAAAACCAATGACAACGCTATTGACAAAAGAAAAATATATAATTCATTATCGAAACTTGCAGCAGTGTCTCAACTTGGGCTTGAAATTAAAGAAAATTCATAGAGTTTTAAAATTTCAACAGAAATCGTGGATGAAGCCATACATTGATTTAAATACTGGGTTGAGACAAAAAGCTACCAATGCGTTTCATAATAACTTGTATAAACTACTCAATAATGCAGTTTTCGGGAAAACAATGGAGAATGTGAGAAAGCATCGAGAAGTGAAGCTTGTTACTGAGTGGGGTGGTCGGTACGGAGCTCGAGCTCTAATCGCTAAGGCTACGTTCCACAGCTGCACCGTATTCGACGATGATATGGTCATCATCGAGCTCAACAGAGCAAAGGTGAAATTTAATAAGCCATTGTATGCGGGCTTTTCAATCCTTGACGTATCAAAAATTTATATTTATGATTTCCATTATGAGTATATGAAAAAAACAGTTTGGGCAAAAAGCTCAATTAATGTACACCGACACTGATAGTCTTATATATAATATTACAGTGCCTAATATATATGATGTTATGAAGCTCGACATAAACAAATTTGATACCTCCGATTATCCTCTTGACAATCCTTATGGGATGCCTTTAGCGAATAGAAAGGTGTTAGGGTTAATGAAGGATGAGAATAATGGACAGATCATGGAAGAATTCGTGGGCCTGCGCGCCAATCTATACGCTTACAAGGTTCGAGATGATGACGTAGAAAAAAAGCGTGCTAAAGGTATTCGAGGATCTATGTTAAAAAGAATCAGATTCGATTATTATAAACATTGTCTTTTCCAGCATGAGAATCTTGTGGAAACACAAAATTTAATTCAGTCGAAGAAGCATGTAGTGCAAACTGTAAGACAAAGAAAAGTCGCTTTAAGCTGGAATGATGATAAAAGAGTTCTCTCCGCTCATACGACTGATACTCTACCTTGGGGTTATGAGCGCCACACGAAAGAATGTTTGTAGTTTAAAAAATAAATAAATAAAATTAAAAATGCGATAAGCTGGCGTGGTAAACTATGATTGGCATGAAAACTGTGAATACATTGTGTATGAACTAATAAAATTGATACGCTGGAGGAAAAAATATATTAAAAAAAGATGTATTGAAACCGACTTTTTCTTAATTAATATCCTGTCCAACAAAATAATCCTGTGAGAGATGGGATAGGAGGCGGCGATTGAAAAGATCAATAATGTTCATTTGTTAAAATATTTTATTATACATCAGATTTCCTTATCCAACTATTGTGGGCATTGTCGAAACCCAACCATTTTACAAACATTTCATTCCCACGCGTTTTCAATACTCGTTCAATCAGATAAATATCGGGATTTTCAACTCTGAGTAGCTCTTGCTCATAAAAACCACCGGCGATGGGTTCATCTTGATAGTCCTTCAGACTGAACGTCACAGGGTTCGTATTTTTCACTTGATGTATTGTAAATATTTCCGTTGTCCAGTTTGGAGTATAACCCTTGGCAAATATATTTTTAAATTTGCTTATTCTCACTTTGTCACCGCGTCGAAATTTCGTCGGCTTTTTTTTCAAAGGTTCTCGAATCGTGAAAACACGTTGTAACAGCTGCTTCTCATTCTCCGAGTTCACGTCTTTCGGCTTCATTTTAATTGTGCGATGTACACTATTGTTATATTCGGAAATCAAATTTTTGAGAATATCGGTCCACTTGTAGCTTCCACGAAGACTAAATTGCATCCACATTTTATTTTTCAAGGTACGATTAAAACGCTCGCAAATTGATGCTTTCAAATTACTGTATGTCGAGTACATATGATTATTATACTTTTTCATGAGAGTTTGAAAATCGGCATTATAAAACTCTTTGCCCTGATCAACATGTAGGTTCTCTGGTATGCGTCCCTTTGCAAGTATAGATCTCATGACGCTCGTTGTATCTTTAGCGTTCTTGCTCCTCATTGGCACGGCCCAGGCAAACTTGGAGAAGACATCGATGACGGTTAGGAGAAATTTATGATTGCCGTTTTGCCGCGCGTAAGCCGACATGTCCACAAGGTCCGCTTGCCAAGTCTCATCTAAGCCTCGTATATCCACATGCCGACGAGGATAGTTTCTGCGTACGGGCTTATGTAGTTCCTGCACCAGCGCTCGCTTCTTCTCGCTTATTTTTTCTCAAGGATGTTTAATCGAGCGTCAATCTGGGAAAACATGCTAAGCATGGACACTCGTAGGTTTTTCGTACCAGCATTCGGAGTTTTGAAAATTTCTTTTATCTCGGTTGTAAGATCTTCAGTTATTTGCGCACTAATTCTCTCTATTTTATTCCGTAAGTCGGTATTTAACGTGTCGCATTTATCTTTTATAGTAGTTTCATCTGCTTTATAATATTTCTTATGGGGATTCGTGGCAATTACAATGTTCTCATAATTTTTCAAATCGTTGGATGTCAGATCCTCAACGCGGGGAACTTTTTTGAACAACAGTTCCGCTAATCCAACAGTTTTTGGATAATTTTTATCTCATACACGAATATGCTGAGAATCAAAAAATATTGGAGAATCTCCAATCATTAATTTATTGTTAGCGAGGTTTCGTATACCGTATGAGACATCCAAGGCTGATTTTCTATTTGTCTGCAGCAATACTACATACTCATTTATTAATTCATCAACATTGACAGCTGTATCCTCAACCTCCTCCTGCTCTCTCTCTTCATCACCGTATGCAGACTGGAAAGACAAATCTTCCAACATTGGATCATCTTTAACTTCATGGTTGCCATCCTCAATATGTTCTTCTTCAATACGATCTTTGACTTCCTCCTTAAGTTCCTGTTTCATCTCTGGCGTCTCGTTTTTCCGCATCACCAATTTTTCCAATGGCGTGACTATTAGCTTGAAGACATTTTGCATTGCCTGTTCAGCATTGTCTTTGCCGATTTTTATCGAGCGGGCAACGTTTTTACAGAAACAAGTTCTACAGAACGACAGTTCTACAGAAACGTTTCTACAGATACTTTTCTGCAGAAAAACTTTTCTACATAATACGGTTCTACAGATTGTATTTAGGTTTGTTTCTACAGCACCGCACGCAAAATAACCCACAGATACGTTTCTACAGGAAAATTATTCCACATGTTACAGTTGTACAGAATACTTTCCGATACGTTTTTACTGAAAGTTGCTAGCGACATTTCTACAGAATGTCTCTGAGAACGTTTCTACAGAAAAATTATTCTACGTATTACAGTTCTACAGAAAAATTATTAAATCTTTTACAGTTCTACAGAATACGTTTCTACAGAATACGTTTCTACAGAACGCTCCCTGATACGTTTGTACAGAATACGTTTCCACAGCATACGTTTCTACAGAATACGTTTCTACAGAATACGTTTCTACCGCATACGTTTCTACAGAATACGTTTCTACAGAATACGTTTCTACATAATACGTTTCTACAGAACGCTCCCTGATACGTTTCTACAGAACGCTCCCTGATACGTTTCTACAGAATGCTCACTGATACGTTTCTACAGAATACGTTTCTACAGAATACGTTTCTACATAATACGTTTCTACAGAACGCTCCCTGATACGTTTCTACAGAACGCTCCCTGATACGTTTCTACAGAATGCTCCCTGATACGTTTCTACAGAATACGTTTCTACAGGATACGTTTCTACATAATACGTTTCTACAGAACGCTCCCTGATACGTTTCTACAGAACGCTCCCTGATACGTTTCTACAGAATGCTCCCTGATACGTTTCTACAGAATACGTTTCTACAGAACGGTTCCTGATACGTTATTGCAGAATAAACATTTGTACGCATTTTGACATTATCTGCAAAGGATTATTTGCACGTTCAAATATTGATCAGAATACACATAGTGATGAATTAATTTTATGGATCTGAAAAACTGAAGCGAACGTCAACATTTTTCCGCAAGTAGATTGTAACATTGAAAACTGTTTGTCACAATTCTGAATAATTACCCCTCCATAAACACAATCAAAGTTCATGCGTTTTATTGTCGCCTTTGAATTATACGCTTCATTAGGATTTATTGTGTCTTGAGGCGCACGATGATGGCGTGATGCCAGGTGGTCGTAAAATTTCTTGTCTGGATACCTCTGACTGATAATTTTTGCAAAAAAATTCATCGAACCGGGATTTTCCGGAAGTAGCCGGATATTCAATATTCAATTTTCTTGTGAGTGAGTTGACAGTAGCCTTCAGATCAAGTAATTACGAAATCAGTCTCGAGTATGGAATGTCGTGTCGTCGAATATTCAGAAAAATTGAACTGTCCGATCAGAAAAATAGATTTCATCTCGAGCAGTGAAAGAAATAGAATGTTCTTTCGCCTTGTTTCCTTTCGGTGGACAACGAGCGCTCGCGAAATCCGCAGGGAGATGAAATCAAACATGACAAGGGCATCGTAAATGTACAAATATTTGGTAGAACCGAATACTGCAATTGGAAATGTTGATTTCATCTCCCACAGTGCGCAATGTAGGGGATTCGATCATAATTCGCGTCACTTGTAGCGATAAAAGTACACGAGCTCTCGAAATTATCGCTGGAGATTAATTCAGTTGCAATAGCAGGATCGATAATATTTTGCTATAAAACAAAACCATACCATCCGACAAAAAACACGAATCCCATCTCGTGCAAGGAGATTCTAGATTTTTGAAACGATTTTTCGTTCATCTGAAGCTGTACCACTTACCGTTCATTCTGCATGAAAGGCAGAGATGAAATCAGTCTTAAATATGGAATGTCGTGTCGTCGAATATTGAGAAAAATAGAACTGTCCGATCAGGAAGATGGATTTCATCTCGAGCAGTGAAATAAGTAGAATGTTCTCTCGTCGTTCTTCCTTTAGGTGAACAACGAGCGCTCGCGAAATCCGCAGGGAGATGAAATCAAACATGACAAGGGCATCGTAAATCTACAAATATTTGGTAAAACGGAATAGTGCAATTGGAAATGTTGATTTCATCTCCCACAGTGCGCAATGCAGGGGATTCGATCATAATTCCCGTCACTTGTAGCGATACGAGTACACGAGCTGTCGAAATTTTCGCTGGAGATTAAATCAGTTGCAATAGCAGGATCGATAATATTTTGCTATTAAGCAAAACCATACTATCCAATAAAAAACACGAATCCCATCTCCTGCAAGGAGATTCTGGATTTTTGAAACGATTTTCCGTTTATCTGCAGCTGCACCACTGACCTTTCATTCTTCATGAAAGGCACAGATGAATTCAGTCTCAAATATGGAATGCCGTGTCGTCGAATATTGAGAAAAATCGAACTGTCCGATCAGAAAAATGGATTTCATCTCGAGCAGTGAAATAAGTAGAATGTTCTTTCGCCTTTTTTCGTTTCGGTGAACAACGAGCGCTCGCGAAATCCGCAAGGAGATGAATACGAACATGACAAGGGCATCGTAAATTTACAAATACTTAGTATAATGGAATCGTGCTATTGCAAATTTCGATTTCATCTCCAACAGTGCGCAATGCAGGGGATTCAACAATCGAATATTGTAAAAATTCGAAAGATTCGATGGGAAGGGCGTAATTCATCTCGCGCAGTGAAAGCTGTTGGATGTTCCCTTGTCATTTTTTCGTGCGGACAGCTACGAATGCTCATTGATACAGCTAGGAGATTGAATCAAACACGACACGGGTATCGTAATTTTAAAATTATCGAGTAGAACGGAGTTTTGCACTTGGAAATACCGATTTCATCTTCCATAGTGAGAAATGTAGGGAAATCGATCGTAATTTGCGTCACTTGTAGCGATGCAACTACATGAGCGCTCGTTATTCCTTCTGGAGAAAACACAAGTAGGAAGAGCAGGATCGATAATATCGAAGCATTTAACAGAACTGAACCTTTCAATAAACAACACGATTCTTATCTCTTGCAGGGGGATTGTAGATTTTCGAAACGATTTTTTCTTAATCTTAAGCTTTACTACTAGTCGATCGTTCACCGTTCACGCTGTAGATGAAATGCGTCTCGATTGTGGAATCGAAAAAAATTTCGTTCCTCGACATTCTCTTCATGCGTAAATTTACACAATAAAAAAAACCGTCGACGAATTAAGTGACAACTTTATTTAAAATTTGAAATGGCTTGTCCCCGTGGTTATAGGATTTTTTCAAACTTTTATTTTTCCTCACGACTTGAATGCATAGTAAGATTAAAAATTATTCTATTTGATCGTAGTGAGTAGTATGTGGACCACTATGGCGACCCCCACTCCTATCCCCACTCCTATCCCCTCCACTTTCCCCCGCGCTGGAGCCTCTTTCCGAGCGTGGTGGGGGTAATGGTGGGGAGAGGTGGTGGGGGAAGAGTTCTGAGGGCTCGCCATAGTGGTCCAATTATTATTATTATTATTATTATTATTATTATTATTATTATTATTATTATTATTATTATTATTATTATTATTATTATTATTATTATTATTATTATTATTATTATTATTATTATTATTATTAATTTATTTATTTTTATTATTTTCAATATTCTCTTTCTCTCTCTCTCTCTCTCTCTCTCTCTCTCTCTCTCTCTGGATTATTATTTTTTACTTTCATAATTATTATTATTTTTATTATTATTTTTAATATTTCCACTCTCTCTCCGATTTATGATTATTTTTTACTTATGCTTCTTCCGAGGCTATTAGGCGCATCTCTCTCTCTCTCTCTCTCTCGCTCCTGACACTTAGGTTTTTCCTCTCTTTCTCATTCTCTCGCACACACTCTCTGTTTTTCGCCCATATTTTATCTCTCTCTCACTATTCTCCCTCGTTATTTCGGTAGCTAAAATTCATTCCGAATCCGTGAAAAAAAATCACCGCACAGTAGAATTGCGAAGGAGTTTAAAAACACTCGTACTAGCACTCCAAAATTTTTTCCGATATTCCTACGAATAAGGTTTTGAGTGATCTACAGCAGGAATTATTTTGAAAAACGATAGAATGCAAACACGCACAGATATATTCGTTATATTCGTTATATCTCCGTGAGACCCGTCTTTGTGAAATATTTTTATTAGCACGAGCACACACGTTAATCCTGAGGGCACATAAATTATTTAAACGAATAATATTTTAACCGATTGACATTGCGAGAACGTTTTCCCGATGTTACACGATTAAAAGAACGACGATTACTGAGCTCTACAGATGCTTGGAAGCAAGCTCCACACGCCTTTAGGGATAATATTATGAAGACTTCTCGGCGCGCGCGAAATGCACCGTCAGCACCACGTGCATGTCTCATCGTCGCCCAAGCTTGCTCGAATTCGCTCATTTTTTTATTCGTATGGAGGATAATATATTTAATGTATATTATGTGGTCTGAAGATGCAACGCGAGTATACCTACAGACACAATAGGTATACGCTGCGAATGTACATAGGTGAGTTAACGAGGTACCGTTCCGTAGCGCTCGAGAGTCAATAACTATGGGCATGCTCACGCGGTATCGTTCAGCAGCAGCAGTTCTTTTACATATAGGGCGAAAAATGAATTAAAATTGTACAGATCACAGGCAAGCAGGGGCGCTTTAGCATCGAATGGCCCATCTACAAGAGTATAGCGATGACTGATACTGTTCTCCTTTGCGATTGTATTTTTCAAATTTTTTTTCCACCCGGAGAGAAAAGTTGCATAGCTCTCGCCGCTACACATACACACTGGCGTGTATAAGAGGATGTCAGCTAACTTGCACGCGCCAAGGTTTACTTTGTTTTGACGAAAACAGAGTATCAATATCATGATGCTTTATATGGAAGCGATGTATAAGTCTGATTCGAGCTATGTAAGAAAAATTATAAATTAAAAATTTTTCTCTACACGGAAAAAAATTTTGCCTCTCGGGAGAAAAACTTCGGAAATTCTTTTGAGAGATATGAGCTCGAGGGTCAGCAAAGAGGTACGGCTGAGATCACGAGCATAGTTATCGAGCTCTCCTCTTTGTGCGAATATTCGCTAACTCTGTCTCTCTTTCTCTCTCTCTCTTTTCTGATGCATATCTTTATCCATGCCTCGAATCTTTCTATCGCAGCAATAGCGGGGCTTTTTTTTTTTTTATATTTTTCGATGTACACCGAGTATTCGGGTACAACACTACGAGATTTCTCGATTTCTCGAGGTGCGTGAAACGCACCATCAGCAGAGCATCAGCAGACTGCGTGTCTTCTTTGCTCATTGCTGCGAATCTCTCCTTATTCTTCATTTAATGTGTTTTCGTACTTCATGCTCTTTATAGTAATATAATTTTAATATATTTAGGCCTCAAGACCCATTAAGACTTATGAAAATTATTGAGACCACCTACTTATTTCTCGTTTGTAAAAGTATATTTTTTGAAAAATGATATTAAGTTTTAAAATGCATATCAAAGCTAAGCGATCTCCACTTCGTTGCGCTATTCGAAGAAGTCGCTGTTTAAAAAATTTGATCAGAGTCTCACTATATCATGTTACATTGAAACAATAAGAGCATTTGGAATGCTTATATACATTTGTGGCGAGATCTTGAAATCTTGATATCTTGATATCTTGATACCTCATCATGCATATTTTTGTGTCGCAAGGGGCATCGATTTTTGATGGCGCTGCAATTTAAGTAAATGAGTAAACTCGCTCAGAAAGCTAACGCTAAAAAAATTGATCAGAGTCTCGCTATATAATGTTACATTGAAACAATAAGAGCACTTGGAATGCTTATATACATATGTGGCGAGTCTTGAAATCTTGATATCTTGATATCTTGATACCTCATCATGCATATTTTTGTGTCGCAAGGGGCATCGATTTTTGATGGCGCTGCAGTGAATGAGTAAATTCGCTCAGAAGGCTAGCGCTAGCGCTAAGTATTTATATGGAAAGAACAAGATGCAATGTTAATCAGTCTCAATCCAGCAGGGTATTATCACGTATCGTTATCAATCATGGCAGATCGAGCACTTCGCGAGTGTATATTAAATCTTTTGCGCTTGGCCATATTACATAGCTCTCAGCTTCGTCGTCGGTGTAACGAGCAATGGTGCAACGAATTAAATCGATTATCGGGCGATAGACTTATAAGACGCCTAAAATATATTGTATGGTGGGCGCCCTTGCGAATCATAGCGGCAGCCTACAACAGAGGCATACTAAATGGTCAACAAGTGCTAGCGTGTGTGTTTGAAGAGCTGCAGCGTCGAGGATTGGAAAACGCGCCATGTGTCCGCGGTATTGTCGATGAAATCAGAAGTAAGTTCTGTTCTATCATAAAAAATAATCATGTATATTTGTAATACTTAAACTGCATTGAAAAAATTTTTTCACGACGCCATTATTACGCCAGCACGTATTGAAATTTTTTCACGGTACCATTATTACGCTAGCACGGGCAAGCCTTATTTATCGAGCTCTTCTCTTTGTGCCATGCTTCGCGTGGGTGGTCCCGAGCTCTCTACCGCTCCTTGTCTCTCTCTCTCTCTCTCGTTGGCTCTCTTTCATGAAAGCGATACAGAGCTCCTGTTATCGTTAGAAATTTTTTACGAATTTCAACGCGAAATATTCAAAAAGTATTCTTATTGATCAATTTCCTCTCTCTCTCTCTCTCTCTCGTTAAAGCGGTATGGATCTTAAAGCGTATTGAAAAAATATTTTCACGGGTTCAAAAAGTATTCTTATTGATCAATTTCCTCTCTCTCTCGTTAAAGCGGTATGGGTCTTAAAGCGTATTGAAAAAATATTTTCACGGCTGTTATTACGATAGTATGGCCAAACCCTTTTTATAGAGCTCTACTCTTTGTGCCATATGCTTCGCGTGGTTCCGCATTCTTTGCCATTCTCTCACTCTCTCGCTCTTTTTTTCATGAGCACGATGCAGAGCACCTGTTTGCGTAAGCAGAGATAATCGTTATTTATCGAGCTCTACTCTTTGTGCTATGCTTCGCGTGGTTCCGTGCTCTCTACCTCTCGCTGTCTCTCTCTTTCATTAAAGTGGTACAGAGAGCCTGTTATCGTTAGAAAAATATTTTACGAATTTCAACATGATATATTTAAAAAATATATTCTTATTCACCAATCTCCTCTTTCTCTGTCTTATTAAATTGATATGAGCTCTCTCTCTCCTTACATTATCATCGTAAGAAAAACATTTATATTATGAAATTTTAACACGGTTCGTTTACCGGAAAAAATTATGAGCTGAAAGCAGTACTTCTATTAAAAGAGGGGCAATATTTTTAATGGTTGTGCACCTAATATAGTATATCGACAGCTCTTGGATGCATCGCCGGATGAAGAAGCAGCTCTTATAGAAGGGGCTTGTGCTGTGGAATTAGCATGCGAGCAGAGAAGCATAACGAGTCAGCACCTGTCATGCACCGAGCTGAATGATGAGCAGCCTATGAGTACTGTTTCCAGCATCGAGCATCCTTCGGAAATATTTACTAATTCGTCGATTTTCGAACGTAAGTTGAAATTAAGGTGCAAAAAAAAAATAAAGAATAAAAAAAAAATAGGTGTGGCGTCAATTTTAAATTATAAATTTATCCAGAGGGTATAGATAGGGAGAGGGTAACTGACGCTGCTGTACCAGGCCCGTCAGGTCTATGCCATTCTGGACGACGAACAATCCCAGCCTCTGACCCTGTTGATGTTTTTGACCATCGCGAAAATCAGCTGTGGGAATATCCGATCGAGAACGAGAGAGACGAGGGAATAGCATTTCAAAGAGCTGACGAATGGCTTCAAATGCTCGTGACTGATGACGACTCTGGTAAATAATTTTTCTTATATATGAAAAATTAATTAAGCATGTAAGTAAGTGGGTCCTTTTGTAACAGGGTATTCGTCAGCATCTTTGTTTGAGTGGTGATATCGAACTATTTAAGCAGTGCTATGACTCGTGAGAGGTACAAATATTGATAAAACACAATAATTTTTGCATTTAACCATTTTAGAATCTAATACGAGACTCTTTTTCAGAGGTGCAAAAAGGAGCAGGCAGGCGACTTACTGTACCAAGGAGCGGGTCTCTCGAAGAAATACATCCACCCGGAAAACATTTCGAAATCATCAGTGATTACACGCGATATTTTAAGCGATTTAAACTACGAGGGCGTGAAACCTCGTTAAGAATTCGCCAGCCAGACTCCGGCATTAGTGTGGTAGATTGGCTCAACGGTGCATTTCGTGATCTCTTAACGCACATCATGAGCTCCTGTGAGGGCGGCGATTATGTAGGCGTTTCGTTTACAGCGAATAGCTTGCCGCACGGGCCCGTGTGGTTATCTTTCCGACCGGCCCGAGATTATGTTTTCGAAGATATTTGGAAATTAATAAGCAGCGTGGCACAAAGTGCATCATCTTTGAACATCGATGATTCGTGCACGATAAAAATGTGCGCTGTCAAGGGGGTCGAAGGGCGCGGTCGGAAAGGTCTCACACACGAGGCTGTCGCAAAACGATCTATTCTCTCGATCCGAAACACCGACAATCTATGCTTACCGCGCTCACTGGTGGTGGCTCGAGCATACGCAGAACGAGGTGAAATACGGTCGGGTACTCTACATAATAAATGGCAGCGTATTAGACAAATTAACGGGTCTGTACAAAAACAAGCGGCACTCGAACTTACGAGAGAAGCAAATGTTCGCGTACCTGTAGAGGGCTGTGGTGTATACGAGATTACGCGCTATCAAGATTATTTGGCACGAGACGGCTTTGCTATTGTCGTTTACGAGTTTTTAACTCTGGGTCGCGGGGAGGAGCCACTATTTGACGGTAGACAGGGTGTTCTGAACAGCGTAGGCACAATTCACCACACCCTGTACATTTTGTATTACGAGCGTTCACATCATTTCGAACCTATTCTAAATCTCAGAGCAGCTGTCGGTAGTAGAGATTTCTGTTCATCGTGTAACACAGCATATCGGCGATTCGGTCATAGATGTTCAAAAAAAAAATGTCCTCGGTGCTGGGGGCTACAGACGTGCGATACGAAATCGCGCAATATAATCAGATGCGAAGCATGCAACCGCGATTTTTTCGGAGAGGCGTGTTTACAGAGGCATAAGGCACCGCTGGTGACCATGAGGCGTAGAAAGGCTAGCGTTTGCGAATCTCTCAAACGATGCCGTAACTGCTTTCGAGCAATAAGGCCCTTAGAAAAAAAAGAGAAGCATGAATGCGGGGTAGGCTTCTGCAAAACGTGCAAATCTCATCAGCCGAGTAATCATCTGTGTTTCATGAAACCGATTTGTAGTACTCCGGACTTGAAAAAAATACTATTCATTTTTTATGATTTTAAAACACAGCAGAGCACACCAGTGAAGGGTGATGCGACTACTCATGTACACGAGCCAAATCTTTGCGTGGCTCAACGAGTTTGCACGTTTTGCTGTGTTAACGACTCTATAGACGAACCGTGCGAGCATTGCGGGGAACACGAATTTGTGTTTAGCCACAGCCCCGTAGCCCAGCTTGTCGAATTAGCCATGCAACCGCTCGAAGGTTTTTCGCGTACCATCTGTATCGCTCATAATGCAGGGGGTTTCGACGCTCAATTCATCCTGCGTTATTTCATCGAAGAGAAAAAAACTCAGCTCCCCACTCTAATCATGAACGGTACGAAAATTATTACGATGCGCGTCGGAAAACTCGTATTTCTCGACAGTCTAAATTACTTCCATATGGCTTTGAGCGGTTTACCGAAAGCCTTCGGGCTTACCGGTGCTATCATTAAAGGCACTTTTCCACATTTGTTTAACAGGCCTGAAAATCAAAATTACGTAGGCGAATTGCCGCCTCTCGAGCATTATTCTCCGGACACGATGCGCGCCGATGAGCGCCGGAAATTTCTCGATTGGTATCGCGGAACAAAAGACAAAAATTACGTATTCGTTTTTTCGGAAGAGCTTATCAGCTATTGTAAGACAGATGTCACGATTTTGCGACGCGCGTGTATGGCTTTTCGCAATATGTTCATTACCAGCGGTCGCGTCTGCCCTTTTGATGAAAGTACAACAATAGCATCAGCCTGCTTCAGAGTTTTTCGAAAAAATTTCTTGAAAGATAATTCAATAGGCATTATACCCACGGGGGGATACAGATGGGCGCAAAATCAATCGAAAAAAGCGGTTTCGTGGCTATCGTGGGTAGAGCATTCGCGGGGTGTTCGTATTATTCATGCGGGCAGAACACGTGAATTCAGAATACCTCAAAATCTCTTGGTAGACGGATACTACGAGACTCCTAACGGGGCACATGTATTACAGTTTCACGGTTGTTATTGGCACGGTTGCCCCCGTTGCTATCCCACAAACAGAGACAGTCGACAAAGCGATGGAATATCCATGCACGAGCGTTTCGAGAGAACTACTGCTGTAACTGAGAGGATTCGAACGGGAGGGTATTTGCTCACGGAAATTTGGGAGTGTGATTACGATCGCTTGTTAAATTTGACAGTCGAGATTAGGACTTTCCTGCAAGATAACCCTTTAGTTACAGCAGAGCCTCTCAATCCTCGTGATGCTTTTTTCGGAGGACGAACAGAAAATATGGTTACGCTCTACGACGTTGACGCTACGGAAAAAATACGTTACGTAGACGTTTGCTCTCTGTATCCATATATCTGTAAATTCGGTAAATACCCCGTGGGCCATCCGAAAGTATACGTGGGTAACGAGTGCATGGAATTGACAGGTCCTGATAACACCGATCTAACTCTCGTTGAGGGTCTCGTAAAATGTACCGTATTGCCGCCTCGTAATCTTTATCACCCCGTATTACCAGTGCGTATGCATAACCGGTTATTATTTGCTCTATGCCGCAGCTGCTGTGAGATTATGAATCAGGGTGTATGTACACACGAAGATCCTGTAGAGCGCGTGTTCAAGGGTACATGGGTGGTCGACGAGTTGCGAAAAGCCGTGTCGTGCGGGTACAGAGTGATAGACGTGACTGAAATTTGGCAATATGAAACGACGCAATTCAATCGCGATACACAGACAGGGGGGCATTTTGTCGAATACATTAACACGTTTTTAAAAATCAAACAAGAAGCCAGTGGATGGCCCGACAATTGCTCCGAAGATAAAGCCGCGCAAGATCTCTATATAGCCGAATTCGAACGATCGGAAGGAATCAAGCTAAATCGCGACTCCATAGCTAAAAATCCGGGGCTGCGATCTGTCGCAAAGCTATGCCTCAACTCATTTTGGGGGAAGTTTGGGCAGCGGGAAAATCTACCGCAGACAGAAATAGTTTCAACGCGTAAAAAGCTTATGGAACTATTGACTAGCCCTGAGTACGAAATCACGGGGATTTTACCCGTAAATAACGACATATTGTATGTAAGCTACACGAAAATCAGTGACGCTGTTATACCATCCAGCATAGCGAACGCCGTAGTAGCAGCATACACCACAGCCCAGGCCCGCCTGAAACTTTATAGTTACCTAGAGTGTCTGGGTCATCGTGCTTTGTACTGCGATACCGATTCCGTAATTTACGTATCGCACGAAAAAAAAGACGAGTACGAGCCTCCAACGGGACAGCTCTTAGGGGATCTCACAGATGAGCTGAGCTCTTATGGGGAAGGTAGTTATATTAGAAGTTTCATTTCAGGCGGACCAAAATTTTATTCTTTTATCGTATGCACTCCCAATGGAGAGGAAAAAGAAGTATGTAAAGTAAAAGGGATAACGCTTAATTTTGCGAACAAGGGATTAATTAATTATAACTCAGTGCGCTCCTTTATAACCGGTGAGAGAGACGAGCCTGTTGTGCTAAAGTATGGCGCTATACGGCGCACGGCGTTTCATCAGGTCGTCACACGTCCTGAAACCAAATCATGCAAACCATCGAGCGTCAAACGGAGACGAGATGGCGAATATGGCACTCTTCCTTACGGTTATAAAGAATAATGTATATAGATATAGACCTCGCACTACTTTGTAAATAATGTATATAAATAAAACTTTATGTTCTTACGTATATTCGTCTTTTCGAACCCTATATATGTTTAAGCTAATACGAAGATTGTGCTCATTCGCAAAAATGGATGTGCGGTGGAAACATCCTTGGACGGCGATGGTTTGCGGGCCCACGGGCTGTGGTAAAACATACTTTGTGAAAAAGTTTTTAAAATTCATTTCGCATTTGAATAGTGAACCGTTTCAACGAATTATTTTCTATTATTCCGAGTGGCAGCAAGCGTATATGGAGTACGGTTCTTCGATAGAGTTTCGCGAAGGTTTGCCGCAATCCTCGGATTATGCAAACGATCCGCGTGCAAAACTTATAATTATTGACGATTTGATGCGCGAGGCATCGAACAATAGCGTTGTCGATCTCTTCACCAAGGGTAGTCATCATAAGAATTTGAGCGTGTTTTTTATAACACAAAATTTATTTCATCAGGGCCACGGGCAACGGGATATATCGCTGAACGCTAATTATATAGTAGTTTTCAAAAATCCGCGAGATCGCGCTCAAATACAGCACCTGGCGCGTCAGGTTTACCCCGAAAACCCCCGATTTCTGCAGGAAGTTTATTACGACGCGACGAGCAAACCACACGGTTATCTGCTCTTGGACTTGAAACAATCGACTCCCGATAACTGTAGATTTCGAACGTGTATTTTCCCCGATGACCCACAGCATTTCGTTTACGTGCCGCGAAAAAAGTTAAAAAGCACCTACACAGCCGGAGAAGTACCAGTCTTGCGGCTGTGATGGCGGGTAACAGGTCCTCTCTCTGCAAGAAGCACGTTGCAATATTGCACGCACTCCAGCATCTCAACAAGGAGCAGCGAGACGCCGTTTTGCGTAAAGCCAATCCACGAATAATTCGTTGTATTTGTGAGTGTGCGTTAAACATTCTACGTGGTAACGTGCCTTTGAAGCCTGAACAAAGAAAAAAGTTGCGTCGCCACGCATCTATTCTTCGACGACTAGCTGCGAAAAGCGGTAGCTGGAAGAGCAAAAAACGTTTTGTGGTTCAAAACGGTGGATTCCTACCGCTGCTGCTCGCCCCCGTACTGGGTACGCTCTTGTCACGTTTGATCGGCGGCAGTGGATAATGGAGCATGCGAGAAAAATGGTGCTCGTGCCTGAAGAGAATCTTCAGCATATAGGCGTGCAGAATAATCGACAAACGGAATCTGTTCAACGGCAACAGCAGCAAACAGTGCAAACCCTTGGTACGACACTGAGTAGATTGGACACTGAGATGAACGATATTCTGAATTCTAATTCGTACAAGGATGAGAGGGAAAAGTGGTCGGCGTATTTCGCGGTGCTGCAGCGTTATCTTCATTTTGCCGATAATGAGCGAGCGCAGCAGCATCGTGCACTCGCAAAAAATGATGATTACATCACGACACCTATAGAGGAGGAGGGGAATAGTGGAAAAGGCGCTGAAATTCCACGCATAAACGACTCTATGATCGTTGAGAGTGTCCCGACAAAATATCGCAACAAAGCAAAACTATTGCTCCGTCGTTTACGCCTTGTACCAGTAACAGAGTTTTGCTGGGATCCTACAGGCACCGTCTCCATCGCAGGCAAAGAAATCAAGGACTCCAATATTGTCGATCTTATAAACGATGCTATGCGCGCGAGGAAAATCTCAACGCCGGCGGGTCGTCATGCATTTGCAGGATTTTTAAAAGAGGCAAAAATTCCACGCGAGTTTGTTGGGAACCAGGATCTGTGGAGGTCCGATGTGCCCACCTCGACGCCTTTTCGGAAAAAAAGAAAAATACCTGTGCACTCCCACGACTTGTCGTTGAGCGACGCGGGAGCCAATCACAGTAGCGACGAATCCACCGATCCCAGTATTTATGAGCTCTTCAGTACCTCTGAGAGGGAGCAAACAGGCGCTGGCCAGTGTAAAAAGAAGAAGAAGAATCGTGTAATTTGGGCTAACCTAAAACTCTAAACCATGAAAACATTGGAAAAGCTGTACTATAATCCCTCCCACGAAGCATCGTTCTCGGGCGCTGCAAAATTATTACGCGCAACGCGAAAAAAAATTTCTAGCGAAAAGACCGTGCAGTGGTTGGAGACACAGGATGCTTACACGAAACATCGCCCTGTAAAACATCGATTTCCACGACGCCATTACAGCGTGCGAAACATTGACGATGTCTGGGAGGCTGATCTCGTAGATCTTCGCTCGATCAAAGATTACAACGATGGTCATACCTATCTCCTCGTAGTCATAGATGTGCTCAGTAAATATGCATGGGTCGAGCCTTTACGCGACAAGACTGCTGCGTCTGTGGCTAAGGCTTTTACGCGGATACTCACGCAAAAAGCCACTAATAGCCGATCACCCGTATGCCTGCAATCGGATCGAGGCAAAGAATTCATGGGTGCTGCATTTCAAGAGCTCCTAAAGAAGAAAGATATTCAGTTTCGAACTGCACGGAATCCTGATATAAAAGCCTCAATTGTGGAAAGATTTAATCGAACATTGAAAGAAAGAATGTGGCGATACTTTACGTATACTCGCGCGAAGCGATACATCAATGTGTTGCAAAATATAGTGTCTGCATATAATAATGCCCGGCATAGCAGCATAAAAATGGCCCCAGTAACGGTGACTCTTGCCACTGCAGCTCAAGCTCGTGCTAATTTGATGCAGCGTTACAAGGATTCGGAGCGAGAACACATCCCTAAATACGGGATCGGTGATGTTGTACGAATCAGTAGTGCAAAAGCGGCCTTTGCAAAAGGTTACGAGAGCGGCTGGAGCAGCGAGCTGTTCAAAATTCATCGCATATCGACAACTAGTTGGCCGACGGTGTACTTTTTACGCGATCTTCACGGCGAAGATATTGACGGCATTTTTTACGAGGCCGAGTTATCGAGAGTTCGTACTATTACCGAAAAAAATAAAAAATCACGATGAGAGACGAATTTTATATCGTTTTACCGAGCAACAGCAGTATGAAATATTACCCGGAAAATACGACAACGCGTTATACCACACGATTGCCACAGCGCGTATCTTTGCAAGGCAATTGGGCCGTTGGACTTACAGAAATACATATACCCATGACGATTCTGCATATACCTCAGGAAGACGAGCAGAACTTCATCAAGACCGCACCGTATAAAGTACAATCGGGTATTCACGATTCTGCTATTGACATTGAAAAGAGCTGTGTGTATGTTCCACCCGGTGTATATAAGAGTATAGACTCATTGCTCGAAGTAATAAATGAACTACAGGGCGTTGCTGGTCATTTACTATTTCAGCGCGCTCGCAATGGCTACGTCCAAGTGACCCGTATCTGCGATTCTTGCGAAAATTTAATTCATGCTTTCCATTTCTCACCAAGGCTCAACAAGATTTTAGGATTTACCACACCCAGCAGTGTGGCGCTCCCACCTGCATTCAGAGATGTTGGTTATAGAGGCGCACGACCTGCCAGCCTAACTAATGCTATCCCCGATATGTTATTCGTTTATACGGATATTTGTGAACCCTACATTACCGGTGATGTGCATGCACCTCTGTTACGTGTTGTACCAAGTTCGCGCAAGCTCCCCGGTATGACTGGCCGGAGTTTCCCGCGCGCTCGCTGCATTGCAGCTTTCATATTATTATATGAAAATTTTGCAGCAATGTCAGGATTCCTGTAATCAAATTAAGACTCAATAAACCGTACATATCTGAATATCACCAATATTCTCTGTGCGACGTATTAATCATTAAGTTAGGCAGGACAAACGCGCGGCGTTGACTGCTATTATAATACGTTTTTCCGAAATAGTAAAATTAATTGAAGGATATAGTTCTGAACAAATGAATTTTGCAGGTTATCTTAGCGTAGAATATCTATGGAATAAAAAATAAACCTCCTGCAGACAGCATCGAAAATAAATTTCAAATCGTCGTTTGTCCGCGTCGCCAAATCTATAATTTCTTGACGCATCGCAGCCTCCTGCACTATAGTCGGATTAGGTGCATGCCCTTCATGGGGCTTGTATACGATTACACGGCCCTGTGCGTCCACCCTTGCTGTTCTCCGGCAATCTGTCGAAGCTCGCGTCGCGCACCGATAAATATCCGGAGACGTCGTATCAATGTGATACTCGTATCCTTCAAAAATGTACCGCGAAGTATTCGCCCGTTTACCGGGTATTTCCTCCATCTACGAATAATGGTCGAAAAATCTCACAAAAAATATACTCAAGTATATGTTTACAATATATTGTCAAATGTAGTATCCGGCTTTACCCGAGATAATAAAAAGAAAGTTTGATGCATTCATTAGTAATTTTTTTTTCGAAAGTACTATTTATATTATTTAGAAACGATTGACATGATCTACTCCGTGCATAGTAAAGTCGATATTTTATACGCGTGACTATACATTAAGGTTGTTTAGAAGAAAATCGCGTCTTATGAAAAAATTTTGAAATTTACGCAGTGTGTAATTGAACATTTGAACTATGTCTCTGTAAAATTTCAAGTCAGTTTGGAGCTTATTTACGGAGTAAAAAAATTGCAAAGTTGGATACTTTTGAGGCCTCTAATAGACAGAGCCACGCGCGATCTCAATAAACTCGCGATATATCTAATCGTGCCATTGAACTTTTGTTGAAAAACTAACCAAGTACTCTCTGAACAATACCGCGTCGATCAGTACCAAAATTGTTAACCTTTGGAGAATTTTCTTGAAGATATTGTAACATATGTATCGAAAATCGCATCAAAATTCACTCCGAGCGGGTGAGCGACCGACAGCGCCCAATGTATAAGCATAGGAAAATCTCCCCCACTCTGATCAACTTCTAAACAACCTTAAGGTGTCAGTAGTATGTGGACCACTATGGCGACCCCCACTTCTATCCCCACTCCTATCCCTCCACTTCCCCCCCCCTCCCGCGTCGGAGCCTCTTTCCGAGCGTGGTGGGGGTCGTGGTGGGGAGAGGTGGTGGGGGAAAAGAGTTTTGAGGTTTCGCCAGAGTGGTCCGATTATTATTATTATTATTATTATTATTTTTATTTTTATTATTCTCTCTCTATCTCTCTCGCTCTCTCTCGGGAGAGGTGGTGGGGGGAAAGAGTTCTGAGGGCCTCGCCAGAGCGGCCCTATTATTATTATTATTATTTAAATAATAATAATAATTCATAATTTTTTATTTTTATCGTTATTTATTAATAAATATGAAAAACTTACGTGTCTGTGGGGAGATCCTTACGCCGCTCCGATGACGCCTACAGCCGATGCACTGAGAGGCACACATACACACACACACGCACACACACACACACACACACACACACACACACACACACACACACACACAGGTGGACGCGCTACGCGTCACCACCCTCTTCGTCCTCGGCGAACCCTTCATCGGGGTACCCCCGATCGTAGGGTATGTTGTCACCGAGGGCATCTATCAAAATGCCCCCTACATCCCGACGATCAGGGCCCCGCAGGCGTATACATGGTGTATCGTGACTACGGTACACTATGCGAGCCTCCATGAGGGGCTCGCCGAGACACAGGTTCTCCAAAAGGGTGATGATGCCTGCGTTGTCCACGCCAGCCAGACCCATCAATCGACATACCACGCACTGGGGTGGTAGCATGGCGAACAACGGTTCCGGCTGGTATAGGTCCGCGACCTCGAAATATTCTCTGTGCCCCTCGTCGATGAGGCGCACCTCCGTGAATCCGGCGTCATCGGAAGAAATTATCTCCCCGCGTAACATAATCGCGTCGCACCGTGCAACGCATGACGCGCCCGCCACCACATCATTGGCCGTCATACGAGCGCCTTTTTGTTGTGCGATATAAAAATCGCACAACAACTGGGCCAATTGCTCATTCGTATCCACCATTTCGGCGGTACGTATGGCTATGAACTGCTCGTTCAGCACCCCCACCACACGACACCAAAACGCGCCCGACGGAATGGCCTCTTTGTATCGCGGATACATTTTTTTTTTTTTTTTTTTTTTTTTTAATTTGAAATAAAATTTCTCGCTCGCGATCTTAATTCTTTGCCTGCTTCATGGCGACTGAAGTCTACGTACTATAATATACAGCAGCAGAGAAGATGCTGTGGCTGTATTAAAGGTGCGATCGTCAAGAAATGCATGGCCCGCAAAAATGCACGTGGCCCGTGTAAATGAGCCCCTTTGTAATTAATATAAGAGTAAACTGAGCCCCGGAGACACGACTGTCTGTTTAGCCTATACAGCATCTTTTTTATTTCGCGTCTTTCGCGAGCACCGTAGTTCAGCATATATATATATATATATATATATATATATATATATACAACCCTTTCTTTCGAAGAGCAGCATATGCATAAGAATAATATTTTATAAAAAATTTGCAAGCCAAATCCATAAGTCATATTCTTTGGAATAGAGGATGACAGCTAGTTTGCGCACTCCAAGGTTTACTTTGTTTTGACGAAAACCGAGTATCAATATCACAATGATTCATGAAAATGATATAAGACCTATTAGAGGTATGTAAGAAAATTTGATCGGACTTGAAGAAAAAAATATTGGAGAGAGATATGAGTTCGAGGGTCAGCAAAGAGGTACGGCTGAGATCACGAGCATAGTTATCGAGCTCTCCTCTCTGTGCGAATATTCGCTAACTCTGTCTATCTTTCTCTCTCTTTTCTGATGCATATCTTTTTCCATGCCTCGAATCTTTCTATCGCTGCAATAGCGGGGCTTTTTTATATTTTTCGATGTACACCGAGTATTCGGGTATAACACTACGAGATTTCTCGATTTCTCGAGGTGCGTGAAACGCACTATCAGCGGAGCATCAGCAGACTGCATGCCTTCTTTGCTCATTGCTGCGAATCTCTCCTTATTCTTCATTTAATGTGTTTTCGTACTTCATGCTCTTTATAGTAATATAATTTTAATATATTTAGGCCTCAAGACCCATTAAGACTTATGAAAATTATTGAGACCATCTAATTATATTTCTCGTTTGTAAAAGTATATTTTTTGAAAAATGATATTAAGTTTTAAAATGCATATCAAAGCTAAGCGATCTCCACTTCGTTGCGCTTTTCGAAGAAGTCGCTGTTTAAAAAATTTGATCAGAGTCTCACTATATCATGTTATATTGAAACAATAAGAGCATTTGGAATGCTTATATACATTTGTGGCGAGATCTTGAAATCTTGATATCTTGATATCTTGATACCTCATCATGCATATTTTTGTGTCGCAAGGGGCATCGATTTTTGATGGCGCTGCAATTTAAGTAAATGAGTAAACTCGCTCAGAAAGCTAACGCTAAAAAATTTGATCAGAGTCTCGCTATATAATGTTACATTGAAACAATAAGAGCATTTGGAATGCTTATATACATATGTGGTGAGATCTTGATATCTTGATATCTTGATACCTCATCATGCATATTTTCGTGCCGTAAGGGGCATCGATTTTTGATGGCGCTGCAATTTAAGTAAAGGAGTAAACTCGCTCAGAAGGCTAGCGCTAAGTATTTATATGGAAAGAACAAAATGCAATGTTAATCAGTCTCAATCCAGCAGGGTATTATCACGTATCGTTATCAATCATGGTAGATCGAGCACTTCGCGAGTGTATATTAAATCTTTTGCGTTTGGCCGTATTACATAGTTCTCAGCTTCGTCGTCGATGTAACGAGCAATGGTGCAACGAATTAAATCGATTATCGGGCGATAGACTTATAAGACGCCTAAAATATATTGTATGGTGGGCGCCCTTGCGAATCATAGCGGCAGCCTACAACAGAGGCATACTAAATGGTCAACAAGTGCTAGCGTGTGTGTTTGAAGAGCTGCAGCGTCGAGGATTGGAAAACGCGCCATGTGTCCGCGGTATTGTCGATGAAATCAGAAGTAAGTTCTGTTCTATCATAAAAAATAATCATGTATATTTGTAATACTTAAACTGCATTGAAAAAATTTTTTCACGACGCCATTATTACGCCAGCACGTATTGAAATTTTTTCACGGTGCCATTATTACGGTAGCACGGGCAAGCCTTATTTATCGAGCTCTTCTCTTTGTGCCATGCTTCGCGTGGTCCCGAGCTCTCTACCGCTCCTTGTCTCTCTCTCTCTCTCGTTGGCTCTCTTTCATGAAAGCGATACAGAGCTGCTGTTATCGTTAGAAATTTTTTACGAATTTCAACGCGAAATATTCAAAAAGTATTCTTATTGATCAATTTCCTCTCTCTCTCTCTCTCTCTCTCTCTCGTTAAAGCGGTATGGATCTTAAAGCGTATTGAAAAAATATTTTCACGGGTTCAAAAAGTATTCTTATTGATCAATTTCCTCTCTCTCTCTCGTTAAAGCGGTATGGATCTTAAAGCGTATTGAAAAAATATTTTCACGGCTGTTATTACGATAGTATGGCCAAACCCTTTTTATTGAGCTCTACTCTTTGTGCCATATGCTTCGCGTGGTTCCGCATTCTTTGCCATTCTCTCACTCTCTCGCTCTTTTTTTCATGAGCACGATGCAGAGCACCTGTTTGCGTAAGCAGAGATAATCGTTATTTATCGAGCTCTACTCTTTGTGCTATGCTTCGCGTGGTTCCGTGCTCTCTACCTCTCGCTGTCTCTCTCTTTCATTAAAGTGGTACAGAGAGCCTGTTATCGTTAGAAAAAATATTTTACGAATTTCAACATGATATATTTAAAAAATATATTCTTATTCACCAATCTCCTCTTTCTCTGTCTTATTAAATTGATATGAGCTCTCTCTCTCCTTACATTATCATCGTAAGAAAAACATTTATATTATGAAATTTTAACACGGTTCGTTTACCGGAAAAAATTATGAGCTGAAAGCAGTACTTCTATTAAAAGAGGGGCAATATTTTTAATGGTTGTGCACCTAATATAGTATATCGACAGCTCTTGGATGCATCGCCGGATGAAGAAGCAGCTCTTATAGAAGGGGCTTGTGCTGTGGAATTAGCATGCCAGCAGAGAAGCATAACGAGTCAGCACCTGTCATGCACCGAGCTGAATGATGAGCAGCCTATGAGTACTGTTTCCAGCATCGAGCATCCTTCGGAAATATTTACTAATTCGTCGATTTTCGAACGTAAGTTGAAATTAAGGTGCAAAAAAAATAAAGAATAAAAAAAAATTGGTGTGGCGTGAATTTTAAATTATAAATTTATCCAGAGGGTATAGATAGGGAGAGGGTAACTGACGCTGCTGTACCAGGCCCGTCAGGTCTATGCCATTCTGGACGACGAACAATCCCAGCCTCTGACCCTGATGATGTTTTTGACCATCGCGAAAATCAGCTGTGGGAATATCCGATCGAGAACGAGAGAGACGAGGGAATAGCATTTCAAAGAGCTGACCAATGGCTTCAAATGCTCGTGACTGATGACGACTCTGGTAAATAATTTTTCTTATATATGAAAAATTAATTAAGCATGTAAGTAAGTGGGTCCTTTTGTAACAGGGTATTCGTCAGCATCTTTGTTTGAGTGGTGATATCGAACTATTGAAGCAGTGCTATGACTTGTGAGAGGTACAAATATTGATAAAACACAATATTTTTTGCATTTAACCATTTTAGAATCTAATACGAGACTCTTTTCCAGAGGTGCAAAAAGGAGCAGGCAGGCGACTTACTGTACCAAGGAGCGGGCCTCTCGAAGAAATACATCCACCCGGAAATCATTTCGAAATCATCAGTGATTACACGCGATATTTTAAGCGATTTAAACTACGAGGGCGTGAAACCTCGTTAAGAATTCGCCAGCCAGACTCCGGCATTAGTGTGGTAGATTGGCTCAACGGTGCATTTCGTGATCTCTTAACGCACATCATGAGCTCCTGTGAGGGCGGCGATTATGTAGGCGTTTCGTTTACAGCGAATAGCTTGCCGCACGGGCCCGTGTGGTTATCTTTCCGACCGGCCCGAGATTATGTTTTCGAAGATATTTGGAAATTAATAAGCAGCGTGGCACAAAGTGCATCATCTTTGAACATCAATGATTCGCGCACGATAAAAATGTGCGCTGTCAAGGGGGTCGAAGGGCGCGGTCGGAAAGGTCTCACACACGAGGCTGTCACAAAACGATCTATTCTCTCGATCCGAAACACCGACAATCTGTGTTTACCGCGTTCGCTGGTAGCAGCCCGAGCATACGCAGAACGAGGTGAAATACGGTCGGGTAGCCTTCATGATAAATGGCAGCGTATCAGACGAATGAATGGGGTTGCACAAAAACAAGCGGCACTCGAACTTATGAGAGAAGCAAATGTTCGCGTACCTGTAGAGGGCTGTGGTGTATACGAAATTACACGCTATCAAGATTATTTGGCACGAGACGGCTTTGCTATTGTCGTTTACGAGTTTTTAACTCTGGGTCGCGGGGAGGAGCCACTATTTGACGGTAGACAGGGTGTTCTGAACAGCGTAGGCACAATTCACCACACCCTGTACATTTTGTATTACGAGCGTTCACATCATTTCGAACCTATTCTAAATCTCAGAGCAGCTGTCGGCAGTAGAGATTTCTGTTCATCGTGTAACACAGCATATCGGCGATTCGGTCATAGATGTTCAAAAAAAAAATGTCCTCGGTGCTGGGGGCTACAGACGTGCGATACGCAATCGCGCAATATAATCAGATGCGAAGCATGCAACCGCGATTTTTTCGGAGAGGCGTGTTTACAGAGGCATAAGGCACCGCTGGTGACCATAAGGCGTAGAAAGGCTAGCGTTTGCGAATCTCTCAAACGATGCCGTAACTGCTTTCGAGCAATAAGGCCCTTAGAAAAAAAAGAGAAGCATAAATGCGGGGTAGGCTTCTGCAAAACGTGCAAATCTCATCAGCCGAGTAATCATCTGTGTTTCATGAAACCGATTCGTAGTACTCCGGACTTGAAAAAAATACTATTCATTTTTTATGATTTTGAAACACAGCAGAGCACACCAGTGAAGGGTGATGCGACTACTCATGTACACGAGCCAAATCTTTGCGTGGCTCAACGAGTTTGCACGTTTTGCTGTGTTAACGACTCTATAGACGAACCGTGCGAGCATTGCGGGGAACACGAATTTGTGTTTAGCCACAGCCCCGTAGCCCAGCTTGTCGAATTAGCCATGCAACCGCTCGAAGGTTTTTCGCGTACCATCTGTATCGCTCATAATGCAGGGGGTTTCGACGCTCAATTCATCCTGCGTTATTTCATCGAAGAGAAAAAAACTCAGCTCCCCACTCTAATCATGAACGGTACGAAAATTATTACGATGCGCGTCGGAAAACTCGTATTTCTCGACAGTCTAAATTACTTCCATATGGCTTTGAGCGGTTTACCGAAAGCCTTCGGGCTTACCGGTGCTATCATTAAAGTCACTTTTCTACATTTGTTTAACAGGCCTGAAAATCAAAATTACGTAGGCGAATTGCCGCCTCTCGAGCATTATTCTCCGGACACGATGCGCGCCGATGAGCGCCAGAAATTCCTCGATTGGTATCGCGAAACAAAAGACAAAAATTACGTATTCGTTTTTTCGGAAGAGCTTATCAGCTATTGTAAGACAGATGTCACGATTTTGCGACGCGCGTGTATGGCTTTTCGCAATATGTTCATTACCAGCGGTCGCGTCTGCCCTTTTGATGAAAGTACAACAATAGCATCAGCCTGCTTCAGAGTTTTTCGAAAAAATTTCTTGAAAGATAATTCAATAGGCATTATACCCACGGGGGGATACAGATGGGCGCAAAATCAATCGAAAAAAGCGGTTTCGTGGCTATCGTGGGTAGAGCATTCGCGGGGTGTTCGTATTATTCATGCAGGCAGAACACGCGAATTCAGAATACCTCAAAATCTCTTGGTAGACGGATACTACGAGACTCCTAACGGGGCACATGTATTACAGTTTCACGGTTGTTATTGGCACGGTTGCCTCCGTTGCTATCCCACAATAAGAGACAGTCGACAAAGCGATGGAATATCCATGCACGAGCGTTTCGAGAGAACTACTGCTGTAACTGAGAGGATTCGAACGGGAGGGTATTTGCTCACGGAAATTTGGGAGTGTGATTACGATCGCTTGTTAAATTCGACAGCCGAGATGAGGACTTTCCTGCAAGATAATCCTTTAGTTACAGCAGAGCCTCTCGATCCTCGTGATGCTTTTTTCGGAGGACGAACAGAAAATATGGTTACGCTCTACGACGTTGACGCTACGGAAAAAATACGTTACGTAGACGTTTGCTCTCTGTATCCATATATCTGTAAATTCGGTAAATACCCCGTGGGCCATCCGAAAGTATACGTGGGTAACGAGTGCATGGAATTGACAGGTCCTGATAACACCGATCTAACTCTCGTTGAGGGTCTCGTAAAATGTACCGTATTGCCGCCTCGTAATCTTTATCACCCCGTATTACCAGTGCGTATGCATAACCGGTTATTATTTGCTCTATGCCGCAGCTGCTGTGAGATTATGAATCAGGGTGTATGTACACACGAAGATCCTGTAGAGCGCGTGTTCAAGGGTACATGGGTGGTTGACGAGTTGCGAAAAGCCGTGTCGTGCGGGTACAGAGTGATAGACGTGACTGAAATTTGGCAATATGAAACGACGCAATTCAATCGCGATACACAGACAGGGGGGCATTTTGTCGAATACATTAACACGTTTTTAAAAATCAAACAAGAAGCCAGTGGATGGCCCGACAATTGCTCCGAAGATAAAGCCGCGCAAGATCTCTATATAGCCGAATTCGAACGATCGGAAGGAATCAAGCTAAATCGCGACTCCATAGCTAAAAATCCGGGGCTGCGATCTTTCGCAAAACTATGCCTCAACTCATTTTGGGGGAAGTTTGGGCAGCGGGAAAATCTACCGCAGACAGAAATAGTTTCGACGCGTAAAAAGCTTATGGAACTATTGACTAGCCCTGAGTACGAAATCACGGGGATTTTACCCGTAAATAATGACATATTGTATGTAAGCTAGACGAAAATCAGTGACGCTGTTATACCATCCAGCATAGCGAACGCCGTAGTAGCAGCATACACCACAGCCCAGGCCCGTTTGAAACTTTATAGTTACCTAGAGTGTCTGGGTCATCGTGCTTTGTACTGCGATACCGATTCCGTAATTTACGTATCGCACGAAGAAAAAGACGAGTATGAGCCTCCAACGGGACAGCTCTTAGGGGATCTCACAGATGAGCTGAGCTCTTATGGGAAAGGTAGTTATATTAGAAGTTTCATTTCAGGCGGACCAAAATTTTATTCTTTTATCGTATGCACTCCCAATGGAGAGGAAAAAGAAGTATGTAAAGTAAAAGGGATAACGCTTAATTTTACGAACAAGGGATTAATTAATTATAACTCAGTGCGCTCCTTTATAACCGGTGAGAGAGACGAGCCTGTTGTGCTAAAGTATGACGCTATACGGCGCACGGCGTTTCATCAGGTCGTCACACGTCCTGAAACCAAATCATGCAAACCATCGAGCGTCAAACGGAGACGAGATGGTGAATATGGCACTCTTCCTTACGGTTATAAAGAATAATGTATATAGATATAGACCTCGCACTACTTTGTAAACAATGTATATAAATAAAACTTTATGTTCTTACGTATATTCGTCTTTTCGAACCCTATAAATGTTTAAGCTAATACGAAGATTGTGCTCATTCGCAAAAATGGATGTGCGGTGGAAACATCCTTGGACGGCGATGGTTTGCGGGCCCACGGGCTGCGGTAAAACATACTTTGTGAAAAAGTTTTTGAAATTCATTTCGCATTTGAATAGTGAACCGTTTCAACGAATTATTTTCTATTATTCCGAGTGGCAACAAGCGTATATGGAGTACGGTTCTTCGATAGAGTTTCGTGAAAGTTTGCCGCAATCCTCGGATTATGCAAACGATCCGCGTGCAAAACTTATAATTATTGACGATTTGATGCGCGAGGCATCGAACAATAGCGTTGTCGACCTCTTCACCAAGCGTAGTCATCATAAGAATTTGAGCGTGTTTTTTATAACGCAAAATTTATTTCATCAGGGCCACGGGCAACGGGATATATCGCTGAACGCTAATTATATAGTAGTTTTTAAAAATCCGCGAGATCGCGCTCAAATACAGCACCTGGCGCGTCAGGTTTACCCCGAAAATCCCCGATTTCTGCAGGAAGTTTATTACGACGCGACGAGCAAACCACACGGTTATCTGCTCTTGGACTTGAAACAATCGACTCCCGATAACTGTAGATTTCGAACGTGTATTTTCCCCGATAATCCACAGCATTTCGTTTACGTGCCGCGAAAAAAGTTAAAAAGCACCGACACAGCCGGAGAAGTACCAGTCTTGCGTCTGTGATGGCGGGTAACAGGTCCTCTCTCTGCAAGAAGCACGTTGCAATATTGCACGCACTCCAGCATCTCAACAAGGAGCAGCGAGACGCCGTTTTGCGTAAAGCCGACCCACGAATAATTCGTTGTATTTGTGAGTGTGCATTAAACATTCTACGTGGTAACGTGCCTTTGAAGCCTGAACAAAGAAAAAAGTTGCGTCGCCACGCATCTATTCTTCGACGACTAGCTGCGAAAAGCGGTAGTTGGAAGAGCAAGAAACGTTTTGTGGTTCAAAACGGTGGGTTCCTACCACTGCTGCTCGCCCCCGTACTGGGTACGCTCTTGTCACGTTTGATCGGCGACAGTGGATAATGGAGCATGCGAGAAAAATTGTGCTCGTGCCTGAAGAGAATCTTCAGCATATAGGCGTGCAGAATAATCGACAAACGGAAACTGTTCAACGGCAACAGCAGCAAACAGTGCAAACCCTTGGTACGACACTGAGTAGATTGGACACTGAGATGAACGATATTCTGAATTCTAATTCGTACAAGGATGAGAGGGAAAAGTGGTCGGCGTATTTCGCGGTGTTGCAGCGTTATCTCCATTTTGCCGATAATGAGCGAGCGCAGCAGCATCGTGCACTCGCAAAAAATGATGATTACATCACGACACCGATAGAGGAGAAGGGGAATAGTGGAAAAGGCGCTGAAATTCCACGCATAAACGACTCTATGATCGTTGAGAGTGTCCCGACAAAATATCGCAATAAAGCAAAACTATTGCTCCGTCGTTTACGCCTTGTACCAGTAACAGAGTTTTGCTGGGATCCCACAGGCACCGTCTCCATCGCAGGCAAAGAAATCAAGAACTCCAATATTGTCGATCTTATAAACGATGCTATGCGCGCGAGGAAAATCTCAACGCAGGCGGGTCGTCATGCATTTGCAGGATTTTTAAAAGCGGCAAAAATTCCACGTGAGTTTGTTGGAAACCAAGATCTGTGGAGGTCCGAGGTGCCAACCTCGACGCCTTTTCGGAAAAAAAGAAAAATACCTGTGCACTCCCACGACTTGTCGTTGAGCGACGCGGGAGCCAATCACAGCAGCGACGAATCCACCGATCCCAGTATTTATGAGCTCTTCAGTACCTCTAAGAGGGAGCAAACAGGCGCTGGCCAGTGTAAAAAGAAGAAGAAGAATCGTGTAATTTGGGCTAACCTAAAACTCTAAACCATGAAAACATTGGAAAAGCTGTACTATAACCCCTCCCACGAAGCATCGTTCTCGGGCGCTGCAAAATTATTACGCGCAACGCGAAAAAAAATTTCTAACAAAAAGACCGTGCAGTGGTTGGAGACACAGGATGCTTACTCGAAACATCGTCCTGTAAAACATCGATTTCCACGACGTCATTACAGCGTGCGAAACATTGACGATGTCTGGGAGGCTGATCTCGTAGATCTTCGCTCGATCAAAGATTACAACGATGGTCATACCTATCTCCTCGTAGTCATAGATGTGCTCAGTAAATATGCATGGGTCGAACCTTTACGCGACAAGACTGCTGCGTCTGTAGCTAAGGCTTTTACGCGGATACTCACGCAAAAAGCCACTAATAGCCGATCACCCGTATGCCTGCAATCGGATCGAGGTAAAGAATTCATGGGTGCTGCATTTCAAGAGCTCCTAAAGAAGAAAGATATTCAGTTTCAAACTGCACGGAATCCTGATATAAAATCCTCAATTGTGGAAAGATTTAATCGAACATTGAAAGAAAGAATGTGGCGATACTTTACGTATACTCGCGCGAAGCGATACATCAATGTGTTGCAAAATATAGTGTCTGCATATAATAATGCCCGGCATAGCAGCATAAAAATGGCCCCGGTAACGGTGACTCTTGCCACTGCAGCTCAAGCTCGTGCTAATTTGATGCAGCGTTACAAGGATTCGGAGCGAGAACACATCCCTAAATACGGGATCGGTGATGTTGTACGAATCAGTAGTGCAAAAGCGGCCTTTGCAAAAGGTTACGAGAGCGGCTGGAGCAGCGAGCTGTTCAAAATTCATCGCATATCGACAACTAGTTGGTCGACGGTGTACTTTTTACGCGATCTTCACGGCGAAGATATGGACGGCATTTTTTACGAGGCCGAGTTATCGAGAGTTCGTACTATTACCGAAAAAATTAAAAAATCACGATGAGAGACGAATTTTATATCGTTTTACCGAGCAACAGCAGTATGAAATATTACCCGGAAAATACGACAACGCGTTATACCACACGATTGCCACAGCGCGTATCTTTGCAAGGCAATTGGGCCGTTAGACTTACAGAAATACATATACCCATGACGATTCTGCATATACCTCAGGAAGACGAGCAGAACTTCATCCAGACCGCACCGTATAAAGTACAATCGGGTATTCACGATTCTGCTATTGACTTTGAAAAGAGCTGCGTGTATGTTCCACCCGGTGTATATAAGAGTATAGACTCATTGCTCGAAGTAATAAATGAACTACAGGGCGTTGCTGGTCATTTACTATTTCAGCGCGCTCGCAATGGCTACGTCCAAGTGACCCGTATCTGCGATTCTTGCGAAAATTTAATTCATGCTTTCCATTTCTCACCAAGGCTCAACAAGATTTTAGGATTTACCACACTCAGCAGTGTGGCGCTCCCTCCTGCATGCAGAGATGTTGGTTACAGAGGCGCACGACCTGCCAGCCTAACTAATGCTATCCCCGATATGTTATTCGTTTATACGGATATTTGTGAACCCTACATTACCGGTGATGTGCATGCACCTCTGTTACGTGTTGTACCATCTTATACCGCGGATAGCAACAATTACGGCTCTGTGAAGATTAGAGGTTTTTCGCCACCACGCTACGTACCTCTGCTTCATACAAACGTTCAATCGATCGATATCGATATAAGGGATGAGTTTGGGCAGCCGATACCATTTGAGTACGGGACGCTGACGGCGACATTACAGTTCAAGCGTATGGATTAGAGAAGTCATCGCAATGACTTATTACGATGAATACTTTGATATGCAGACGGGTGGTGCTCGGACAGGATATGGGGTACGTGTACATAGTAACGTGTACATAGGCTCACCGAATCAAAGGGGCCACGGGATTGGCAGTTTTCTCGGTGGCCTTTTCCGCCGTATTATACCTCTTTTGAAGAATGGAGCACGGGCTGTCGGCAAGGAGGCTCTGCGTGCCGGTGTTAATGTTGCCACCGATATAATGGACAATGGTGTACGGCCAAGAGAAGCGTTCAAAACGCGTCTACGCGAGTCTGGCGAAAATCTGAAGCGAAAGGCGGAGGAAAAAATTGATACGCTCATGAAGGGTCCTGGCTATAAAATGGCAAAAATTAATCGATCGCGGCATTCCATTTCCGGCCGCGGTGTGCGACGTATCCATATTGTGAAAAAAAGAAAGAAAGCTACGTCTTCGTCGAGAAAACCGAGAAAGCGGGCAACGGCAAAGAGGAGGATAAATAAGAGAAGAACAACCAAGAAGAGGAAGGCTCTACGAACGGTGGCTGATATTTTCGCATAGAGAGAGAGAGAGAGAGGGTAAATATGGCTTTCTTACACACACACTCTTGCGAGTGTTTAAAGTCAGAGCTCGAGCTATTTACACTGCCTCCTACACAAACCACCATCGAGAGAACACAATGGGTGTACTACAAACCGATCTCATCTTTAACAGATGATTCACCAATTGAGTTTGTGGTACCTGGTCAGGGTGATGAATACATTGATCTTGCTCACACCATGCTAAGCATGCGCGTTCAAATACAGTGTTTGGCTGAGAAGCCTGATTCAACGATTAAAATAGGCCCCGTCAATAATCTGATGCATTCAATGTTTAATCAAATAGATGTGTTTTTCAATCAGAAACTTGTATCGCCCCCGAATAACGCGTATGCATACAGAGCATACATTGAAACACTGCTAAATTATGGAGACGGCGCAAAAAACTCTCATCTTACGAGTGTGCTCTGGTTCGCCGATACACCGGGAAAAATGGAGGATACAGATACAGCTAACGGTGGGCTTATTAGCCGCAGAGACTTTCTTAGCAGTGGAAAAACTATTGATCTCCTCGGTCATCTTCACTGCGATGTCTTTAATCAAGAGAGATTCTTATTGAACGGTGTTGAAATGCGTCTGCAACTCGTACGCACGAATAATTCATTTTGCCTTATGGGCGGGACGACAGACTATAAAATACATATTGTCGAAGCGTCGCTTCTCGTACGTCGCGCCAAGATAGCACCTGGTATACTTTTACCACATGCAAGAACTCTGTGCAAAGCTACGGCAAAATACCCCCTGACACGCGTGGAGGTAAAGGCTATATCCATGCATAGCGGAGTACATGGCGAAACTTTCGATAATGTAATCCTCGGCCAGCTACCAAAGCGTATCATCATCGGTTTCGTCGATAATAAAGCGTTCAACGGCTGCCTCGATAAAAACCCGTTGAATTTTAAAAATTATCAAATCAATTATCTATCGTTGTATGTGGATGGTATGCAAATACCGTCAAAGGCTCTGCAGCCCGACTTTACAAAATCGAAGCTTTACGTAGACGCGTATCATACTCTTTTCTCCGGAACGGGTATTCACTTTCTCAATGAAGGTAATTGTATTTCACGGGAGGCCTACCCCGAAGGGTATTCCCTTTTCGCGTTTGAGCTTACGCCCGATTTATCAGCAAACAGCAGTACTCATTGGAATTTGGTAAAACACGGCAGTGTTAGAATAGAAGTACGAGTCGAAAAGGCTCTCGCATCAACGGTAAATTGTATTGTGTACGCCGAGTATGATAATGTGCTGGAGATTGACTCGTCCAGACCAGTAATCGTTGACTTTTCTGGATAGTCAGCAGAATTTGTATCCGCCGAGCTAGGTCTCCGTGACGCAAAGAGCTGAACAGTATTATCAGAGAGAGCAACGAGAAAGCATCATGAATATCGCAATCGATATACAGGGTTTGCGAGATAAAAACAATCGTTTTGTGCCGAAAGAAGTTGCGATCTTTTGCCTACACGGACCGTACACCGCTCATTGGCTTGTGTCTTCACCTCACGATAATGAGGATCTATCACCGGCGCTGAAGCGTCAGAATTCCTGGTTGACTAGAAATCATCATGGTTTACAATGGCGTGAGGGCGATACAACGTCGCAACATATGGAATCAATTTTAAAAAATATTGCGGAACAGTCTGATCGAATATTCACAAGGGGTTCAATAAAATCAGAGTACCTGGCGCAACTGACAGGTTGCTTCATTATAAATTTAGAGGAGGAGGAGGAGGCTCCTTCATTCCGCTATCTTCATCAGGACGACACTCGTTGCATATACCACGGATCGCTACATAACAATCTCACGTACAAATGTGCGCTGAATAATGCGAAACAAATAAAAGATTGGCTTTGTCATAAAGATCGCATCGACTCCTTATGGGAATATAGAACGACCACGAGCTGGAGCTTAGACGGGCCTCGCGAGGAAAAGAAAAAGAAACCTTCTGCTTCAGGCTGCTATGAACAGTCTAGAAATTCTGCAGGCCTTGCGGAACATACCAGACCCCAGATAGGCGTATACCCAGCCGATCGTATCCCGAAGGTGTGGACGTGGCCGACAGCTTTTGTCGTTAATGCCGATGGCCACAAATTACCCGGATCCCACTGGGTCGCCATGTACGTCGATCGAACCGGAGAAGGACGATACTTTGACAGCTACGGGATCCCTCCAATCGTTCCGCAGCATCTCATCCGACTCCGAAGAAACTGCAAGCTTTTCCGATGCAACGCTACTCAGTTTCAGGGTCCAGATTCGCAGTGTTGCGGACAGTATTGCATTATGTTTCTTTATTATATGTCTACTGGCTTTGGTATTAATAAGTTTCGAAGCGTATTTTCAGATGATTTATCTCGAAACGATAAAACAGTGAACGATTATAATAATGCGTATATAAAAAAACGCGAAAAGTCTAAGCATCGGGGCAAAGTTTTCAATATGGACTCTGCGGTTGGTGGTGGCTGTGGTACAAATAATTTTAATCATAAAAACTTACACTGTATACAGAACTGTTGTTCCCGTGTACGGCAATAATGAATCTAATTTTAATATAAGAAATAAAATCGACATTGAAATTTTTCACGTTTTATTTTTTCTACCTATCCTTGAACTGCGATCACGCGCCTTGGAGTCAGCATTCTTTGGGTACAAAAGTCACTTTTAGCGACTATCATATTTCAAGCGGAATGTGCATCAAACCATCGATTCTTCGAATCGGTAGGAAAAAAATTCTTTTTGCCTTTGTTATGTCTAAGGAAATGAGTCATCATTATAGGGTATCATATGTAGACGATCAGATTTCTTTTTGTCTTTGGTATTTCTAATAAAATGAGTAATCTTCATAGTGGAGGGGAGGTCTAGTGGAGGGGCGACTGCAGAGTATAAGTTAGATCCTGGAGAACGACCATCATTCGCGATCAAACCGTGGTCAGATATCGAAGTAAACTTCAAAAACTCTTAAAGACTTTCATTTGCTGTCATTTGAGGTGTATGCTGAGAAAACGACGCGAATTAAAGCGGCGAATAGAAGCACTTTCTGTTCGAAAAAGACGATCAGCTATTTCAGCAGATGATAGCCGCAGCCCGTGAAAATAATTTGGCCATGGAATATCGCGGAACAAAATTCAATAATCTGGAATTCAAACCGTCAACAAATCATTAAGTCCTGCGATGTATGCGAAACGTGCTAAGAATCTACGTGCGCTACTGCTACCGTTCGCCTATAAGCTAAATAATTTGGGGACGAAATCTGTGTGGGTGGGCCTTGATATTTGTCGGAACGGTACGTTACGGCCTGTGATTAGCTTCAAATGTTATATCCATGGTTATTTAACTATGGACGGTCGTTCTTGGCACGATTTTCAAAATCATTTCAACATAGAGGATGAAGAAGACCCTGCACATCGCTCGTTACCGATATTCTGTTTTACAAAAGAGCAATTCATTATACTGTCATTATTACAAGCCAGTATAAACAGAAATATCTCGTGGCTTCGCCGTGTTTGCAACGAGGTAACAAAGTGCAGAGACTCTCTTGTAGATGCAATAACATCAGAAACATCCATTTTTACAACGAGCTGCATACGCCGTAATATTCGCACGAAGCGTGCGAAAATACGAGAGAGAGCTACCCAAAAACGAACATCGCCGAATAATTCATATAACGAATTACCTACTTGTACAAAAAGAACGATAATTGACAATCTACTGACGCATTATTTGGATCACATAGTTAAAACTGTTATAGCCCGTAAAAGATAAATCCTTTTCTCATTGTATAAAAGCATTACGTATAATTAAGTGAAAATGTATATAAAATTAAATAAAGAGAAAAAAAGTATGGATTATTATTATTTAAATAATGATAATAATCGGCCCACTATGGCGAACCCTCAGAACTCTTTCCCCCACTACCGCTCCCCACCACGACCCCCACCACGCTCGGAAAGAGGCTCCGACGTGGGGGGAAAGTGGAGGGGATAGGAGTGGGGATAGGAGTGGGGGTGGCCATAGTGGTCTACATACTACTGCTATGAAGCAGCTAGTTCTTTTAATTACTTCCATTACTTTCCTGCCATATATGAGTAATTATAGCTATAACATGGAATTAGACTCCTTGCAATACTTTAAAATACCAAGTACTAACTTGATCCTATGCTTAAGGGCGAATATATGGGATGTTCCACTCGATATGGATTAGTCAAATCTCGGATACATTAGAGAATTTTCACCTGAAATCAGCACGATTTGAACCTTATATTTTTTAAATAAATTTAACAAAATTTTTGCGCGAAATATTTTGTGTGAAAAAAAGTTGACACGGACTTTTCTGTTCTCCTAAAATGTTTTTTTTTTTTTTTTTTTTTACGCAAGATATGGAAGTTAATGAATTTCGTTGCAGAATAAGAGCATGGGTTGGTTTTAAAAATTAATATCGACGGTTCTCGTAATCGTAAAAGAACAATACACTCCCCAACAAAATTTTGGAAGTTTACAGAAAAATGCAATTTATAATTGTTACAAACAATCTGAATCGTAACCGAATTATCAGGAAGAATATATTTTCAAATATTAAAAGAAAAAATTACCGGCCTCTTATTGAATTCTACGAAACGGGCAATTCTTTATTCAATGGTATCAGTTTATATCATGTATTAATTTTCATGATGAACCTGCTTGGAAACTTCAACTTTCAATGCTTGTTTAGCCAGTCGAAAGAAGCTAATTTCAGGCAAACCTGTGGCGGGTGCACAACTCGCGAATTCACTAAATCCGCTGGTGAAAAAGTGCTTCAGGGATTAAAAGAGATTATATTTCAGCCCACGAAAGCTAAATTCATTCTTATTTCAACCCTATCAGCATTTCAATTATTTGATGAAAATTTCAGACTCCCCAATTTTAATTCAACCGTCAAAATAACTGACCGCTCTTATTCGTGCGTAATTAATTTTCTGCAAATGAATACACATAAAGAAAACAATGGTTATATTCAACTACCAAGTACTCTATACCATTAATTTTAAATTAACTGCTTCGACTGGCGTCAAAGATGGAAAGTTGAGTTAGAGCAGATGTCATGAAAAGTATGAGTGACACGGGACGCAATATGAATGCAGGCACGGGTGATGTATAAGTTATCTTCTTTCATCCCTAGTCACTCGATCTACTGTATTTCATCACCTGTGCCCCATGGTGATATAAGAAAAGTATTGGTTTCGGTCGAAAAGTGACTTTTGCTAATTTCAACGAAACTTCACGTTTTCGACCCTTTAGAATCCGAAAAACAGGTTTTCAGAAACATGTCGGTCGTTCGGTCGATTTGTCGGTCTGGCGCACAGTGGTTCCAAACGGCCTTTTAGCCGGCCAAAACCTCAAAAACGGGAATAATAAATTTTACAATTACCACTTTTACGTTTTTGAGGTCGCTGATTACGAATTTGATATAAAAATTATGAAATTCAAAATGGCGGACCCAAAATGGTGGACATTTTTGAAAATTAATCACTTTATCGGACCAAGGATGTCCACTATTACGTTTTTGGGGTCGCTGATTACGAATTTGATATCAAAATTATGAAATTCGAAATGGCGGACCCAAAATGGTGGACATTTTTCAAAAATAATCACTTTATCAGACCAAGGATGTCCACTATTACGTTTTTGGGGTCGCTGATTACGAATTTGATATCAAAATTATGAAATTCAAAATGGCGGACCCAAAATGGCGGACATTTTTGAAAAATAATCACTTTATCAGACCAAGGATGTCTACTATTACGTTTTTGGAGTCGCTGATTACGAATTTGACATGAATGTAATGTTAAATTTCAAAATGAAGAACAATTTCATAGAGTATGGAAATGTTTATTTCATCTTATGTACATAATGACTTAAAATCGAGCTTAAAATACATTATATTAATTAAAAATCGTAATCCGTGTCGGATAGGACGACCGCCGTACATGTATCTGTGTCTGGTAACGCGCAATTTGTGATATTACCTTCTGGTGTTGCTAGTAGAAGTTCCAGTACATCAGAAGGTAATGGTTCACTATTTCTCATTTTCAATTTTTGAAAACTCGTAATAAGTGGGTCCGAGGACGCAAGCAGCCGACGGAAAACATCGGACATTGTCTTCTCTCGCGAACATTTTCTAGAAAAATTTTCGCGGTACCGCCGAATGTCCTTATTCCTAGCTTCTTGAGCGTCCTCGGAAAGCTGTCCGATTGGCAAGACACCCACTTCTATAATCGCGTGGCCATGAATTAAAACCATATGTACCGATGTTGGCATCGGGTACCAGGAATAGAGAGCAACATATCGTTTTGCGACATGAAAGCAATAAAGCCTAAACTTGTCGATATGTACAGCGAAACCACTAGCCATTGTCTGCAAAATCACTTTGCAAATATGAGATTCCTCAAAAATTTTTTGCCATGGATTGAAATTTCGAAAATACATCCTTCTGAGTCGCGGAAATGATTTTCGAGAACTTCGATTTGTTTCTCAAATTTTGAGGTCCAGTCATTTTGTAGCGCCAAGAATATTTTTCGGCGCGTACAAACGATTTCTTTGCACGTATTTCCTGTTAAAATTAAAAAAGTTGTATGTATTGTGCATTACTTTCATTTTATAAATATAATGCACTTTACTGTTCTATTGTTCTTGAAAAATGAAAAAAAAAATTATAATTCTACGGTAATGAACAATCAATTGAAAAAAAAATTAGAGAACAATACTATCCACAGAGATAGAAAATATCTACGAAAGACCCTCTATACCTGTGCCCTTTTGAGCCACAGGTATAGAAAGTTGACCGGAGTATCGCCATGAGTCACGGTATAGTGCGTAACGCGCGCGACAGTGTGCACGGTAACACGAAAATTGATTTTATTGAAAAAAAGCAACTTTCTAGCAGCTAATTTTTTGAGATTTCATTAACAGATAGTTCAACTAACATGTCCCTGGCGATGTCAAGACTAAAATGTATCAAAATTTTTTTGTATCTCTGTAAATGTACTGTCAAAAAAACGAAAACAAATGAAAATTACGACTACCGTTAGCATACGTTTCATGAATAACAACAAACGCTATCGAACATTGTAGTACATAAAATGTTTCTACATACCTTTAGGAACATTTTCCATTTTCAAACTTTAAAATCGGACCAGTCGTTGCGAAATTATTGAATATTTACCAGGCCACTGTAGAACTCCGCGCGACGCGTCGCACGCCTGCTCCGAACAAAGGCAACTTTCGACTGTCGCAGGGGAGCAGGTATACAATATTTCGACCCTACCCTATGCGATCCGAATGCCCCAACCACTTCTCTACTAGAATCCATTACAAAAACATCGATCTTTTAACCTTCATTTTTGAGGTTTTGGCCGGCTAAAAGGCCGTTTGGAATCACTGTGTGGCGGTCGGTGGTCGGTTTGGCGGTACTGGACTGGCGGTTCTCACAGTGGGGCCGATTCCCGAAAAGCTGGTCATAATTCGAAAAAGTAGTTCACTCTGCTTAAGACGTAGTTTATAAGGGTTTTTGGGGTCACTGATTACGAATCTAAAGTCAAAATAGTAAAAAATACAAAATGGTGGACCAAATGTGGCGGACGCAACTGTCGAAATCAGTTGAATTCTCTTGAAACTTGTTATCCGGGGGTTTTGGGGATAGCTGATTACGAATTTGAAGTCAAAATTTTTATAAAACAAAATGTCGCACCAAATATGGCGGACGCAATTGTCGAAATTAGCCGGATTCGCTTGACACTTTTTACTCGGGGGTTTTTGAAGTCGCTGAATACAAATCCGGTGTGAAAAAAAAACAAAATTTAAAATGGGAGACTAAAATCAGCGATTAAATATATGGGGCATTCCACGTCAATTCACGTGGTCATATGCCTGACCTCCTCGGATTCAGTTGACGAATTTTTTTGGGCCTATTTTGGTTGAAAAAAAGGTAATTTTTTTCAGATTTTTATCACTTGTTTTACCCCATGAAATAATTTTTTTGCCATAACTTTTGAGTAAAATCAAATTTGGCCCAGGTTTAAAATTCGGAAACTTTTTCCATAGAATCTAGGAATAAATAAAAGTATTTTTATCGCAGTTAGAGAGTGGGCCGACAATAATTTATATATTTTTTTAATTAAAAAAAAAATTGTTTTCCAAATTTTGAAAAATTAAAAATGTCAGTGATAGATTATTATAGAGAAAAAACAAAGAAAAATAAAATGTCTCTCGGTAAAAAATTTTTTTTCGCATGTTTTGATGGTAAAACATTACAAATATGGGGAAAAAAATTTTTACCAAGAGAAATTTCATTTTTTTTTAATTTCCTCTACAATAAACTATCATTGACATTTTCATTTTTTTCAAAATTTGGAAAACAATTTTTTTTTCTTTAATTAAAAAAAAAAAAAAATAGGAATTATTGTCGGCCCACTGTGTAACTGCGATAAGAATACTTTTTTTATTCTTAGATTCTATGGAAAACTTTTCAGAATTTTAAATCTGGCCCAAATTTACTTTTAATCAAAAGTTATGGGGAAAAAAATTATTTTATGCGGTGAAAAACAAGTGAAAAAAATCTGAAAATATTTTTTTTTTAACCAATATATGCCTAAAAAAAATTCGTCAACTGAATCCGAGGAGGTCAGACCGATGACCACGTGAATTGACGTGGCCTCGACCTGACCTCCTCGGATTCAGTTGAAATTATTTTTTGGGTTTATACTGAGCGACAGTAATTTACTATTAATTGCCTCATCAAAGCCGGTATTGAATTTCTATAAAAATAATATATCTCTTTCAAAATAAGAGCCAAATGTACCTTCAAACAGCTGAACTAAATACTTCATTGACGAACACGTGACACCAAAATAAATGGAAATGCGGGTAAAGGATACGCATCTGGCAACTCCTACTCACCACTGCCACATGATATACATATGATCAACCATTTTCAAATATTCCGTTACCCTCGCAAAAAGTCCATGTGTTAAAAAAAGATTGTTTAAACAATTTAACAAAAACTTTTTTCATACTATAACATCTTTTGGCTAAATGCTCATATTCAGTGTTTCGCTATGTTCTGCTGGTCTGCAATTTATATATTTTTTTTTTATAACAAATTACGTTCAGAAAAGAATTGTCCAATAAATAATTTCTACGTGATTTTTTCCGTAAAATCGATTGGCGCTATTAGTTTTTGCGTATCTCGCATTTTTCAACAAATTTTTTAAACAAAAATTGTTTAAAGAAATGTAGACAAACTTTTTTTTATAATGAATTATATTTTGACGAAATGCCCTTATCCAAATTTTCAGTTTCTCATTATGTCAATGTGAATTATGTTAATGTTTCATTACGTTAATGGGAATTTGTCATTTATTCAAATCAAACGTGCACTAAAAACGCCATGGCACCTGGTGAGAGCTAATTCTCGCTAATTTTGTTACACAATAGTACAAACTTTAATTTAAAACTTGTTTCGCCGCGGGACTTTGCAGGACTTTTCACTTTTTCTATATTTTTCTACAATGATTGCACATCATTTTTCATTTTTTTCTACTTTAGACGTTTTTTAGCTATTAATTTCTATGTATCTATTGTATCTTTTGACGTATATGATAATAAACTACTTCCTTCAACCTAAAATCTCCATTTTGCAGAATTAAGAAAGACCAACTTCACGATTTTCTACGAATTTTTGAATATGACGCTTGAATATGAACTCGAACGATCGAGTTGTTACTTGCGCGAAGGTCTCTTTTGTACAGGCTTATAACTTGCCAGGTATATTTCATTAGCTCTTATAAAATGTTCCATTATACTCTTTGAACATTACTCTATCCATCCATGCACTTGAAACACAAGAAAATAAATTTTTTTTTTAAATTTTGTTCAGCTTTTCGGGAATCGGCACCACTGTGGGTCTGTGCAAAACTCGCGCGATGATCTTAAGGAAGTACCCTCGGTAAATCAATTAACAAACAGAAAATTACGAAAATTTGCAGAGATGTCAAAACCTTTCCAAAAATGACTCAATTAAATTTTTGTAATCTTTGGTTGACTTTGAAAGAAGATATTAATATTTTCATTTCGAAGCTCTTAACATGGGGTCTTATGGGAATCTGTGATTTTGACGCACATTATCATTTATCAAGTTGGAATTAACAAACAGATTTTGATAAAATTTGAAGGAGATGTAAACGAATATCCCATGAACATTTTTCTCTTTCCAAAACATATAAAGCTTGCTTGTGTTAGGAGAAATAACTAAAAATAAGACAAGATTTTCGAGCAATTCGCAGACGTGACAACACGACAGCCGTCAATTGCATCATTTTTAAAGTCATCGTTTAGGTTAGAAATATTTCTTTTCCCGTAAACACTGGGAATCGATTTGCCCACTTCACTTTGTCGCACTCGATTATCATAAATTATTTTGGAACATTTTTTTCTTCTCCAATAATACCTGTTTTCGCTCATTTTTCAAATTAATAATACACACAGAAACCGCTCGCTGGCTGCTTCAGTGTCCTATACATAAGTATTGTACTTGTACGTGAGCACGTACACTAAAGCAAGGGATGCGATGTTGCCAAATTATATACTACGTTACTCAAGTAGAAGGTTAAAATTCTCTGACTTACGTCGTACCGAGGGTACTTCCTTAAATTTAGAGGACTTTACATTCGAATAATCGGAATGAAAAATTGCCATATCCCATTGAATCCAAACGTTCGCTTCTATCCTAGTTCTTATGAAACTCATTTGCTAATTAAGCATTAAATAATTTTTTCACTGTATATCACCTTTTTACTGAATATCACGCTGTTCTATCGAGTCCGGTGAGACAGTGCTTTTTCATTAGAACTCGTCCACTAATATCATTTAAATACAAAAATTTCATAAGCAATCAATAGCGTAGTGGTAAAGTGTCGGTCGTTAGGTAGGTCGTTAGGTAGGTCTCAGGTAAAATCTCAGGTAGGCTCAAAATTGACGGAAAAACGTCCGGACTACGAAGCCGGAAACACTCGTAAAAAAAATAGTCTCCAAATCTTTAATTTTTTTAAAAATGATTATTCAAGGATCGAAAGTGCTGAATTCGTTGACTGCTGAGGATCGCGGGTTCAAATCCCGGTCAATGACTTTTTTTTTCAAAATTTACAGGATTTTCAAAAATAATAGAATAACTGTCTTAAATTCATTAATAAATCATTCCTAATCAACTCTCAGAAAGAATTAGAGGTTCAGAAGGTTTTAAGGAGGACTGAAATTTCGACTCGCGTTATATATTACACAAAACACTTTGTAATTGTTGCATTAGCCATCTCGGATAGGATCTTATGCCACATAATATAACTTGCTAGATACGATAACAATGTTTACTTCACTATCTGAAATAATTTAACATGACCATTCTGATTTTATTGTTGAATATAATTTTCAGGTCCACTCGACCATACCATAATGTATCTCATACAACATGATATAGTATAAGTCACATAGTTACGTTAACTATCCGCATATTATTAGTTGGTCTTGTAATCTTTACTATATTATTTTATAACTTTTACTATATTCTGGGGGGGATTCTGAAACAATAATACCATGGTTGATGCCATATTTAACCCATATGTATAGTAAAAATATGGTACCTATAACCATATTTTTTTTTCAGTGTATAGGAACGATAAATTATATTTTTGTTCATAATTCATAGTTAGAAAATATTATACAATTATGTACACGTACCTTCATTTATTCCAAGCATTTCCAGCCGCTATACCTAGATTCAAGGCACTTTGCACTCACGTGTTGCTGATTCAGAATGTTAAACTTTGAATATGCATTTGCACTTTTCGTGTAAACGCGCGATATATTGAATAAGCAACTGCAAGTATCGACGACCATCTGCAAATTGTGCTAATCGAATCGCATTTCACTGTTTCTTTTAAAGGTGATTTTTGATATCACGATATATTGTCGTATTTTTTAGGAAGAATCATTTTATCATTGGAGGATTAACTCTTTCATTTCGAAGACACGGGTTTCGCTGTCTTTCCAGTTATTAGTTTATTGTAGGACTATAACTATGGGGCGAAAAATTGGAAATTCTTACAAAGTCTACGAGAATGCTGCTTTGTGGAAATAAATGGCCACCCCCTTACCCTCAAAACTTTGTATGGGTTATTCCATGCGAATATGATGAGGGCAACCTTCAGTGAAATTCTGGTACAAAAATGTTTAGCTCTTCTCGTAAAGTATGAATAAATTGCATTCCAATCTTTCATATTTCACTAGCAAATTTGAAATCTTTGGTTTCGATTTCTTTTTTTTCCGAAGTACATTGATTTTTTTTCCATTGGGTTAGGGCGTACGAAAAAATGGTGAAAAAAATGATGAAAAATATCGAGAAAATTATATTTAAAAAAAAACAATAAAACAAGGAAAAACGCCCTCTTAAAAATTGCAGGGTCTCTTCGGTACATCGAGATCAACATACAGTGCGAATTTCATCCAAAAAAATTATGCTCTTTGGTCACAGGACAAAAAACAAAAATACATTGTAAAATTCGTGGGCAAAAATATTTTGTGGAAAATTTTGAATCTCACGGTGTGAAAGGACGGAGTTTTCTGATTCTAAAGCTCTGGTTAAAAACTTTTTTCTGATCCTCCGAACCAAAAATACATATACATCTGAAAATCGCGCGGTGCGCTCAAAAATGTATTTTTTCATATTTTGCAAATTGAATAACTTCTGAACCAGTTGATGTCGGAGGGTATGACACCGGGTTTGTTTTCAGGTGTTAGCCAAGAATCTCGCCTGGCACCAAAATCGATGACCCATGCGCAGAAAGATATCCCGGATGAGCGAGAATACCCCTTAATTATTTTATCCGAAAATATCCATCATCCTGTAATTTTTCAAAAATGCCTTTTGCGATCTATAATTATGGGAACTTTGTTATTCGTTATCCCATTAAGAACGCATTAAAATAATTACTTTTTTAAATTCAATTATACTCTTCGAATTCAATTCAGTATTCAGTAATTTATCATGACTGCATGAATATAACTGTAGTGAATTCACACATCGTTCAACTATAATAGAATATAGAACTCTAAATATGATTGGAATAGAGCAGATATTTTTTATACGGTGAAACACTCGGCGAGCTACTCTTACTAAAGGTAAGATATTTGGGAGATAACTGATATGGGTTGATTGATTTCTATATTGTTTCGAGCTTTAGAATAATTGAACTAGTAGATATTTAAGTTTAATAAATCTTGTATGTTTCATGATTGATTTGATGAAATATGCAACCGTATATTGTTAAATGTTGAGTAAAAGAAATAAAAAAACATGGATTTGTCATCTCCCTAACCAGAAAGAAAACGCCGAAGAAGAGTTTTGGAATCATTGGTGTGATATATTCGTCCGTTCATTAGCATGACGGTCGATATTGATATAAGTTGCATGAAGTATAAGGAAGTCACTATCGTGAAACTAGGGAAATGTCACAGGTATACGCGTTATTCAATAAGAACTCGAATATTGTTGAAATAATCCACGTAACTACAGAAGAGTATCTGTTTATCAGGCAAAGAAGTATAATATAATTGTATGGAAAATCCGATCATTGTAGCAGACAGACTCTTCGACAGTTTCCCCACGTAACATAGTGCATTACGGATTTTTGTGGAATGAAAATTTTATATACCACTTAATGTGTTAATTATTATGTATGAATTAAATTATACCTATAAACTTGAAAATCATGCGAGTATAGTAGTATCAAGACTTATCTCAAAGCATTGTGTAAATATATGTTAAGAAACATATAACAGAGTGCTACAGCTATCTGTAGAAACATATTCTGTAGAAACGTATCAGGGAGCGTTCTGTAGAAACGTATTCTGTAGAAACGTATTCGGTAGAAACGTATTCTGTAGAAACGTATTCTTTAGAAACGTATTCTGTAGAAACGTATTCTGTAGAAACGTATTCTGTAGAAACGTATCAGGGAGTGTTCTGTAGAAACGTATTCTGTAGAACTGTAAATGATTTAATAATTTTTCTGTAGAACTGTAATATGTAGAATAATTTTTCTGTAAAAACGTTCTCAGAGACATTCTGTAGAAATGTCACTAGCAACTTTCAGTAGAAACGTTTCGGAAAGTATTCTGTAGAACTGTAACATGTGGAATAATTTTCCTGTAGAAACGTATCTGTGGGTTATTTTGCGTGCGGTGCTGTAGAAACAAATCTAAATACAATCTGTAGAACCGTATTATGTAGAAAAGTTTTTCTGTAGAAAAGTATCTGTAGAAACGTTTCTGTAGAACTGTCGTTCTGTAGAACTTGTTTCTGTAGAAACGATCCTCTCCCTTTTTATCATCCGATGTTTTCGTCGGATTGCATCGCTCGCTTTGACAATTTGACGCAATACGTCTTTTTTCTCCTCCAAAAGTTTGTTCGGGTTGGTACCCTCGAGTCAGAGATGATACTGCCTCCAATGAACGTTTACTTATGACTGAGAAAAGAATCGAACCCTCGTCTATATCTACCCTCATTCATTTAACTATCCTTGTCGATCGTGATGAATCCATACTTGTCGTCATTCCAGCATTCTGAACACATATTTTTAAACTGTGTATATGACATATCAGTATTGACATGATCATTGTACACATGTTTAAGGTTCATCTCATCTTGCTTAAATAGAACCACAAAATTCGTATTGTCACGCACGAGGTGTTTAGGAATACGAGCATAGGTCTGGCAAAGATAGAAACAATCGACATTTTTGTGTCGCCCCATGGCGAAAAAGGCTCTAATGTTATCCTGTTTTTCACATGCCACATCATCGAAGATAAATATTGAGTTGGGGTGTGCATCGCTTGGTGTCACCACCTGTTCGTGCTCATTGAATGGAAAATATTCAACACCACTCACAGGCTCCAGTAATCGTGCAAGCAATGTATATTTTGGCTGATTGAGGGATTTAGAATAAAGGTAGATGCTCTCGAATCTCAGACCATTGGGATGCGTTATGAGGGAGAGTAAAGCGTTCGTTTTACCACAGTTCGAGGGGCCACAGAATACTGCCCGAATGCTATTAGGCAACAAATCGCCACGACGTTTTTCGCGCGGTTCACCACCCCGCATAAATTCATCGAAATTCATTACAGGCAGTTCATCCGTCTCCATCCTGAGCACGACTAATGGGGAAAAAAAATATAAATAGGGTTTTATAGGGATTATTCACCAGTCGAGCAGTCGTCCCCGATATGATCGGTTGTGCTTTGGTCAATAGTCTGATTGACAAGCTCCCTGTCGAGCTGCATCTACCTGGGTATCAGTATTGCGGACCTGGTACAAAGTTATCTGAACGTCTTGCACGAGGTGATCGAGGTATCAATCCATTGGATGCAGCCTGCAAGCAGCACGATATTGCATATTCAAAAGAAACTAGCCTCGAAGCGAAAACTTTGGCCGATAAATTACTGGCCGAGCAGGCTTGGAAACGAGTATACGCCAAAGACGCGGGTATTGCGGAGAGAGCAAGTGCTTGGGGTGTGGCAAACATCATGAAGGCCAAAACTAAACTAGGCATGGGGCATTGCGTGAAAAAAACAAAATTAGGCATGGGACAGAATAAAATCGTTGATGAGAAAAGCCGTGGTCGAAAGGGTGCTCGGAAAGGTAGCAAGAAGGCTAAAAGTAAATTGCGCATTTGACCAGCGCCTCGTAAAATTGGGAGGTTTTTGCCGCTACTCCTTCCGATATTTGCCGGTCTGAGTGCTGCAGGAGCACTGTCAGGTGGCGCTGCTTCTATCGCTAAGGCTGTAAATGCGGCTGAAGCTGCTAAGCGGGAATTGGATGAGAGTAAGAGACATAATAAGATGATGGAAGCTGCTGCTTTGGGTAAAGGTCTGCATCTAAAACCGTACAAGAGGGGGACGGGTCTTGGTTCAAAAAACGGAAAGTCACGCTGCCTCCCCAAGCCTTAACTGATGCTGATCTGCTCAAATATGCGAAAATCATGGAAATTCCGCACTTTCGCGGAGTTTTTATGAGAAATAAATTGCCGAAAAGTGGACCGGCAAAATGCGAATCAGCAATTATCAATTTAGATGAGGATATGGGACCTGGTACACACTGGGTTGCATACAAAAAGAGGAGGGAGGATGTCATGTACTTTGATAGTTTCGGCAATCTTCAGCCTCCAGTCGAGTTGATGAAATATTTTGGTGTTGGTAGCGTGAATTATAATTATAAGGCATATCAGAAGTATGCTACAGTCGAATGTGGGCACTTATGCCTAAAGTTTCTCTGCCAGCAATTGAGTGGCAAAGAAAAATATTCTCTATATAAACGTGCAAAATGATGAATATAGAATCAGTTGACTATGTGCCGTCGTCATGGATGATAGTTTTCCACTAACTATTTCCGGGACGTCATCTACACTTGAAGCTCAATATTTTCCCCCCATCGAACTTTCACCCCACAAAAATTACACTTTAGGGCTCATTGAATTACTAACCTTCAATTCTTTTCCTAATATAGCCGATGGTAATAATAAAATTTATGTGGGAGACAAGATATTGACTATACCGACGGGTAGCTATGAAATAGATGACATTGAGAAGTACGTGCAGGCAGAGTTGCCGAATATTTCTATTAAGATCAAACCCAATAACAACACTCTGCGTAGTGAAATCGAGTGTAATCGTGATATAAATTTTATGCGTAATGATTCAATCGGCTCTCTCTTGGGTTTCACACCGCGTATTCTTGTAGCCAATAAAAAGCATATATCTGATCTCCCAGTAGCCATTCTCAAAGTGAACGCCTTGCGTATAGAGTGTAGCATTACCGCCGGTGCCTATATTAATGAGCGAAAAGCTCATACGATTCACGAGTTTTTCCCGTTCGTACCATCCGGATATAAAATCATTGAAGTTCCATCGCACGTCATTTATCTGCTAATCACGAGCAAGACAATAGATAACATCCAGCTTCGGATAGTAGACCAAGACGGAGATTTAGTAAATTTTCGCGGCAAAGTCATAACCATACGATTGCATATAAAATCATGGGTATAGTCTTCAATAAAACCCATTATACCAAGTCGTCATGGATGAGCATGACCAGTCGCCGATTGACGCTCAAAGTGCTTACACCTTAGAACGTACTACTTCTAAAGAATTTGGGTCTGACTGTGCGCGGAAAAAGCGCATAAGGTATTATTTATTCTGTGCCCTCTGCATCTGCTGCGTAAAATGGAGGAGGAAATAGTAAATATACAAAGTCCCATCGTCTTCGATGAATCTATAATACACTGCGAGATTCATGCTCATGAGCCATATGCATCGTCAACTTTCAATAACAGCGATGAGATACGTATTTCCATCCAACATCAGGATCTATGTCTTCTACCAAGCAAAAGTTTTATACATATATGCGGAAAACTGACTAAAGCCGATGGTGCAGCGCTTGCCTCGACAAGCCTCGTCAATAATGCTATTTGCTTTTTGTTCGAAGAAGTACGATATGAGCTCAACGCTATTGAAATTGATCGAAACAAAAATGTAGGTCTTACGAGTCTAATAAAGGGATATTCATCTCTGAGCCCCGGTAAGAGATCTATGCTCGAGAACACGGGCTGGCTTGTTGTTGAAGAAACGACGCAAATCATAGATGCAGCGGGCAACTTTGACGTATGCATACCGCTAAGTATGCTGCTCGGTTTTGCCGAAGATTATCGAAAAATCGTCGTAAATGCCAAGCATGAGCTGATTCTATCGAGATCGAAGACTGATGATAATGCTATTGTGCAGACGGCTGACGAGGAATTCAAACTCGTATTGCAAAAAGTAGAATGGCTTGTATCGTACGTGACAGTCTCCGATCAGCGTAAAATACAACTTTTAAAGTTAATCGGCAGAGATGCGCCAATCTCCATGAGCTATCATACGTGGGAACTGTATGAATATCCGCCGCTCCCCGCAACCTCGAAGCATGTTTGGACAGTCAAGACTTCTACTCAGCTGAAAAAACCGCGATATGTCATTCTCGCTTTCCAGACTGATCGGAAAAATAAGTAAAAGAAGAACGCGAGTAACTTCGATCATTGTAATCTCGCCGATGTTAAACTATATTTGAATTCGCAATGCTGTCCATATGGAAATTTGAACCTAAACATACAGCAAAACCAGTACGCCCTACTATACGAGATGTATGCAAACTTCCAGAATACTTATTACAACAGAGAAGCGGAGCCGTGGTTAAAAAAATCCGAGTTTCTAAAGTATGCCCCTTGAGTCGTCATCGATTGTTCAAAGCAGAACGATTCTCTCAAGTCAGGCCCCGTTGACATTCGTCTTGAATTTGAAGCAAGAAATAATATTCCTGCCAATACATCCGCGTATTGCTTGATTCTACGCGATCGTATTGTTGAGTACAATCCAATAAGTGGCGGGGTAAAAAAATTAGTATAAAACCTTCAACGATGAACCGACTCTCTTCAGTCAGCACCATGGTCTTTATCGTCGATATTCAAGGCTTCAGGAGACCCATAAACGAATTTGTGCTAAAAGAAATATCAATTGTGGAAATCTCTGACAACACCGAACCCCTGACGTTTTTCTTCAAACTTCCAACGCCATGGAACTCTCTACCAACGAAGTACAAAACGATGAATACATGGCTAGAACGAAATTTTCATGGAATACGATGGAATTCAGGCGACCCGCCGTACGAAGCTGCTGGAACAACAATTTGAGCTATCTTGAAACAAGCCCGAACCATCTACGTGAAGGGATTAGAGAAAAGGACGTGGTTAGCGCAATTCACGGATTCGTCGGCACATATTGTCGATATGGAAACTCTCGATTGTCCATCATTGCAGAAATTATCGAAAATATCAAACAACAGAGGATGTTCTCATCGTCCCTATGACTCAAAATATAATTGTGCCAACGCAAACGTGAAATCTTTAAGGAGCTCGTACATTAGGAATTGTGTAAACGCAGGATTTTTGAAATAAATAAAAACATTTGGTCGAAAAATATATGTGTGTTTTTTATTGAAATAAACCATAGGAAATTGTTTTACATGATTGGTTTCAATCCCACTCATACATTTCGCACCACACGTCATCTATAATGTTTTTTTTTTACTTTTTCAACCATGCGCACTTATGGATTCAAACACTTTTTTCAGTGCCACCATCGTTCGCGTAGAGTCACGACCCCATAGTAGACGCGATGGATTGATGGTTTTGTGGCGTCAGATGCGTTTGAATTCTACGCTGTTATATTTCCCACCGAAGTAGTTCATGTAGAGTTGATTTGTATGCGCAGCGCCAATCATCTCTTTGAATATTTCATTGTTCTCGTCGAACGCTTTTACGAATCTTGCAGGTAGGAATACGGAGGAATCGTTGGTGATATCCGCCACGATCCTCCTCCCGAATTTCGTTTCGACTATTCTCAGGTCGGAGATCGGATGATCTGTCTGAACGGAGAGTTCAGCCAATTTTTTTTTTTGGCAAAAATTCCGCCATTATTCCCACCTTGTTGATACTTGTGAAATCCATTTCAACTTATTGATGTATTTTTTAATCTGTTTGTGATGAATCCCAGATCCTCTCTCCAACGTATAAGATTTTTCACTTCCTCAATATTTTCCAAAAGCAGGAGCAATCGTTCTTTCAGCTCACGTCGCTTGTCTTTCATGTAAACTACTGCAGTTCAGGCGTGCATCTTGAGCTTATATAGGTCTTCCGAATTCTCAACCCCCACCAACCCTCAAAACTAGGACCTAATAGGATTTTTCTCCACCCACACTTTGGAGCGACACATTTCGCAATTCCGTACAGAGGCTGCAGGGCCATCGATATGAGTCATGATGTGTGGCGCAATCCAATGCTCCATACAAGGCAGATATGACATAATTTCACTGTCGGCACGAAGATTTTCAGGTAAACGATCATAAAGCATGTGAATTGATCGACTAAAGAATTTTAAACGCACAGGCTTCGTTATATTCTTAAGATCGTCACTTGATAATTCCCACGGATATTTGGCTCCGAGAACGCCACCAGGATAACCATCCATGCTGATGGCAAGAAAGCGACTAAGCACGTCATAGCGACATTCCATGAACATCAAAGCCTCATTTTCCGACGGTTTGTCAAAATCTCTGGCGTCATAGTCGGCACTTCGGACGTATATCCACCACTGTGCAGGCTCAAGCGTGTTCAGACATGCAATATAGCACCATCCGCTTTCGAAGGCTCGAGGGTTCGAAACACGTTGAAACACGTCGATGACGCATATTTAATCAGTATTGCATTTTCCGTCAAATTTTTTCTTCATCAATACAGATTCAATCAGTTTACCGCATTTTTCAATTCTTAATCTAAATCGCTCACGATCACGTGCTACTTCTTCCCACCGGCCTCGGCGAGCGGCTCTGTACGCATAATCCCATGCATACATTACATGAATTTTAGCTCGAGTATCAAATCGAACGTGCTTTTCCATATTTTAAATCTGCTTTTCATCCCAATTTCATCGCGGTTGGACAAAGGATCCAGCGCGACACCCTGCGCTATTCACGCACCAGTCAGTGATGGGGAAACGCTTATATACATGCAGCCTGAAGAATAGCTGTAAGGGACACTTGATCGTTTTTCTTTCAGGTATCAAGGAGCAGCCATGCCCTATCATAGGCGCCTCTAAGATTTTATGACCTCATGATTGAACCTTTTCGAGACTGCGGTCGGACACTTAGCACGTGACCAGCAGTGATTTATGATAGGTAATGAGAGCGCAACAGGCAGACGCGCTAGTTAAGTGACATTCCAATGCCATCGTAAGATTACGCAAAGCGCGCTCTGCCGATAGAATTGACGGCATTCCGATGCTATCTTAAAAGGTAAGGCGAAAATGATGCACTGAGATTAACCTGTCTCGACAAGCATATATCCCTCTTTTGCGCTTACAAGGGTAGCACTGCAGGGGGTAGCGTCGCGGTGGGCTTTTATGACCTCACGATTCAGCCTTTTCCAGGCTGCAGTCGGATACCTAGCACGTGACCAGTAGTGATTTATGACAGGAAATGAGGAGGCGACAGACAGACGCGCCAGTTAAGTAGCATTCCAATGTCTTTGTAAAGATTACGTAAAGTGCACTGAGATTAACGTGTCTTGACAAGCATATCCCCTCTCTTAAATTTACAAGGGTAGCCCTGCGGAGGGTAGCGTGGTGGGCGGTTGAAAAATCTAACACTCCATTCTGCTATTTACCTGTTAGAGATAGCGGCATTTCAATGCCACCCTCAAAGAAGCCGCCCCCCCCCCCCCCCACTCTTGACCCGCAAAATATTAGGCGCACTCTGGTTGCCAGAGATAACCCCCCCCCCCCCCCCCCCCGATTGCCTAAGTGCATTCCGGCTCTTCGAGATAGCCCCCCCCCCCGGGTTTGTGTCTCGGCTAAGTGGTTCATGTCTGAGCTAAAAAATGTCGGTAAATGTCGGGGTAGGGATCTTAAGTTAGAACTGTCCTTGTAACACTACTCACGATTTTTGGCGTACGTGACTCGGGAACTACGACCGCCTAGGTGAGCGAAGGGGGGGGGGGGGTACTGGCCCCTCGAATATAGAGTAGAGGGAAGGCCCCCACCGGGATACTCGCTAAGACGCCTGCCAGTCTGGAAGAATTGGTGACACCGTCGCTGGTCATTACCGAATTTTCCGAGCCCTCGAGCAGACGATCTTATCTCCTCGAGTACGCAGTAGCCACATTCTTATCGTGAACCCTACGTGATCCTACGCTATCAGATATTCACGCGTAAGTTATCGTGCCGAAGCAGTGGAGAGTGAGTGAGTTATCGTCGCCAAGTGAAGCAACGAAATAATAATACGAGAAGAAGCTTGGTGGATAGGAGTGTGTTACCGAAAAAAAAAAAATATATATATATATATATATATATATATATATATATATTTCTGTGGACCACGCGTGTTACGACGTGTGGACAGCCGTTATCGAGACCCGAGAAGGAAGAGCCAAGCGAAGGGGAATAGGATTACCGTGATATCAAAGAATAACCACGTCGTCGGCACCAGGTAATCTCACTCTTTGCTAACAGCATTCTCCGCCGCCACCTGTCCCCAGGAGGTTTCTTGTTTTACGATCGAATAATTGAAAAAAAAAAATCGTTTTATCTCTTGACCCCTCTGTCGTTCTCGGCGCTATCGCTCGACGGTCTAGGGCTTTGCAGATAGAACACCATATCTATATATATATTTTTTCTTTTTTTTCTTTTTCTTTCGTGCGCCTCCTCGTTCATCCTATACTATCTACCCCTCGGGGGTCCTTGCGGCGTTACCGGATACCCCTCACGTTTAACAGACAGCGAAAAAAAAAAAAAAAAAAAAATTTATTAAGTCTGCAACTCAGACCCCCGATATCGACCCCGTCTGCTAAGCGACCGTTCTCGGTAGAAAAAAGAAAAAAAAAAAAAAAAACGGGAGATATACGTACCCAATAATCGAACCAAATAACCGTAGGCCAAACCCAATAGGGGAAATTTCCGCGTTCACGGGTTTCCCCCGCGTTTGCTATGAGTAACCCCGAGCAACCGTCGGATAAAGGGGCGATCCCGAAACGCCCGATAAGCCCGGGTATAAACGAGTTCGATACGCAAGGGGCGTTCGGTGGTACCGGGGTCCCTGTGAGCGATCCCCCTCTCGGGTGGATACCGACGACGACACAATCCGTTCAGACCGAGCCATATACCGGACCTCCCGCGACCGTGCCACCAAAGAAACGGGCAACGAACACAAGACGGGCAAAGACTCTTGCCTCGGAAGGAATTCGCCCTCCAAACCTCCAGGGTCACGGCCCAGCTATCGGGGAATACCCTACCTTCCTATCCGCGTACGCGAATGACGTACTCCGTGGGGAGGACGAGCGCTCGGTCGCGTCCAGCTATGCTTCGATGCAATTACGTGCCACGAGGCACGAGTATTAGGCAGTGCTCCCGTCGGTCTTGGCCCAACTCGCGAACAAGGACGCCATAGAATCCTCCCGCGACATAATGAATTCTCGCTCTCGGACGACGAGATCAGGGGCCCGCGAGCCCATCGCCCCCTAACCGCGGTCACGCTCCTAAACAAGATGAAGAGATGGGATCTGTCGTTCTCGGGGTGGAGGGGCGAAGACGTGGAAGATTTCCTGACGCGTATTGAGGAGGGTCGTGCATTTTTGCCAGTTAGGGACGACGAGTTAATAAGAGCAATTCCGTTTTTCTTACGCCATGCGGCGCTTATCTGGTACCGGGGGCACAGCCCTGAGTTCAATACCTGGGAGGAGGCCAAGATCGCATTTCGAAATTACTTCGCTGACCCAGATTATCAAATCGCGCTTAGAGAGGAGATCGCGGATCGTACTCAAGCGGAGGGAGAACCCGTGGGGGATTTTATTGCCTGCATGAAGGGTCTGTTCGCGCGAACCTCGCCCCGGTGGGGGGATTCCGAACTAGTCCGCTATACCCACCGCAATTTATTATCAGAATACCGTATTGCCATTCCGTTATCGGATCAGACTACTATGAGTCAGATCGAAAAAGCCGCGATCCGCCACGGAAAGATCCTCGAAGGTATGGGCACGCGGCGACCCCCTCCAAAGCCGGAAAATTCGCTCTGCCCAAGCTTCGCATTTCGAGGGCCCCCCCGAGCGTTCCACGCGAATCGACGACCATTCATCAGGGCTCACGTAGCCTTCGAGGACGAAGAAGGGGAAGCCGAGGGGGAAGAGGTAATGAACGAAGGGGAACCTGAGTTCTTAGACGTCGCCCGGGAAGTTCGGACACCCCGCGGCCCCAACATGGCCTTTCGCCGAGCTCCGGGGTGGTTCCCAACACCACCCACGCGAAAACCCGGTTTGCAACCGCCCCGACTACCGGGGGCGATCGCGACAGGAGGCGACGCACCGCGTACCCCTCCGACCAGCCCGAGATTACCGAGGGCCAAGTTACCACCACCCGAGTCGTCGACCGTCGGCATACCCAGACCGAACTTATCCCAGTCGGTATCACCAAAGCCGATAGGTGAGTCGCGAGCGAGTGCTCCTACTTCCGGGGGAGTTCTATGTTGGAATTGCCAAAAACATGGCCACCGCCACCGAGATTGCCCGGAATTACGACGGGTATTTTGTTATCGTTGCAGTTACTCGGGAGTAACGACCCAGAATTGCCCCTTCTGCGCTCAGGGAAACGAGAATTGAGACCCGCGTCTCCGGCGCGTGCGTCTCTTCCCCCCGAGTCGCCGGAACTAAAAACCGAAACCCCGACCACTGGAAGCCTCGGAGGTCAACACAGTACCGAAGTTAACCCCGTCCCCGTAATCCCAGCCGTTGCCGTCGCGAAGTTATCGCCCGGAATTAGACCGCTATCGTTTTACGTGGACGTTAAAATCGAAGGAGAAACTATCCAAGCCCTCGTGGACTCTGGCGCGACCCGAACGTTCGCGGGAAAAGTCAGCTTAAATGTATTCTCTCGCGTGGGCATCCGCGCCTCCGCCGTGACTCCGCGCCGCGTTATCTTCGCGGGCGGGCAAACCGAATACGTTAATTGCGCATCCACCTTCCGGGTACGGCTTCGCCATCGCGATATCGAAACTACCGCGTACTGGATGCCGTCGCTCGCCGAAGATTTTATCCTCGGCATGGACTTCCTCCGCACCGCCCGGATGGTGATCGACTTCTTTAGCCAAACGTGGCATTACCAGGATGCCGCGGCTCAACCGTTCTCGTTCATCTTGGCCGAAACAATTTCTCGGGTCATACTATGCTGTGGGTTGCGCACTCTCGAGGAGAGCGAAACGTCCCGCCTCGAAAATTTCCTCGCTACCGAACTACCGCCGTCCCCGAGTAAGCCCGGCGGTACCACGCTGACCGCCCATCACATTGATGTGGAAGGGCACCCCCCGATTCAGCAGAAGCCATATCACGTCAATCCGGCGATTCAGGAAAAGATTTGGGAGGAGGTTGACGTAATGTTGAGGGATGGGATCATCGAGAGTTCCAAGAGTGGCTGGTCGAGCCCCATCGTTATGGTTAAGAAGCCGAACGGGAAATATAGATTTTGTATCGACTTTAAGAGAGTGAATGCGGTTACCAAGCGAGACGCGTACCCCATACCAAATATGACGGGAATCCTAGACGAGTTGCGGCAAGCCCATTATATCACCACGTTGGATCTAAGTCAAGCCTACTTCCAGGTCCCGTTGACTCCTCAATCGCGCGAGATTACCGCTTTTATTGTTCCCGGCCGCGGATTGTTCCATTTTATACGCATGCCCTATGGGCTGACTAATGCACCGGCGACGTTTCAACGACTGCTAGACCGGTTGATCGGAAACGAGCTATATCCGCAGGTGTTCGTGTATCTCGACGATATCATCATCATCACGCGTACGTTCGAGGATCATCTGGTGCGGTTGAAACGCGTATTAGATAGGATCCGAGACGCCGGACTCACGATTAATCGCGAGAAAAGCGAATTTTTCCGTACACAAGTACGTTATCTGGGGTTTCTGATCAATCGAGACGGGTTATTAGTCGATCCCGAGAAGATCTCCACCGTGGTTGATTACCCGGCGCCCCGGACACTGAAACAGCTACGCCGATTCCTAGGGATGGCGTCGTGGTACCGCCGTTTCATCCCGGAATTCGCTACCGTCGCGGAACCCCTCACGCGGCTCCTGAAAAAGACTCAGGCATTCACGTGGGAACCCGAACAACAACACGCGTTTGACACCCTTAAGACCCATCTCGTGTCCGCCCCTGTTCTCGCCTGCCCGTGCTTCGAAGTACCGTTCACCCTGCAGACGGACGCAAGTAGCGTCGGGTTAGGGGCGGTACTCACTCAAGTTATCGACGGCCAAGAACGCGTGATCGCCTACGCCAGTCACTCGCTTAACGACGCCGAGAAACGATACACGGTTACCGAGCAGGAGTGTTTAGCCGTGGTCTGGGCGATACGAAAATACCGATGCTACCTCGAGGGCTACGCATTCACGGTTATTACCGATCATAGTAGCCTACGGTGGTTGCATAACTTAAAGAACCCTACGGGCCGTCTAGCCCGGTAGGCCTTGGAGCTGCTTGAATATGACGTAACGATTATCCATCGTAAAGGCGCCCTGCATCACGTTCCCGACGCCCTTTCCCGGCTACCTGAGCATTTTAGTACCGACGTCGAACAGTGCTCTCGAGCGCGTGTTACGCAAGATTAATGGTATGCGCGTCGTTATCGAGATGTCAAGCGCGCCCCTGAACGTTTTCCCGAGTGGTTGATCGAAGGGAATAAATTGTATCATCACCGACCATACGAGTTTATCTCAACCGAACTAACCGATCTGGACGCATGGAAATTGGTCCTGCCTCGAGAACTGCGTTCCCGAGCTGTCAAGGAATCACACACGCCCCCGCAAGCGGGCCATCTTGGCGTAGAGAAAACTTATCGTCGGGTGGCTAACCAATACTATTGGCCAAACATACTCCGGGGCGTCACCTCCTTCGTGAATCAGTGCGATACCTGCCAGCGCTGTAAGGTAGAGCAACGACCGCCAGTGGGGTGGATGGGTCGTCGCGTCATCGAAGAGCCGTGGACCGCCGTCGCGGTGGATAAAATGGGACCCGTGACCCGCAGTAAGGCGGGTTCGTCTTACATCCTCGTGGTCCAGGACCTCTTCACGAAGTGGATTGAGGTGGTACCATTGCGTCGCGCTACCGGTAAACGCATCCGCGAAGTAATCGAAGATACCGTTATATCTCGGTGGGGTACTACACGCGTCCTCTTGACGGATAACGGGACGGAGTTTGTGAACCGAGAACTCCAGGAACTCGCGAGAGTGACGGGACTCCAACACAACACGACCCCTCCGTACCACCCTCAGTCAATCCCGTGGAGCGGGTAAATCGCGTTTTGAAAATGATGCTCCGTGCGTACATCGATACCGACCAACGGGAGTGGGACCTTCACCTCCCGGAATTTAGATTTGCATACGATTCGGCCCATCACACGTCCCTCCAAACCACCCCCGCATTCGCCAATTTCGGTCGAGAACCACACCCCGCCGTTTAGTTGCGTCGGGAAGGAGACGGAGAGGTCGAAATTGTTCCACGAGACCCGGGAAATTGGATAGAGCGCATGACACGACTCGATACCCTCCGAAAGACCTTAGTACACGCGCTACGCGAAGCCCAGCACCGGCAAGCCCATTATTACAATCTGTGGCATCGAGATCGCGAGTATAACGTCAATGATCTCGTTCTACGAAAGGCCTACCCCTTATCGAACGCCGCCCGACATTTTTCCGCGGCGCTAGCTAAACCACTCGAGGGACCGTTCGTGATCTCAAAGAAGTTATCGAAAGTGAGATACGAAGTGACCGATACGTTCGGCCGCCCCCAGGGTACGGTTTCGATCCAGGACCTGAAGCCATACACTCCCCCACGTGATACCGTATAACAAAAAAAAAAGAAAAAAAAAACTATCGAGCTACCCCTCTAACATATGATATGTGAGCTGCCCACCCGACGGCGGACAACCCTTGCTTCCTCGCCCATAAAGGCATACGCAACTTAAACCATCCACTTTCTTCGCAAATATCGCACTACCGTAAGCAGTGTCGAAAGGCCAGCAGGGTTCCGGCCCGCTTGGCACTTTCGTTTGTGCGCAGTTTAGCCATTCCTTTTTCGGAATGATTTTCGTCATTCCGAGGAATGTTTCCAGGGAACACGTCGCGGACGTATGCACACCCCGTGACCGAAGCCACAGGCACTGCCGCAGGGTCACTACGTATGTTTCAACGTCTAATGGACCACCCACTGGGACGATTGAACGTCCTCTGAATACAACAGCCGTTGGACCGCAAGCGGCTACCCCCGGCTAGTCTGTAGGCCTTGGATCGATTACCCACACCAGGCAAGCCTGATGCACGATCTTGCACTTTGGGTTCGTTTATCCCGACTCCCAGGAAAGGCGGGCAGTTTATCGCGTGTCATTAAATGAGGGAGATCCCGGTCGATCTCCCATCGCAACTACACTGCCACGCCATAATCCGGGTCGTAGAAAAACGGCCTTGCGCGAGGTCCACAGACCCCGGCATAGTCAGTTCGATCGCAGTTCAACATTGAAGCAGTTGAAAAACTACTCAAATAGCAAAAATCGACCCCCGACGTAGTCGGGGATCGATAGAGCTCGCACAAGCCCATCGTCGGAGAGGCTATGGTCTCGCTTCACGACGTGTTACCATTCTCAGAGAACCTTGGCCTGTGTGCATATTTGTCCGGGTATGGCCGAGACCGTGCCCGAATTTTCTCACCCAAGGGTTTGCACACTCGAGAGCGTTCGAGGAGGACGTGGGAATATGACCGTGTCCGGGTGTGTACGCACAACTGTGCTTATGTTGTGGTGCACGTGTATCTGTTCAGTGTCATTAACTGCCCACGGCGTTAGCAGAGCGTCAGGTGCACGGACATCCGAGAGGGTCACGGAGCCGTACACTTTTCGCCAGGAAAGTCCGACAACTCCCCGGCTATACGCCGCCACGCCGCATCAGCAGGTGTGAAACTGTGACGAAAGCGAGTGGCCAACGTGAACGGTGTGAGACCCCTATCACACTCTGATCCTATCGGCCCCCTGCACCTCCGAAAATCGACAACGGGCAATGCGGCGCAGTGAGCCGACGACGCGGTGTGGATATACCACACTCTGACGTGTCAACTCACCCGCCGCATGCCTGATGCCGTCGAAACGGTCCAGGAATATTAACAGCTTCAACCATACTTTCACTGCTTCGATCGCCATCAGTAGCGCGGTTTCGAGGCCCCACCACGAGCATATCTCTCCCCCTTTCATCCTGTGATATAAAATATCATCAGAGCGGGGGAGTTTGTATCTTACATGCACCACTCAGAGTTAGATGCTCGGGCAGAAACCTCTCTTGACCGGCCACGTGGCTCACGTCACAGCTTTTTCCGAGATCCACTGTCTCCTGCACCAAAGACGTGTGCCTTAGTCCTGCTGCTCCCCCAAGGCCAAATGCAGCACAAGGCTACAAATGTGGCACATGAGATCGTTACAACACTCAAGCCCCGCTACCACGACAAGGTGGCACACTCGGCGGGGCTACCCCTCTAACAATCCTCATGGGATAACCCCGTTCCGGTCAACATTTCATGCAACCCCTAAACCCACACGGTCTCCTGCGACTGTTCCCGATTCCTGGCCAGCAACCTACCTCCGTTGGGTTCCCTATTCCCTGGTTATCGTCAGAACCCCGCTATCGTAACCCCATCGGAGGTCCCGCACTACCGAAATATCGAACGTCGTAATGAAATATGGAGTAACGAGTCTACCAGGGGGTCTAGTCCGAACAATTGTCGGCGCTCTCGCTGATCTCGGGACGTCCTTCGACCTCGTAATCTCGGATCCGGCTTTACCAGAGTCGAGTTCCGTTTGGGACGGGCTCCAGCCCTACTATCGAGCGCTCTGGAAGTTGGATCGACGACAATCGGGCCTACTCGCCACTCTGAAGGGGTGGTACACCGCGCCATCGTGACTTCCCGACGAGAGCCGGGATTCGAGCTGGACTCCTTTCCGGGTCGACCCGAGGACGACACTTCCTCGAGCAGTTCGAGTGACTCAAGTACCTCGAGTGACTCGGCCAGCACGAGCAGCACCGTTCGCGAGGTCCCGACCGGCCCTGGAGAGGACACCCTGGTCCTCACCATCGCACCGGCGATTCCGCCAACCGAAACGCCAATCCGCAATGCCGACGTACGAGAGGAAAACCCGCCGAGTGAGTTCCTGCAGATGGATCTCGAGGACGACGCCCTACTCACCGAAGTAGAGGGGCCACCACCGGAAGCTACCGTTACTGACCCAAGGGAGGTTACCGTTATAGATTATTCGACTAAAGCCACGCTCCCTACCGCATCCAGCCGCGACGAAGTTACCGAACTCCCCGGTACCGGCATGGTAGGGGAAGACCACGGTCGAAATGCGCCGGTTTTCGATACACCGCCGGTCACCCCCACGCTTCCACCGGCGACCGTCTCGGTATCATCTCGCTCGAACCCCCTCGTGAAGCAGGAGGTAGACTCGGGCAAATCCGCCCGAGTATGTTATGACTGTCGCAAACCGGGACACACTCGGGCTCAATGCCCGAATCCAACTGGTGATCTACTCTGCTACGGGTGTGGCCGCCATTACGTCACGATGCGCACGTGTCCGGACTGCGCGCGAGAGTGGGCCAAACGGGGTCCCTACGTTCCCACACTAGGAAAGAACGTACCACGGGAGAAGATCAGCCAGGAGCTACGGCGTAAACAGGCGTCACCGAGAGGAGGTCGTGAGCGGACCAACAGCGACTCATGACCGCCCCGGCGATCGGACAGACCGGGGGCACGATCGGACGCCTATGGGGGCTACGGAGAGCCTCAACCGAGGGGGCTAGGATGCGCTGCATGCGCCGAGCCCCGCGCCGCTATCACCCAGGAGCACATCAACGTCCCGTACGGCCACGCAACCCAGGCCGGACTCCCATGTGGAGCGTGCGGATCGTTCCGAAGGACGACGCCTTCGTGGTACCCGTACGTCGTCGCCAAACTGTGGCAGAGGTCGTCTCCAGTTCCTATTTCTTGTTAAGTTTTTATCACTGGCAATAAGCCTCCCTGCCGTTACCATCTACACTGTACATTACCAAAAAAAAAACAAAAAAACAAAAAAAAAGGGGTTAACTGGAAGGAGGGGAAAATGATCCGAAGGATAATAAAGTTTGACGATTTGCCTTAGCCTTCTGCTATTGTTTTGATGAATGAAGTAAAAAAAATTTGACAACTCCCTTTGACCTTCAGTCACTGGTAAGGATGCAAGAAGATAGAGATAGGAAAAAACTAGAAAAACAAAAAAAAACACAAAAGACAAAAACAAAAAAAAAAGTATATAATACTCAAAGTTCTCGTTATTACGTTTAAGATTCTCGGGCTAACACTATCGTAAGGCGGATCACGTTATCGTTATCGTAAAGTCTCAAGGTTACGTTCCGATCACCACGAGTGTTAGCGTGTCGGTGACCATAAGTGCCATATCGTTCTCGGTTATAAGGTTCCTAATAAGAGAAGTAACAGTTATCGATTCCAAAGAAAAAAATATATAATTAATTTTCCTAGATATGTAAGTTTCATGTGATGATCGAGATAACAGCGTACCTGAGTAAAATGAATATTAGCTCATAAGTTTTGGGAACGGTTAGATAAACCAGGTTGGAGTTCTCGGGTACAGTATCTCTGTGGACCTTATTTGCAGTATTTTCTTTCAAGGATCTCAGGTGTGGGTTCGAGTTAAGTTTTCGAGATCAGTTAACGTCAGAATCCGATACGTATCAGTCATGGAGGGGGGTCTGTGACGCAATTTTCTGGTTTAGCGTCACAGGTCGTCCCGACTAGGGTTTTTTTTTTGTAATATTGCGGTAAATTCAGTTAATTTCGTTGTGTAAAAATTAGTCTGTTCTCGAAATCAGTATTGGCGACCGGTTCGCCTCAATTGCTTCATTTTTGGCGTTATCGTACGTTTTCCTATTGAGTTTTGCTTTTGTCGGGTCCTTGCGTGTTCGAGATGCCGAGTTGCCGTAGATCAGGGCCGAATTTACTGACAAGGAAGGTATCCCAGGTCGATCTCTCCGATTTTGATCTAACTCATATATATTGTAGTACATTGAAAACTAAGCGACACGTATTTTTTTTTATCTGACATTAAACACTTTAAGGGGGTGAAACCACCCTCCAAAGTAAGGCATGTCAAGGGGCCAGTTGGCAGTTTCTCCCACAAGGACATAATATTTTTTAACCAATCCAACTGCAAAAGTTTTCTCATAATGAGAAACGAAAAATGTAATTTTCTCGATTAAAAAAAAAAAAAACAAGGGGGTGAGCCACCCCTAAATATTATTACATTAATGCCAAAAATGGGCAAATTCAAGTAAAAAAATCTGAAAAAAATATATATTACGTATGAACACCAAATTAAATTGACGTGTTTTTGGATTTTCCCGAAAAAAAAAAATTGGCCGGGGTTTATGGAACGCTGTTTATCTTGCGTGTATGCGAAAAATCCTCAAATTGAAGTCTAAAAATCTGAAAAAAAGTATATTGCATATGAACACGAAAGAATATTGCCTTGTTTTTGGATCTTCCCGAAAAAAAATATTGGCCGGGGTAACTACCCCTGAACGCTGTTTATCTTGCGTGTATGCGAAAAATCGTCAAATTCAAGTCTAAAAATCTGAAAAAATGTATATTGCGTATTAACACGAAATAATATTGACTTGTTTTGGATCTTCCCGAAAAAAAATATTGGCCGGGGTAACTACCCCTGACCGCTGTTTATCTTGCGTGTATGCGAAAAATGGTCTAATTCAAGTCTAAAAATCTCAAAAAATGTATATTGCGTATGAAAAAGAAATAATATTGACTTGTTCTGGATCTTCCCGAAAAAAAAATATTGGCTGGGGCAACTACCCCCGATGAACAAAATTCATTCGGGCGGTTTTTACTCTGCGTACACGTTTCAAAGGTGTTCGTGAGGAATTTAATTTTATACAAAATACTGAATCTGAAAACTGAAAACAAAAAAACGTTGAAAATTCAATGCATTTAGGGGTAGTTACACGGGCCAATATTTTTTTTCGGGAAAAACCAAAGACACGTCGAATTTCCTTTGGGTTCATACACAATATATATGTATTTTTTTCAGATATTTAGAGTTGATTTGACTATTTTTCACATACACGCGAGATAAACATCGTTCAGGGGTAGTTACCCTGGCCAATATTTTTTTTCGGGAAAATCCAAAACAAGTCAATATTATTTCGAGTTCATATGCAATATACATTTTTTTCAGATTTTTAGACTTGAATTTGACCATTTTTCGCATACACGCAAGATAAACAGCGTTCAGGGGTAGTTACCCCGGCTAATATTTTTTTTCGGGAAGATCCAAAAACAAGGCAATATTCTTTCGTGCTCATATGCAATATACATTGTTTTCAGATTTTTAGACTTGAATTTGACCATTTTTCACGTACAGGCAAGATAAACAGCGTTTAGGGGTAGTTACCCCAGCCAATATTTTTTTTCGGGAAGATCCAAAAACAAGGAACTATTATTTCGTGTTTATACCCATTACACATTTTTTCAGATTTTTAAACTTGAATTTGACGATTTTTCGCATACACGCAAGATAAACAGCATTCAGGGGTAGTTACCCCGGCCAATTTTTTTTTTTTCGGGAAAATCCAAAAACACGTCAATTTAATTTTGTGTTCATACGTAATATATATTTTTTTCAGATTTTTTTACTTGAATTTGCCCATTTTTGGCATTAATGTAATAATATTTAGGGGTGGCTCACCCCCTTGTTTTTTTTTTTTTTTTTTATCGAGAAAATTACATTTTGCGTTTCTCATTATGAGAAAACTTTTGCAGTTGGATTGGTTAAAAAATATTATGTCCTTGTGGGTGAAACTGCCAAATGGCCCCTTGACATGCCTTACTTTGGAGGGTGGTTTCACCCCCTTAAAGTGTTTAATGGCAGATAAAAAAAATACGTGTCGCTTAGTTTTCAATGTACTACAACATATATGAGTTAGATCAAAATCGGAGAGATCGACCTGGGATACCTTCCTTGTGAGCCACCCGGTACACTCGGTCGGTCAGGGATAGTAATTTTAGTGAGTATAAAGGTTCAAGTGGGAGTCTCAACGCTTCGTTACAGGGTATAGAGAAGAGAAGGGCGTTTTGCGGGATGAGTTACGTTTTGAGTTACGTTTACGTTTGGAAGGCCGTTGGCGAAGGGACCGGTGATCACCCCGGCGCCACGGATTGCCTGATCACACCATTATCGTAGTTTTAGTTTTACTTAGTCCCAGATCTTCCTATACCAGAAGAATACCACTAGAAGGACGATCATCGCAACAGGAGGACCCACACACCGTCGGTGAAATTCGGCGTATTTCGATTAGTAATTAAGGAAATATTATTTAATGTTAATTTTGCGTTCTCATTTGAATTTCCCGGCGTTTCCGGTTTTCGATAAGGCGTTCGCGTTCCGTGTGACGTCAGGAGAAGAGAGGATTTCGAGCTTTCGTTGCGCGTGCGCTTATGGGTCTCTCTCTCCACATTAGCTTTTCGGGCAGATTACCTGCTCGAATCGCTCTCTTGCGCTCCAGCTCTCGATCCGAGCGGTTCTCCGCTTGGAGCCTACATTATGTTATCGAATATACTTTGGTTCCCGTCTCGTCTACGCTTTAGCTATCGTCTTCGAAAAATGAGATCCCTTCTATAATTTAGTCCCTTTCATTATCGTGTTTGCATTTTCGTTATCGGATAGACTCTTTGCGTTATTATTTGATTTATTGTATTCTCGAGTCTCCTTAATTTTTTTTGTTTTGTATTTCTTCGAATTTTGCGGGTCTACTCTTGAAAAATGCTGTGCAATAATTTGCGTGCTATCGAAAGAATATGAATAAATTAGCCTGAACCAAGGTCCCATACATTATAATTTTTGCGTTGAGTTTCATTATTTCTGTTTGAGTTTCGAAGGCACTTGAGAGTTAGCCAGCCGTCCACGCCCTCTCACCACAACCTACATCCTGAGCGAATCGGGTATACCGTCACCGATCTCGCCATCCGACACGCCGGCGTCCCTTTTTGTTTCGTTTCGTTCCCGTTAACGTTAGTTCAGATTACGTTTAGCGGGTTTTGTAATTCCCGCCGTTGAATAAAAAGATTACCTGGCGCTCAACGGCTCTCCCGGCGTCGAGGATGGTAAGATGGGCCGAAGGTAACGCGAATTGCGAAATTCCCGTTACAATACGTAGATAATTTAACCTTTTGATGTTACGCTATCGGTATATATCCATCCATGTAATTTTTTCACATCACATTATCCAAGAGATAACATAATTGTTTTTAAAACGTCATTACGAAAGGAATTGTTTTTCGTTTCTTTAAAACGGCAAAAAATTGTATTTTGGTTCAGCTTTCACTCAATCTCTTTGCCAAAAGAAAAATCAGTATTCAAAAAATTTTTTAAAAAATAAAAAATCGCCTTTTTTCTATAAACACTGTTTTGATTTTTTTTTAGTTCTATCCAAAATAATTTTTTTTTTTTCAAGTTTTTATTAACGCAAAAATGTGATGACAAACGATCTATTGTGATTTAATATTTAACCATTAAAGAGACTTAAGTTGAATTTGTCATAAGTCTACATTATTTAGGAGAATCAAAGAGAGCATCAGTATTTTACTTTAAAGCGAATGGAAAAACTTAGATTAGAACAATAAGTGTTTACTTTCTACATATGGTGCCATATATGTGTATGTATCTATTGGTTTGGTTAGTTTTTTATTAAATTGGTGAATGTTTCCAACATGGATAACGCCGAATTATCCATCGGTATTCATATTTTTTTTTCCATTTATGCCATTTCCTTATTCCTCTGTCATTAAATTTGAATAAAACCCTAAACTACTAAATTAACGATCGCTGGGACTTGGACATTTATCCCAACAATACTTACCATTTCATGCGTCACAGGATCTAGAGGTCTACCTGTTATCCAGTGGTACATAGAGATTAGTGATATCCCATGAAGGGCAGTACACCTCGCTTGAATGTTCTGTGTGGTATATAAGTGCCAGCTTGTGGCTATGCGTAACAAGAACGCCCTCCTCCTTTTTCGTCTGGGCTTGGGACCGGCAATGGCGGAGTTACCTAATTTACCACCGTCTACCATTTTTATATTTTACATTATTATCCCATTATAATGAAGCATTAAGATGTTGCGTCATCGCACGAGGGAGAAAATGGACCTGATGAAATATGCCAGTAGAAACTTTATGTGTACGATCACGAGTTTTTTTTCTCATAAGTCGGGGATTAGCTTTAATTATACTTCCCAAAACAATTACTGCAAGGTCGTTCAATAGTGCTCGATGTGATTGAAGTTTGTTATGAATTACCTGAAATTAAAGATGGAGCTGCATTTTTTTAACGTCTGATACACTGGGTATGAAAACATAATGGGGTTGTAGGTAAAAAGTTGTCGCGTTATCACGTGAATGGCAGGTTTTTTGTATCAAGAACTAGTATTCGGCTGCGGTCGAAAAAATGCAACTTCTAATTTTTTTTTGGTAATACTCCATACTAAAATAACAGGGGTATCTTTGATTCAAGTTGTCATATGAAAGTGCTGAATTCCTTTTGCATGGTACATCCGTCGCCAAAATTAGGGTGTAACTTTGCCAATGGGATTAATTAGTCTTTCAGCATATGAAATCTAGGATCGCCTGAAACTCAATTTCCATAAATCTTGATATGGATTTTTAGATTATTTTTTATATTTTTTCCAAGAACAACATATAGGCATCTTTAGCATTTCTGGGCCAGGATTTTTTTTCTACGATCCAATCATTCACATGAATCCAACTAGAAATTTGGCACCTTAGCATACATGTGTAATGTCCCTCGCTAATATTTGTCCATGATGGTATATAGCACTGGTTACTTTATATGCACTTCCACAGACCATAATTTTGGAACTTGGGATAGCTTTAATGGCGCAGTTTAACTTAGTGGCTTCCACCGTTTTTCGTTCGACTGACATAATGGCTATTTGAATAACTAATATTTTTGGAGCTGTCATGATACTGTATTGTATATCTCTTTCCATTGTAGGACAATTATTGCATGCTTCGTCGATACGACTCCATTGACATAAATTTAGATCAATCATTTCCTGTAGCGTACATATTTTTTTTGAATTTGGTACATTCAGGATCAGAATACAATTAGGTTGTGCCTTCGAAGTGCTTGTATACCCACATGACTGGCACCGTTTTTTCGTTAGTAATTTGTGTTCTACCGCATTCCTGATACAGAAAATCTCATTACACAGGGCCGTAAAAAATTCGGAGACGTCTTGCTGCACAACTTGAACCAGCATATTGTCGAACAGTTATAGTTGTTGCAGGTCCATCATTTTTTGCCATGCAAGCTTCGAATAAAGCAGTTATCGGCTCCTTTTGATTCAATTTCATGAGAGGTTCTTTAATTTGTTTGCAATTAAAAATGCATTGTACAACTGTATTCGCGTAACATGATACTCCATCGAGATTCTGAAACCCTATGACGTGAGTGTTTGTTCTTTTTTGCGGGGATTTTTGTACTTGGCATTCGACAATATCTGTAAATTCTGCCCAAGTGACATCTGCCACTTTTAATCCACGTTTGATGGAAACATTAATATCTGCAAGGTCAGTTCGGTACCATTGTCTCAATCGATTGTACTCCGTAACGCACTGTGAATTTGCACGTATGGAGTAAGGGTCGCAATTAATTAGGTGTAGACCATCCAAAGAAGTAACTCGTGACAAAGCTACGTAGACTTGCCCACAACTAAATATGGAATTACCGGCTTCTATTACAGCATTTTTTAGACTCAACCCTTGACTCTTATGAATCGTAATACCGTAACTTAGGCACAATGGAAATTGCTTTCGAATAACGTATGCTCCATCCATTACTTGAAACTTGACGCTTACACGTTCAATGTCATAATGTACTCCCGTCGGTAACAAGATTTTCACTTTCTCTATACTCCTGTTGTGCAAGGATTGAGAAACCACAACTATTGTATCTATCGTACCATTGACGAGACCTATCGTGACATCAATATTTCGCCTAAGCACAAACTTAGCTCCAATTCTTATAGTAATTGATCTAGCAAGACCCGCAGTCCTAGATGTATCCTCTTTATTTCGATCCAAAATCTTTACTGTTTTTTTTTCAATGATGTTGCACAATCCAACGTATCGTCAGCTACTAATTTAATTTCCTTTGATGGTACTTGGGTAAGCATAGCATTGTTCAATACGTCGCACATGTGGCACGTAGGGAGCAAGCAAACTGTATCTGGTGATAAAGCATTTATATAATCACATAATTCCCAGATTCTGTTACTGAAGTCTGCAGATTTGAAAGGTATTTTTCTTGTTTCCAAAACTTTTATATCCTCACTACTTACGAATCCTAAACATATTCTCGATAGCATTTCTCGATACGGAGAATCATTTTTTTGACGCATATTAATTGTTAATTCGTCGTAAGTAAATAAATTGCCCCATAAGTCGACACTCGCCAGTGAACCTGATAATTTCTGTACTTTCAATTTCGACAGTTTCAAAAATGCTGGCTCTTCACGCACCGGTGGTAAATGAAGTTGAGACAAAACCTCTTTTCGACGTTATGAAGGTTTCACCCGGCGCGGCTTGGGTCAAGAGCTGCTGGGGCTCAAGGGGCTTGGACGAAGTTATCTTGATACTAAGAACAAAGTTTTGGGCGCCAGTCGATTTTACGTTCGACAACGATGATAGATTAATAGAAATTCCGTATGCGGCTGATGAAACTCAAAGTCAGAGGGGATTCGGCTTTGGTGACCCTCAAAAGTTAAGAGAGAGAGAGAACAGCAACGAGCGAATATAAGTCACTTACCGAATTCTCGTTGACTGGCTCTCCTACTCGTACTAATCAAATAGACGATTAATGATCGACGAAATTGATGAAATAATTAGCGACAACACAAAGCGCTATATAAATACTCGAAATCGTTTAATATATTTTAATACAAAATTATCGAAAATTTAGTCAAATTTGCGCCACGCGATACAGGTGGGGGCTGACCCTCTAATTTCCTTTCGTCGATATAGGACTAGCCTAACTGACGTTGGGCGGTGATTTTAAATATTGTCACAAAGTAAGTCACCAAAAAGAAGAATATGTTTCTTCCCGAACCAGCCATCCTTGACGTCGTCAGTGTTAAATATTTCAGTTAATCGAAGATGTATATACATCAGTGTAATGTTGGAGATCATCGACACTTCATCAATAACAATTAGTGCGACATTTTTCATTTGAGTGCTTTCACAGCTGCATCGGATAGCTCTCTGTATTTCGGTGTCTGTCCATGCTCAACAGGCAACTGAAACAATCTATGCACTGTTAAGCCATCGACATTAAAAGCTGCGATACCGGTAGGTGCAGTTACTGCAGTATCTTTGCCTATTGTTTGTTTGAGCCAGCATGTAAGAGTTTTTATCAAAAAACTTTTACCGGTTCTACCTTCACCACTCACATTTAATCGTAGAATTTCATCAGAATTGATGACATTAGTGACGCGATCAAATATGCGTTTTTAATCATGATTTAATTCTGTAATCATTTTGGTTAAATTCATCTCGTAATTTTCTTGTTTGTCTCCGATGTCTTTGAATCTCTCATCACTTCATCAGCTTCGATAGGATTACAACCTAGTGGAATTTGTTCTGAATGACTTTCATTCTCTTGTTTTTCCATCTCCTCCAATTTTTTTTCAATTAGCTCTTTAATATCATTTATATTTTTTTCCATCTCAGTTAAATGTTTGCGATAGGCCACAGCTATCGCAAGATGAGTTTCAACTGATAAAAATGACTCTGCGTATGTATCTTGGCCATTTTCAAGTTCTTCCACATCTCTCCAAGGTTGGAATAACAACATCAAAGAATAAAAGTAATTTTCCGGCTTCGTTTTCATGTCATACCTATAATGATTTATAAGATAACCCCGCGTACGTCGTTTCAAATACAAACCTTCTTTCAACTTATAATATTCAATATCGTTGTCCGCGGGCTTAACCTTGACGATGTCGTACCACATAGCATAATCATATAAATTAATTTCAATTAGTTCACTAGGTCTATTTGGATAAAGGTGGTCTACAAGGCCTGCATAGAAAATATCGGTCGAATCAGTGTTCATCGCTTGGATAACTTTGCGAGGTTTTAACTTCCTGCTTCTAATCATATTCACGTCAACCCATTTAATCGTAGTACGTGAATCGGTGCCGTACAACGAATTACCTAATAGAGTATCTGCAGCTTCAAGAGCACCTACTTCTCTGTTATTCAAAGTACGTAAACCAACATTCCAAAGACGTGAGTATACAGATTTAATAGAGTTAATTTGCTCAAAGACTTGTTGAATATACGATTTTTCGGCCTTCATGTTATGTCCATGTTACCTTCCCAAACGGTTAAGAGGGCAGGGTTATAATTATTAATAAATACTTCTTCTGGACCACGTGGATTATCGTACAATTGACATTTTGCTTTAAATCGTTGCCTACCGGCTATAGCAGTTTCTACATCTCGGATAATCCATTCATTTGTTATAGTTTTTGGAAAAGAAAACCTGCAAGCGCTACGCGTCTTAGTGTTTGCCTTATTTTTTAATAGTACAGTTTTAGTGCGCATACAATAGGAATTGTGCCTATGGTACTGATGTGTCGTAACACGACGATACAATGTTGGAGACATATTTTTGTTAGGCAAACGACAAGTAACATAATTTTTGAGAAATTCCACCACTTCCTCTTTCGAAGATATTCCAAGAATGGGGGCATCCTTGATCCATATTAATGAATGAAAATGCTGAGTACCTCTTGACTGATACTCTCTCCTCCAAAAGTAATGAGTAACCTAAAAAAATTAAAACACACGAACGAAATATAAGTAAGTATACTTGGAGCTACCGTGTGGTTCGACATCGAAATAAATAAATCAAATAAATGTACCAAATGAAGGTAGCGCCAAGTACTTACTTATATTTCGTTCGTGTGTTTTAATTTTTTTATTTTATCTCTATAGACACCTCAATTTCCTTTCGAAATCCGTCATTAAAACAATATGGTTTGATAATTATAAAATAATTGAATTGTAAAAATAATTAACACTATATTAATAAAACAATAATAATAATGATGTCATAATGATCATGATAACAATATAATAAAACAAACCTACATATACTTCGTGATATGTGTGCTTCTGATGATTGGATTTATTTGACAACTTTTTGGGATTGGTACATATTATTTCATCATTATTTTTAATAGTGACGATAACTTGGCCGTATAATGATATCATTGCTTTTTTGTAGTGCTTTTTTTATAGGCATTAGGAATCTTTGTGATTTTTGTATACACATTGAAAATATTTTTGTGAATCAGAATATCGTAAGAACTTAACATGTACTTGTCTAATTTTTTTTCGCCAAAGGCGATTTTTGGGTTTTTCATTCTCTTCGGAAGCAACATTATTATTATTCTTTTGGAACTTGCCGTAGCAAGCTTCTTTTGAACCGACCTATAATGCATGATGAAGTTACAACTGTGCCTCACGCTTAGGTCATGATCAACATTGCATTCGTCACGCAATAAGGACTGCATGACGAAATATATATCTATATTTCCTATACATATAATCTATATACATATAACCTATTGAGTCTCACGCTTAGAGCGTGCAGTAATGAAAACATATATACACAAATAAATCGTTGCCAAGCGGCAAGTATTTTTCTTTTATAGCATTTATTTTTCATCATTGCATTACATACAGTATTATTTACAGTCGAGAATATTCGAGTAGAGTCATACACAGATTAAAACTACGTATCAGTAAACGCGGTATAAAAGTACCGAGAATCAATTAGCCTTATATACTATAAAACTTTCGAGTCACAAATAGATAAAACTATCGGACAGTACACAAAGCGACGGAGCTCCGAAAAATAATTTCGGAATCATTCTTTGATATAAACAGATAATGCTAATGCATCGGTACATATTGCATTACTCAAAGTACGAACTCCAAAATATCACTGCTTGAAATTTGATATTTACATACACTCTCGATACTCTCATACTTTAATCTTATATACTATGCCACGCGCAATAAGAGAGAGACAGCAATAGCGCGTCACTCACCCCACTCCAAGCACAGAGCGTATACCTATATGTATCAGAGCACAGTACATACAGACAGTTCGAGTCTCTGTGAAAAGTGAGCAGTACCAGTTCGTCACTGAGCGTCTTGCTGAACGGTTGCTCCCGCGAAAAGTTACATCTCAAGTCTTTATACATTGCTCTTTGCTTGGAAGGGTCAGTTATACCCTAATAAGTAATATTTCAAGTAATTTCGTGTTTGTATCGAGCCACGTACAACCTGCGCTGACAAGCGGTCGCAGTACCGGTATAAAATTGAATCGTGAGAGACGTTTCGTGTAATAATAATCATTTAATAATCTAAGTTTTAAAATTGTAACAATATATTCAAGTATTATTCGGAATTCGTGTTTATTCATTTTTACCTAAACTCTTGCAGTTTAAATCAACTTTGGAATCATATTGTGACAGTTTGGTGATACACACGTGTTCCTCCATTCCACCTTAATATTTTCCTTCGCCCGTGAATATAGATAGTGTGCATCCCATTGCACGTCTATTGGTCAACCATCCTTAAGTTCCCTTATAGAGGTAGTGTGCTCACGTTAACACGCGCTGTAAGATCCATTCCAATAATTAATATCTCGAAACTGTTTTAATACGATTTTCAAGGATTATCATAATCCTATATTGCAATTTTAATGGGTAGACGTCGCGGTGGTAAGAAGTTTCGTGAACGTGTCGCCAACGCCATATCGAACGTTGGATCTTCTATTAAACGCGGGCACAATAAGCCTAAGAATCGTAATCTCAAAGTAAAAGACTTTCAAACATTTTGTCGTGTGTGGTGGTATAATAACTCAATCGAAATAACGAATATTAAATCCAAATTGAACATTAGAATAATTTCGAACGTGCGAATTTACACACGCGTTACCATCGTCGATCATCGAACGTCGCCTCCTACATACAAGACGGTCGGAGATCATTAGCGGGTGCAGCAGTCGACATACGAACAGCATCCGGTACCTGAAATCATCACGCTTGATTAAAACATCAACGCTCTACGCCTCACGCTCCAATCAGCCAAGAAATTTCAAATCCTTTATTCAAGTGAACCAATAAGAGCTTCAGTCCCTGGTGGTTTCCGCACGATCTCAACTTGAAGCAAACAATTTATACCGGTTACGTCTATTTTTGGTCAAAATAATAAATCCACGAATTATGTATTCATTTCTTTTTAAAAATCAAAAATTTAAATATCACGACGTAACAATGTTATTTTCAAGCTCCTATAAAATCTATTTAAACAGTTGGAATGGGCTCCACGATAATTGATGGCATTCATGAAAGATTGCTTTAAAAAACAATGACCTATCATTGTTTATTTATGAGTGATTTTGATAAGAAAGGCAAAAATATCACAACTCGCTTTAAAATTATTGATATTTATTATTTAAATTATTATTTACATTCCTTTCAAAAAAATAGAAAAAACGAGTCCCACTCCCGTTCTGGTCTTAAAATTATCTTTAAAGATTAGTGATTCATCAAATTTAAAAAAATGGCGTTTTTGAGATGATTTGAATGGTGTATAAAAATTTTTTTTTTCTTTTTTGGGTTGGGGTTGATCAGGGAAAAAAAATCAGAAGGATCTTAAATGGTCAGGGTCATGGCCTAGGTGAATCTACTTGGAATTCCCCACGGGCCCCATATACATATAATATATGCTAGTAAAAACATCAAGTATCGGCCAAGTTTGGGCTTCCCGGGGCTTCAGTTTTCTTTTTTAAAAGCTGACAAAATTATACCGTTAATAAATGTCATTTTTAATTTGGAATCTCTAAAAGCGCTCCTGGGATTTGAAAATGTAAAAAAAAAACATTCTGAATCGCATTTAATCTAACAATTTCAATTTTTTTTTTTTAGTGACTGTTGAAACGAACAATGACAATTGTTGTGTACTGGTGTAAATATTATACTGGTTTATTGTTTTTATTATTTTACCATTCCGATAACATAGAATCATTCCCGTTGAAATACATGTGCTTGAGAAATTCAGATACTCAATATTTTCCAAAAACTGAAAAGTTACATTTGGTCAATTGGTAGAAGCTCATTCAAACAAGTTACCAACTGTACCTTTTTAGTTTTTGGAAAATATTAAGTATCTGAATTCAAAGACTAAAATTGAACAAAACTTTGCGTTCCAAGACTGTCAAAGGTACTCAATCATTGCATTCGATTTCGCCTGTACCAAATAATTTGGGAGCAGTTATTCTCAACCCTGTGTCGAACTAAGAAACAACTTCTCTAGCACATGTATTTCAACTGGAATGATCGTATTTTGCCATTACAAAATGGCAAAATAAAAAAACAATAACCCAGTGTTTACACCAGCACACAAAAATTTTCTATTGTTCGTTTCAACAGCCACTCAAAATATAGAAAAATATTAAAATTGTTAGAATAAATGACTGGTATTTTTTTTTACATTTTTATTAATCCTAGGAAACTCCGTCTTGAAAATTACATATGTTGTGTAAAATTTTCTCAGCTTTCTGAAAAAATAGTGAAATTTTTTTTAAACTTTGGGCAATGGCGAAAAAACGACTTTTCAAATCATAATCTTGATTTAGAGAGTCTTCTCCACTCATATTAATTAGGCTATATTTTTTTTCGGAAAGTTCAGGTTTTTTTTTCAAATTCAAGCCGTCAAAATCAAATTTAAAAAACAACAAAAAATTTTCAAATTAAAGAATTCGATACTTAACGGTGGTTAAAAAATGGAGGAAAAAATCTGAAAAAATTATTGCACGTGTTTTTCAACGCAGACACTGAGCTGTATAATTTACAAAAAGATCCCCGATAGTGAAACGCAAACATGGCTGATAATTGATGTTTTTACTCCTATATATACACTCATTCTTTTCCTTTTAAGCGAATTTTCCATCGTTCGTGAAGGCTACGCGAATTTGATGATATAAACACGATGTAAATGAATGAATGGAAGAATCTTGTATAATTTCGCTTTGCCGAGTGATCCGCAAAATCCACGTATTATACGTGTATTTCGCCTGTGCGATGTGTATACTACGTAGATTTCGCGGATGACTCGGTATCGCGCAATTTGACAATATTCTTCCATTTATTCATTTCTATCGTGTTTATATTATCAAATTTGCGTAGCCTTTACGAACGATCGGAGATTTGTTTCAAAGAAGAAAAATAATATATTTGCGGCGAAGAAAACCGAAGGAACTCGCGTGATGAATCGGTGTGGGAGCGGTTCCGTGTGTGCGTGTGCATCGGGCACTCTCGGCTTTCTCCGCGCTGTCTGCGGGCCTGGAAGACCGTGGGCCTGGCACACGTGCTTGTATTCGAGATCGATAAAAAAACAGTGTGCGAACGATCGTGTACATCCATGTGGGAGTGCACAGTCTCACCAGTGTTTTTCGTTCCGGTTAGCGCGTGTGCTCGTGGGTCTCTCGCCAAATTTACCCCTCGCAAAAATCAATCGAGTGAATTGAAACAATTTGATTACATTGTAATAAAATTAATTCGTGTTTTTTATATTTTTTGGGGAGAAAAGTAAATAAAAATGTCAATAATTTCAACGCAAGATGTGATTTATTTTGTTTTTGCCTTTCTCTCAAAATCTCTCATAAATAAATGATGATACGTCATAACTGTTTTTGAAAGCAATTACTTATGAACTAAAACGTCGGGTATTTACGGTTCGAAACACTCAGCAATGGGTTGGTTAGATTTTTTTTCAAGCTGGTAACAATAAGTCTTTTAAATAACCATGAAGTATTATTATTTATTTATGATAAATTTTGGGGAAAAAAAGAAAAAAAAATTAACAACTTGCGTTGAAATTGTTTATATGTGTTATTTATATACCTTTGAAAAAAATAAAAATAAGAGGAATCACACCCATCTCGGTAAATTACCGTTTGAGATCAGTGAATTCACCTAATTTAAAAAAATTGTGTTTTTGAGTTCAATAAAATGGTGTATAAAAAAAATTTTTGAAAATAAAAATAGTTTTCGCAGTATGCAGTGGCACCTGCGCTACAAAGCTGAACTGCGGTGAGAAAACAAAAAGTTGACGGAAATGCTTTCTGAGCATCCTTCTTGAGAATGTCAAGGGGGGTATCGTTAATTCGGTGAAAAAAGACACTTTTTCAAACAATTTTTTACAAGATACAGGCAATTATATGTTCTATTATATAGGCAAATTGATTATATAGGTTTTATTGTATAGGCAAATATGTTCAATTAACTGATTATAGTATTGCAGAGTAATATTTCAAGAATTTTCTCGTAAAATTTCAGTGGAAAATACTAAAAACAAAGCCGCTGGCAGCAAATCTCCGGAGTCGTCTCGAAAAAAGTTGTTTTGGGGGGACGGTTGTAACACATTACTGGATGATCCGAAATAAAAAAATCAAATCGATTTTAATAGCTTATGGGTTTTCCCACGTAACGCTGTCGAGTTTTTTTAAATTAATTTTTCAACTGTCGGTAACACTGGAAAGTCAAAAACGCGATTTTCACTACAATCGGCAAATATGAACTGTAAAATAAGAAATAACAACAAATTTTAAAAAAACTCGACAGCGTTACCTGGGAAAACTCATAAACTAATTAAATCCATTTGATTTTTTTATTTCAGATGATCCAGTAATGACTTACAACCGTCACCGCAAAGCAGCTCTTCTTTTCGAGACGTCTCCGGGAGATTTACTGCCAACGGCTCACTTTTTAATATTTTCCACTAAAATTTTCAGAAAATGTGCTTGAAATGTTACTCTACAATACCGTAATCAGTTAATTTAAAATACATTGCCTGTATTTTGTAAAAAAAAAATGTTAAAAAAAGGTATTTTTTCATCGATTTAACGATACCCCCCTTAATGACTACGAAATTGCACGTTTACGGTGATAATACACACGCTTGATCAATGACGCTGTCGTAGCATCATTCGACGAGCTCGATGGTTCGTTTCGATGAGGCTCGATCGTGAATCATAAATTCACGAACGATAACTCATCGGTTCGAATGTATTGTTACGTCGTGGATTTTTAAAATCGAATTTTTTAAAAAGCGAAATAAACGAAATATTCCTACAGTCTCGATTCGCGTAGAAAGACGTAGCAAGCATAAAATATTTGCGCTCCGATGTTTAGATCGTGAGGAAACGACCAGGGATTGGATCTGCGTTGGTTCGTTGAATAAAATGAAATATATATATATATATATTGTAACGGAACGAAGCCCCCCCCCCCCTCCTTTTTTCTCGTAATAAACTGAGTGCATTACCCACACAGCGACGCATCTACTGAGGGTAACTCCCGCGTACTCTAACTTACCAACACTCGCTAGATCACGATCGATAGAGATCAGAACGTGACGCATAGTACCTGACAAAGACACCGACAGTAGTGGACAAATAACAATAATAATCCTGCGCATGAGCAAACAAGATTCGCTGATGACTCACGGCCCCACCGCGAGACACCACAGCCGCGACGGGTATAAAAGGCCGAGCAAACGACGGACGATCACCATTCAACCATTCCTTATCCTACCGTTCACTCCCGAACACCTCTACTTCTAAGCGCTAGTATCAGCATCGCGTCTGACGCTAGCATTAGGACCTTCCTCTAAACCCTTCGCTTGCGAAGTGATCGTATTGCACGATTGCCTGAGTAAGTTCCTACCTAGTAGCATGCTTTGCTATAGTACTCGCATTGCGTCGAGCGCATAGCCAAAGTTTCCATCCTAGTTAGCATACTTTGCTATAGTACTCGCATTGCGTCGAGCGCATAGCCAAAGTTTCCATCCTAGTTAGTATACTTTACTATAGTACTCGTATTGCATCGAGCGCATAGTAAAATTCCCCAGCTAACAGCTGTGCTAACGACTTGACCTACGTCGAGTAATTAACCACAAGCTATCCACTAGGTTCTACTCACGCCATCAATCCATACTTTTTACAGGAAGATCCGCTCTGTTTGTTTCGTGCTCCTGAGCAGGCCCGGCTCACTACCGTCGCACAATCTCAAATTCGTATTGGCATAGCGTCCAACGCGAGCTAGAGAAAGTAAGACATAACATAGAATAAGTCGCCTAGAGTATAGGTTTTTCTCATAGAAAGCCTAGATCTCGGCATTAGCAACTAAACATCAAAACCTTGAACAAAACCAATTTTCTCTTAAACTTAGCTTCAGTAAAGAAAACAAAATACAAAATTTCACACTTAAATCTCGAGATTACCAAAGGACCAGTAATCGTCGATCTCAATAAACGTGTCCTCCTAAATTAACCTTTTTTTCATTAATTAGCCGTCTGGACCGGCAAAGTCCATATCACTCTTTTTGTTAATTGAGCAGCAAAACGTTCAACAATAGAGTCCCAATGCCGATGATGAAATAGTTCCGGTCACCATACCCTAAGAGTGAACATAATTCTGAGGCAAACAACATAAACAACAAAAAGTAACCCATCAATTGAATTAAATTCTCAAATTGCATTTAAAGGATTAATCCGTCGGCTATCTCTTTTTGACTACTCGAGTCCAGAACACGAATCCAGCTCTCAGATCAAAATAAAATATTTAAAACTTTCGATATTTAACATATAAAATCTCGAAACGTTTCATTGGCGCCCGAACAGGGACTCGAAACAATTAGGGTAGCCTACAAACAAATTAAACATTTTTTTTTGATTGGCCTTTCTGAAAAAGAATCGCTCATTACCAGATATACGATATACAATCACTCTCACAATGGCAACCAACTTCCCAACTGACATAAGGGGACAGCCAGACAGATACGATTTACCGAACACATCCGATACGCAGACAGGATTCACCGAAAATGCTACACAAGTACAACGAAATTTAATGATACATAGTAGCACGAGGAATCCGAGCATAATCGAAGATGGACAAGAAACTCGGAATCAAAATAACGTCGATCCAATCTCATCAATGCTGGAGCAGCTACAAGAGCAACAGCACACAGATCGACAAATAATGGATACTCGTTTAACGAACATGAACCATGTCATTACTCGCCGACTCGAGGGTCTCGAGAAATACATACAGGACTCGTTCAGCAACATAACTCGAGAAATATCTAACATCACATGCAGGATGACTAACTCATCGAATCACGGGTTTCCGGGAAACCGAAACGTGGCACCGCTGGATGATAGACGCTCAGAGGAAGGTCGAGGTCAGCAACAGCAAAATGCACGTACGGATGCACCGATATGGGGTGTACCGAAACTAACGGCACCAACATACGCGGGGAATCCATCGGAGAGGCCCATGAGATTCCTAGAGGACCTATCTCAATATAAAGACGCGTTAGGTCCACGATACGACTTCCAAATGATTATTAATCAAAGTCTTACAGGCCTGGCCTCAGATTGGTGGAGATGGGTAGCTCCAACCTGCTACGTCTGGGACGATTTCAAACGTGAATTCCAACAGAGATTCTGGAACGAACAAATCCAATATGGTGCGAAAGAAAAGCTCGAGTTTGGATGGTACAATCCTGAGGGTCGACAAAAAAGAGTTTCCTATGCTCTTAACGCGATTGGCATAGCTCGAGAACTCAGACCACCACTATCAGACACGGAAATTATAACAAAACTCTCGAGGCACTTCACGGAAGAAATCCGACATCATATAATCGCCAGAGGACTAAAACGCATCTCTGAGCTACTGGATCTATTGACCGCCCTCGACCAAGCAGGGCCAGTGAATAGCCAGAGAAAACGCCCCGACCGAGAGCAAAAGAACGCAAATTTCCAGAATATTGCAGAGAAGGCAATAAAACCTCAAGGATATCAAGAATCGGATAAACGACAGACACTCAACAAAGGGTTCGACCAGCGACCACCAACTCGTGAAAATTCCCAAACCAATAATAAACCAAGAACAAATGATCAACGCATCCGCACCTTGATAGAAGAAGAGATTCAAGAGGAAGACAAGGATGACCCATCAGAGGCAGCCTCGGAAAACGAGGAAGCGTCACCTCAGGAATAATACAGTTAAACGAGGTGACGCTAGGCTACGGAGAAGACACTCGGAATTATTTACTCACGGAACCAGATCAAACATCGAGGCCAAGACCAAAATGTCCAATGATTGCCATAAAAATCGAAGGAAAATCACTAAAAGCATTAGTAGATACGGGCAGTGAAGTAAACGCGATTTCGGAAGAGTTCTATGAACATCACAAGAACATCTTCCTCAACTGCCATACCTTGCCACTCACCGGTGTAACCGTAACCGGGGCGACAGCTGGAAGGGCCGTTAAAGTAAATAAACAGATATGTGCAGAGATCGCTTTTCCCGAAATAACCGAATCAGCAACGTTCCTGATTGTACCGAAACTATCAAATGACTGTATCATCGGCATCAACGTCCTCGATAAAATCAAATCAAAAATCGACTTAGAAGCAAGAGAACTAATCTTTCGAGCTCCCAACAATTGTTCGCTAACCCACCGCATCAAATTTGATGAGGTAGGAGAAGTAGGATCAACGCTGAAAAACATCAGTCGAATGACCAAAGAAGACAACGACACATATGAGATTTCCAATCAGGAAATACAGACAAAAGGAAACGAGACAAAATGGAATAACGACAAAGAAGCAATGACCTTCCAAAAGTTATTGCAAATACATCGGAAAGTCGTTCGGAAGAAAACAGAAAATAATAAACGATTTACATATTGAAAGAAAAAAAAAAAAAGAAAATCGTGTTATTATTTTGGAAGGGCAGTTGTAACGGAACGAAGCCCCCCCCCCTCCTTTTTTCTCGTAATAAACTGAGTGCATTACCCACACAGCGACGCATCTACTGAGGGTAACTCCCGCGTACTCTAACTTACCAACACTCGCTAGATCACGATCGATAGAGATCAGAACGTGACGCATAGTACCTGACAAAGACACCGACAGTAGTGGACAAATAACAATAATAATCCTGCGCATGAGCAAACAAGATTCGCTGATGACTCACGGCCCCACCGCGAGACACCACAGCCGCGACGGGTATAAAAGGCCGAGCAAACGACGGACGATCACCATTCAACCATTCCTTATCCTACCGTTCACTCCCGAACACCTCTACTTCTAAGCGCTAGTATCAGCATCGCGTCTGACGCTAGCATTAGGACCTTCCTCTAAACCCTTCGCTTGCGAAGTGATCGTATTGCACGATTGCCTGAGTAAGTTCCTACCTAGTAGCATGCTTTGCTATAGTACTCGCATTGCGTCGAGCGCATAGCCAAAGTTTCCATCCTAGTTAGCATACTTTGCTATAGTACTCGCATTGCGTCGAGCGCATAGCCAAAGTTTCCATCCTAGTTAGTATACTTTACTATAGTACTCGTATTGCATCGAGCGCATAGTAAAATTCCCCAGCTAACAGCTGTGCTAACGACTTGACCTACGTCGAGTAATTAACCACAAGCTATCCACTAGGTTCTACTCACGCCATCAATCCATACTTTTTACAGGAAGATCCGCTCTGTTTGTTTCGTGCTCCTGAGCAGGCCCGGCTCACTACCGTCGCACAATCTCAAATTCGTATTGGCATAGCGTCCAACGCGAGCTAGAGAAAGTAAGACATAACATAGAATAAGTCGCCTAGAGTATAGGTTTTTCTCATAGAAAGCCTAGATCTCGGCATTAGCAACTAAACATCAAAACCTTGAACAAAACCAATTTTCTCTTAAACTTAGCTTCAGTAAAGAAAACAAAATACAAAATTTCACACTTAAATCTCGAGATTACCAAAGGACCAGTAATCGTCGATCTCAATAAACGTGTCCTCCTAAATTAACCTTTTTTTCATTAATTAGCCGTCTGGACCGGCAAAGTCCATATCACTCTTTTTGTTAATTGAGCAGCAAAACGTTCAACAATAGAGTCCCAATGCCGATGATGAAATAGTTCCGGTCACCATACCCTAAGAGTGAACATAATTCTGAGGCAAACAACATAAACAACAAAAAGTAACCCATCAATTGAATTAAATTCTCAAATTGCATTTAAAGGATTAATCCGTCGGCTATCTCTTTTTGACTACTCGAGTCCAGAACACGAATCCAGCTCTCAGATCAAAATAAAATATTTAAAACTTTCGATATTTAACATATAAAATCTCGAAACGTTTCAATATATATATATATATATGTATATATATGTGTCGGAGATCGATATAGATAACTTCAAGTAGAAGATAACTTGAAGTATGAAAAGGATCAATGATATCTTGCGTCAAGCGTTATTTCAAGAAAGAAGAAGATGTGAACTCTGGTTGCTAAGCAACAGGAGGCTGAATAGGGAATAACGCTTGGATGAAATCGACAGTCGAGATTGGGAGATTGACAGCTCGACATGTTCGCGATCATCGCGCAGATATTTATTTGAATATTCGAAGAATAAATAAATTTAAAATGAAGAATAATAATTCTTGTGATTTTCCTCCCTCCTTCAGCGGTTTCTCCTCGACATCAGAAGTGGGATCGGAATCGAATTCTGTGAAAGAAAAAAATACAATCAGTGATGAAGAAAATGGTTAAAACTTTTGGAACTACAGCAAAAGAATTTCATGAAAATTCTGAAAAATGTTAATCCAAATAACACGAAAATTGATATACCTGAGTTTGATCCTGGAAAAGAAAAGAACGTTCGAGCATGGATCGTCACATCGGAAATGTGTATGTCCAGTCGACCATTAAAAGGTGCGTCTCTCATCAACGCCTTGACTCGTGCCATAAAAAGTGAAGCATCATCCTGGTTCACTCGAATCGTGCATCCTGAATTGGATTGGGACGAATTTAAGACAATATTTTCTCTTCGTTACGAGAATCAAGAAACGCTCGCTTCCTTTCTTATCGATTTGAACAAAGGAAAACCGAGAGAAGGGGAATGGAGTGCTGCTTACGCTGCTGTCGTGAATTCGATAATTAATCGGTGGAAAAAGTATTCCATTGAAGAAATCGCTATGTCTGTCGCCCTGTCGGATGTTTCTCAATTTAAGTCACGTATTCAGCGTCTCGCCTTCACTGAAGGAATAACAACGAGAAATAAATTACAAACGGAATTAAAAGCGATTTCATTCTTAAAAAGGAAAAATCCTGAAGAACAACCTGAGACAAATTTTACTGATAGGGAACGATTTAAAGAAACCACTTCGTCTCATAACATCAAATGTTTCTACTGTGGAAAATTGGGGCATAAGTCGATTGAATGCCGTATACAAAAGCAAGACAACAATAATTCTTCAAACCGAATACATCACAAACAGAAGAATCTTCAAGGGCCACTGTTGTATAGAAACCTGTCACCTGTTACAAATGTCAAGAGAAAGGCCATTACGCTTCTCAATGCCACGAAACAAGGAGGAATTAATTTCCTGGGAATAATAATAAATCGAATACCGAAAACCGAGTTGACGTGTGTGAAGTGAATTCACCCTCCAGCATTCGCTGACACGCAAGTAAGCGATTTTGTTTCTATTTTAATTCACGTGCTGAATGTTCCTTGATTAAAGAATGGATGTCATCACCGTTTTCTGAAAAAAATTTAATAACGTTGCGCCCGTTTGCATATCAAAGTGTTCATCGTAATAAGTCATTGCGACGACTTCTCTAATCAGTACGCTTGAACTGTAATGTCACCGTCAGCGTCCCGTACTCAAATGGTATAGGCTGTCCAAACTCATCCCTTATATCGATATCGATCGATTGAAAGTTTGTATGAAGCAGAGGTACGTAGCGTGGTGGCGAGAAACCTCTAATCTTCACAGAGCCGTAATTGTTGCTATCCGCGGTATAAGATGGTACAACACGTAACAGAGGTGCATGCACATCGCCGGTAATGTAGGGTTCACAAATATCCGTATAAACGAATAACATATCGGGAATAGCATTAGTTAGGCTGGCAGGTCGTGCGCCTGTATAGCCAACACCTCTGAATGCAGGCGGGAGCGCCACACTGCTGTGTCTGGTGAACCGTAAAATCTTGTTGAGCCTTGGTGAGAAATGGAAAGCATGAATGAAATTTTCGCAAGAATCGCAGATACGGGTCACTTGGACGTAGCCATTGCGAGTGCGCTGAAATAGTAAATGACCAGCAATGCCCTGTAGTTCATTTATTACTTCGAGCAATGAGTCTATGCTCTTATATACACCGGGTGGAACATACACGCAGCTCTTTTCAAAGTCAATAGCAGAATCGTGAATACCCGATTGTACTTCATACGGTGCGGTCTTGATGAAGTTCTGCTCGTCTTCCTGAGGTATATGCAGAATCGTCATGGGTATATGTATTTCTGTAAGTCCAACGGCCCAATTGCCTTGCAAAGATACGCGCTGTGGCAATCGTGTGGTATAACGCGTTGTCGTATTTTCTGGGTAATATTTCATACTGCTATTGCTCGGTAAAACGATATAAAATTCGTCTCTCATCGTGATTTTTTATTTTTTTCGGTAATAGTACGAACTCTCGATAACTCGGCCTCGTAAAAAATACCGTCAATATCTTCGCCGCGAAGATCGCGTAAAAAGTACACCGTCGGCCAACTAGTCGTCGATATGCGATGAATTTTGAACAGCTCGCTGCTCCAGCCACTCTCGTAACCTTTTGCAAAGGCCGCTTTTGCACTACTGATTCGTACAACATCACCGATCCCGTATTTAGGGATGGGTTCTCGCTCCGAATCCTTGTAACGCTGCATCAAATTAGCACGAGCTTGAGCTGCAGTGGCAAGAGTCACCGTTACCGGGGCCATTTTTATGCTGCTATGTCGGGCATTATTATATGCAGACACTATATTTTGCAACACGTTGATGTATCGCTTCGCGCGAGTATACGTGAAGTATCGCCACATTCTTTCTTTCAATGTTCGATTAAATCTTTCCACAATTGCGGCTTTTATATCAGGATTCCGTGCAGCTCGAAACTAAATATCTTCCTTCTTTAGGAGCTCTTGAAATGCAGCACCCATGAACTCTTTGCCTCGATCCGATTGCAGGCATACGGGTGATCGGCTATTAGTGGCTTTTTGCGTGAGTATCCGCGTAAAAGCCTTAGCTACAGACGCAGCAGTCTTGTCGCGTGAAGGTTCGACCCATGCATATTTACTGAGCACATCTATGACTACGAGGAGATAGGTATGACCATCGTTGTAATCTTTGATCGAGCGAAGATCTCCGAGATCAGCCTCCCAGACATCGTCAATGTTTCGCACGCTGTAATGACGTCGTGGAAATCGATGTTTTACAGGACGATGTTTCGTGTAAGCATCCTGTGTCTCCAACCACTGCGCGGTCTTTTCGTTAGAAATTTTTTTTCGCGTTGCACGTAATAATTTGGCAGCGCCCGAGAACGATGCTTCGTGGGAGGGATTATAGTACAGCTTTTCCAATGTTTTCATGGCTTAGAGTTTTAGGTTAGCCCAAATTACACGATTCTTCTTCTTCTTTTTACACTGGCCAGCGCCTGTTTGCTCCCTCTCAGAGGTACTGAAGAGCTCATAAATACTGGGATCGGTGGATTCGTCGCTGCTGTGATTGGCTCCCGCGTCGCTCAACGACAAGTCGTGGGAGTGCACAGGTATTTATCTTTTTTTCCGAAAAGGCGTCGAGGTGGGCACATCGGACCTCCACAGATCCTGGTTTCCAACAAACTCGCGTGGAATTTTTGCCGCTTTTAAAAATCCTGCAAATGCATGACGACCCGCCGGCGTTGAGATTTTCCTCGCGCGCATAGCATCGTTTATAAGATCGACAATATTGGAGTCCTTGATTTCTTTGCCTGCGATGGAGACGGTGCCTGTAAGATTCCAGCAAAACTCTGTTACTGGTACAAGGCGTAAACGACGGAGCAATAGTTTTGCTTTGTTGCGATATTTTGTCGGGACACTCTCAACGATCATACAGTCGTTTATGCGTGGAATTTCAGCGCCTTTTCCACTATTCCCCTCCTCTTCTATAGGTGTCGTGATGTAATCATCATTTTTTGCGAGTGCACGATGCTGCTGCGCTCGCTCATTATCGGCAAAATGAAGATAACGCCGCAACACCGCGAAATACGCCGACCACTTTTCCCCTCATCCTTGTACGAATAGAATTCAGAATATCGTTCATCTCAGTGTCCAATCTACTCAGTGTCGTACCAAGGGTTTGCACTGTTTGCTGCTGTTGCCGTTGAACAGATTCCGTTTGTCGATTATTCTGCACGCCTATATGCTGAAGATTCTCTTCAGGCACGAGCACCATTTTTCTCGCATGCTCCATTATCCACTGCCGCCGATCAAACGTGACAAGAGCGTACCCAGTACGGGGGCGAGCGGCAGCGGTAGGAATCCACCGTTTTGAAGCACAAAACGTTTCTTGCTCTTCCAACTACCGCTTTTCGCAGCTAGTCGTCGAAGAATAGATGCGTGGCGACGCAACTTTTTTCTTTGTTGAGGCTTCAAAGGCACGTTACCACGTAGAATGTTTAACGCACACTCACAAACACAACGAATTATTCGTGGATCGGCTTTACGCAAAACGGCGTCTCGCTGCTCCTTGTTGAGATGCTGGAGTGCGTGCAATATTGCAACGTGCTTCTTGCAGAGAGAGGACCTGTTACCCGCCATCACAGCCGCAAGACTGGTACTTCTCCGGCTGTGTCGGTGCTTTTTAACTTTTTTCGCGGCACGTAAATGAAATGCTGTGGGTCAGCGGGGAAAATACACGTTCGAAATCTACAGTTATCGGGAGTCGATTGTTTCAAGTCCAAGAGCAGATAACCGTGTGGCTTGCTCGTCGCGTCGTAATAAACTTCCTGCAGAAATCGAGGGTTTTCGGGGTAAACCTGACGCGCCAGGTGCTGTATTTGAGCGCGATCTCGCGGATTTTTAAAAACTACTATATAATTAGCGTTCAGCAATATATCCCGTTGCCCGTGACCCTGATAAAATAAATTTTGCGTTATAAAAAACACGCTCAAATTCTTATGATGTCTACCCTTGGTGAAGAGGTCGACAACGCTATTGTTCGATGCCTCGCGCATCAAATCGTCAATAATTATAAGTTTTGCACGCGGATCGTTTGCATAATCCGAGGCTTGTGGTAAACCTTCGCGAAACTCTATCGAAGAACCGTACTCCATATACGCTTGTTGCCACTCGGAATAATAGAAAATAATTCGTTGAAACGGTTCACTATTCAAATGCGAAATGAATTTCAAAAACTTTTTCACAAAGTATGTTTACCGCAGCCCGTGGGCCCGCAAGCCATCGCCGTCCAAGGATGTTTCCACCGCACATCCATTTTTGCGAATGAGCACAATCTTCGTATTAGCTGAAACATATATAGGGTTCGAAAAGTCGAATATACATAAGAACATAAAGTTTTATTTATATACATTATTTACAAAGTAGTGCGAGGTCTATATCTATATACATTATTCTTTATAACCGTAAGGAAGAGTGCCATATTCGCCATCTCGTCTCCGTTTGACGCTCGATGGTTTGCATGATTTGGTTTCAGGACGTGTGACGACCTGATGAAATGCCGTGCGTCGTATAGCGTCATACTTTAGCACAACAGGCTCGTCTCTCTCACCGGTTATAAAGGAGCGCACTGAGTTATAATTAATTAATCCCTTGTTCGCAAAATTAAGCGTTATCCCTTTTACTTTACATACTTCTTTTTCCTCTCCATTGGGAGTGCATACGATAAAAGAATAAAATTTTGGTCCGCCTGAAATGAAACTTCTCATATAACTACCTTCCCCATAAGAGCTCAGCTCGTCTGTGAGATCCCCTAAGAGCTGTCCCGTTGGAGGCTCGTACTCGTCTTTTTCTTCGTGCGATACGTAAATTACGGAATCGGTATCGCAGTACAAAGCACGACGACCCAGCCGCTCTAGGTAACTATAAAGTTTTAGGCGGGCCTGGGCTGTGGTGTATGCTGCTACTACGGCGTTCTCTATGCTGGATGGTATAACAGCGTCACTGATTTTCGTGTAGCTTACATACAATATTTCGTTATTTACGGGTAAAATACCCGTGATCTCGTGCTCAGGGCTAGTCAATAGTTCCATAAGTTTTTTACGCGTCGAAACTATTTCTGTCTGCGGTAGATTTTGCCGCTGCCCAAACTTTCCCCAAAATGATTCAAGGCACAACTTTGCGACAGATCGCAACCCCGGATTTTTAGCTATGGAGTCGCGATTTAGCTTGATTCCTTCCGATCGTTCGAAATCGGCTGTATAGAGGTCTCGCGCGGCGTTATCTTCGGAGCAATTTTCGGGCCACCCACTGGCTTCTTGTTTGATTTTTAAAATGTGTTAATGTATTCGACAAAATGGCCCCCTGTCTGTGTATCGCGATTGAATTGCGTGGTTTCATATTGCCAGATTTCAGTCACTTCTATCACTCTGTACCCGCACGACACGGCTTTTCGCAACTCGTCGACAACCCATGTACCCTTGAACACACGCTCTACAGGGTCTTCATGTGTGCATTCGCCCTGATTCATATTCTCACAGCAGCTGCGGCATAGAGCAAATAATAACCGGTTATGCATACGCACTAATAATACGGGGTGGTATAGATTACGAGGCGGCAATACGGTGCATTTTACGAGACCCTCAACGAGAGTTAGATCGGTGTTATCAGGACCTGTCAATTCCATGCACTTGTTACCCACGTATACTTTTGGATGGCCCACCGGGTATTTGCCGAATTTACAGATATAGGGGTACAGCGAGCAAACGTCTACGTAGCGTATTTTTTCCGTAGCGTCAACGTCGTAGAGCGTAACCATATTTTCAGTTCGTCCTCCGAAAAAAGCATCACGAGGATTGAGAGGCTCTGCTGTAACTAAAGGGTTATCTTGCAGGAAAGTTCTCATCTCGGCTGTCGAATTTAACAAACGGTCATATTCACACTCCCAAATTTCTGTGAGCAAATACCCTCCCGTTTGAATTCTATCAGTTACTGCTGTTGTTCTCTCGAAACGCTCGTGCATGGATATTCCATCGCTTTGTCGACTGTCTCTGTTTGTGGGATAGCAACTTGGGCAACCGTGCCAATAACAACCGTGAAATTTTAATACATGTGCTCCGTTAGGAGTCTCGTAGTATCCGTCTTCCAAGAGATTTTGCGGTAGTCTAAACTCGCGTGATCGGCCCGCATGAATAATACGAACACCCAGTGAGTGCTCCATCCACGATAGCCATGAAACCGCTTTTTTTGATTGATTTTGCGCCCATCTGTATCCCCCCGTGGGTATAATGCCTATTGAATTATCTTTCAAGAAATTTTTTCGAAAAACTCGGAAGCAGGCTGATGCTATTGTTGAACTTTCATCAAAAGGGCAGACGCGACCGCTGGTAATAAACATATTGCGAAAAGCCATACACGCGCGTCGCAAAATCGTGACATCTGTCTTACAATAGCTGATAAGCTCTTCCGAAAAAACGAATACGTAATTTTTGTCTTTTGTTTCGCGATACCAATCGAGAAATTTCCGGCGCTCATCGGCGCGCATCGTGTCCGGAGAATAATGCTCGAGAGGCGGCAATTCGCCTACATAATTTTGATTTTCAGGCCCGTTAAACAAATGTGGAAAAGTGCCTTTAACGATAGCACCGGTAAGCCCGAAGGCTTTAGGTAAACCGCTCAAAGGCATATGGAAGTAATTTAGACTGTCAAGAAATACGAGTTTTCCGACGCGCATCGTAATAATTTTCGTACCGTTCATGATTAGTGTGGGGAGCTGAGTTTTTTTTCTTTTCGATGAAATAACGCAGGATGAATTGAGTGTCGAAACCCCCTGCATTATGAGCGATACAGATTGTACGCGAAAAACCTTCGAGCGGTTGCATGGCTAATTCGACAAGCAGGGCTACGGGGCTGTGACTAAACACAAATTCGTGTTCCCCGCAATGCTCGCACGGTTCGGCTATAGAGTCGTTAACACAGCAAAACGTGCAAACTCGTTGAGCCACGCAAAGATTTGGCTCGTGTACATGAGTAGACGCATCACCCTTCACAGGTGTGCTCTGCTGTGTTTCAAAATCATAAAAAATGAATAGTATTTTTTTCAAGTCCGAAGTACTACGAATCGGTTTCATGAAACACAGATGATTACTAGGTTGATGAGATTTGCACGTTTTGCAGAAGCCTACCCCGCATATATGCGTCTCTTTTTTTTCTAATGGCCTTATTGCTCGAAAGATGTTACGGCACCGTTTGAGAGATTCGCAAACGCTAGCCTTTCTACGCCTCATGGTCACCAGCGGTGCCTTATGCCTCTGCAAACATGCCTCTCCGAAAAAATCGCGGTTGCATGCCTCGCATCTGATTATATTGCGTGATCGCGTATCGCACGTCTGTAACCCCCAGCACCGAGGACATTTTTTTTTTTGAACATCTATGACCGAATCGCCGATATGCTGTGTTACATGATGAACAGAAATCTCTACTGCCGACAGCTGCTCTGAGATTTAGAATAGGTTCGAAATGATGTGAACGTTCGTAATACAAAATGTACAGGGTGTGGTGAATTGTGCCTACGCTGTTTAGAACACCCTGTCTACCGTCAAATAGCGGCTCCTCCCCGCGACCCATAGTTAAAAACTCGTAAACGACAATAGCAAAGCCGTCTCGTGCCAAATAATCTTGATAGCGCGTAATCTCGTATACACCACAGCCCTCTACAGGTACGCGGACATCTGCTTCTCTTGTAAGTTCGAGTGCCGCTTGTTTTTGTGCAACCCCATTAATTCGTCTAATACGCTGCCATTTATCATGAAGGCTACCCGACCGTATTTCACCTCGTTCTGCGTATGCTCGGGCTGCTACCAGCGAACGCGGTAAACACAGATTGTCGGTGTTTCGGATCGAGAGAATAGATCGTTTTGTGACAGCCTCGTGTGTGAGACCTTTCCGACCGCGCCCTTCGACCCCCTTGACAGCGCACATTTTTATCGTGCACGAGTCATCGATGTTCAAAGATGACGCACTTTGTGCCACGCTGCTTATTAATTTCCATATATCTTCGAATACATAATCTCGGGCCGGTCGGAAAGATAACCACACGGGCCCGTGCGGCAAGCTATTCGCTGTAAACGAAACGCCTACACAATCGCCGCCCTCGCAGGAGCTCATGATGTGCGTTAAGAGATCACGAAACGCACCGTTGAGCCAATTTACCACGCTAATGCCGGAGTCTGGCTGCCGAATTCTTAACGAGGTTTCACGCCCTCGTAGTTTAAATCGCTTAAAATATCGCGTGTAATCACCGATGATTTCGAAATGTTTTCCGGGTGGATGTATTTCTTCGAGAGGCCCGCTCCTTGGTACAGTACGTCGCCTGCCTACTCCTTTTTGCACCTCTGGAAAAGAGTCTTGTATTAGATTCTAAAATGGTTAAATCCAAAAATTATTGTGTTTTCTCAATATTTGTACCTCTCACGAGTCATAGCACTGCTTAAATAGTTCGATATCACCACTCAAACAAAGATGCTGACGAATACCCTGTTACAAAAGGACCCACTTACTTACATGCTTAATTAATTTTTCATGTGTAAGAAAAATTATTTACCAGAGTCGTCATCAGTCACGAGCATTTGGAGCCAATCGTCAGCTCTTTGCAATGCTATTTCCTCGTCTCTCTCGTTCTCGATCGGATATTCCCACAGCTGATTTTCGCGATGGTCAAAAACATCATCAGGGTCAGAAGCTGGGGTTGCTCGTCGTCCAGAATGGCATAGACCTGATGGGCCTGGTACAGCAGCATTTTCTTCGTCTGGTACCCTCTCCCTATCTATACCCTCTGGATAAATTTATAATTTAAAATTGACGCCACACCAATTTTTTATTTTTTATTTTTTTTGCACCTTAATTTCAACTTACGTTCGAAAATCGACGAATTAGTAAATATTTCCGAAGGATGCTCGATGCTGGAAACAGTACTCATAGGCTGCTCATCATTCAGCTCGGTGCATGACAGGTGCTGACTCGTTATGCTTCTCTGCTGGCATGCTAATTCCACAGCACAAGCCCCTTCTATAAGAGCTGCTTCTTCATCCGGCGATGCATCCAGGAGTTGTCGATATACTATATTAGGTGCACAACCATTAAAAATAATGCCCCTCTTTTAATAGAAGTACTGCTTTCAGCTCATAATTTTTTCCGGTAAACGAACCGTGTTAAAATTTCATATAAATGTTTTTCTTACGATGATAATGTAAGGAGAGAGCTCATATCAATTTAATAAGACAGAGAAAAAGGAGATTGGTGAATAAGAATACATTTTTTAAATATATCATGTTGAAATTCGTAAAATATTTTTTCTAACGATAACAGGCTCTCTGCACCACTTTAATGAAAGAGAGAGACAGCGAGAGGTAGAGAGCACGGAACCACGCGAAGCATAGCACAAAGAGTAGAGCTCGATAAATAACGATTATCTCTGCTTACGCAAACAGGTGCTCTGCATCGTGCTCATGAAAAAAGAGCGAGAGAGTGAGAGAATGGTAAAGAATGCGGAACCACGCGAAGCATGGCACAAAGAGTAGAGCTCGATAAATAGGGTTTGACCATACTATTAAGAGGCGCGGCAGAGCCTCGAGACAAGTACATTTCCTCCTATACCGACATGTCGAGAGGTACTACAGCCTCTTATACGCCACACATCGAGCTTATACACGGGAGTATATCTATATAACGAAACTTATTTTTCTAATTATCAATTAATTATACAGACTTCGGCAATGATATTAATACGAATATTTTTTATTTTTTTTTTCTCTTTCGATTGGTACCCAAATGAATGCTGTAGCTATTGACATATGGGAGATATCGCATTTTATTTTTTATTTTCGACGTACAACGATCATCATTTTTTCGCTCCGCAAATTTTTCGCTCCGCAAATTTTTCCCTCCACTAATTTTTCGCACCACCAACATAACCACACTAACCGTCTTCAGTCCCGTGTCACGCTGAAAGGCCGAAAAGACGCGATACCGGCGCATCTTGAAAAAATATTTATTTCTAAATAAATATTTTTTTCATTCAATGTGGTTCTGTGTTAAAAAAGAAAAGTTTCGTCCAGGCTGATCGCACCATAATTTTTGGTGTCTAAATTAATCGCGTCATAAATTTTTGGCGTCCAGGTCGATCGCTCCATATTTCTTCGTGTCTAGAGGTCAATCGCGTCGTAGTTTTAGGTGTCTAGGTCAATCGCGTCATAGTTATTGGAATCCAGGTTGATGGCACATTAGTTCTTGGCGTCCAGGTCGATCGCGTCATAGTTCTTGGCGTCCAGGTCGATCGCACCATAGTTCTTCGCGTCCAGGTCGATCGCATCGTAGTTTTTGGCGTCCAGGTCGATCGCGTCATAGTTCTTGGCGTCCAGGTCAATCGCACCATAGTTCTTCGCGTCCAGGTCGATCGCATCGTAGTTTTTGGCGTCCAGGTCGATCGCATCATAGTTCTTGGCGTCCAGGTTGATCGCGCGGTAGTTATTGGCGTTCAGGTTGACCAAGCCATAGTTATTGGTGCCCAAGTCAATCGCGTCATAGTTCTTGGCGTCCAGGTCGATCGCGCCATAGTTCTTGATGTCTAGGTTAATCGCGTCATAGTTCTTGGTGTCTAGGTCAATCACGTCATAGTTTTTAGCATCCAGGTTGATCGCGCGTTACTTCTTGGCGTCCAGCTTGATCGCACCATAGTGCTTGGCGTCCGGGTCTTACGCGCCATTTATATGCGTAATGCCTTGCCGTTGACCAGGAACTTAAGAACTACAGAGCGCGAGGCCTGGACAGCGTAAAACGCATTCCCATCAACTTGGAACTCGAGAACAATCGAGCGGTAGACCTGGACGGTGGAAAACGCAATCCCGTTGACCTGAAACTCAAGAACTACGAAGCGTGAGACCTGGATGACGGAAAACTCATTCCCGTCGACCTGGTTCTCAAGAACAACGGAGCGCAGAGCCTGGACGGCAAATAACGCCTTCCCGACTACCTGGTGCTCAAAGATTACGAAGCGCGGGGCCATTCCAGGATGGTAGGTGACGGATGCCCGTCGACCTGTGCTCAAGAACTACCGAAAGTGATACCTGGACGGCAGGAAAAAAGATCCCATGACCTGAGGATCTGGTGCTACGGAGCGCACCACCACATGTCCATCGGGAGCAAAACAAAAATAATCAAACGTAAAAATTAATTAAAAAATGATAACTCTGGGTGACGAATGATGTTCCGGAGGATCTGTTTATTGCGAATTTGTACTCGTCTAATCGATTACAAATAATTGATTGGATATATTACTTTCATAAATTATAATTAAACGTTGTTCAATTACAATTTTAATTTGTAATTAAATTCTTGTCGATTTCAAATTACATTTATAATTTGTAGTTACACAGAAGTTTAATTACAAATTACATATGTAATTTGAAATTAAAAGAAGTGTAATTAGAAATTTTATTTGTAATGGGTAATTGAAAAGAGTGAAAATTTTAATTACAGATTATATTTCTAATTTTTAATTACAAAATGGTCAATTACAGATCACATTTGTAATAGTCCATTGAAAAAAGTTTAATTTCAAATTACATTTGTGATTTGTAAGTAAACAAAGTTTAATTACAATTTCACAACTCGGTTCGGTACAGACAATTTAAATTTCAAAGGACCTGCGCATACGGACAACATGCTTCATTTTTCTGTACCAATTCGGTTATAGACTGCGTTTGTCTGGATCAAATCGCTTCATGGGATTTTTTTTTTGTAGTGCAATGATTTGTCGAATTTTCCCTTGTTCAGTTGACTATGATGGCTTTGATGAGTAGAATTACGTGGGTCGCGGTCGGGTTGAGTCTGCGTTTCATTGATATCTTACAAACGAAGCTCTAATATTCCATCGCGAAAAAAAAAGATAGTGCTCGATACTATGAACCGACTATAGAAAAGCAATGCTTATGATTTTTATAACTCAGCGATGGTGCTTTGTATCAAGAATCGAAACTCAAAGATGTTCGAATGGATCATGCGAGCACTTTCAAGAATAGGGAGACCTCATTGATAGGATTTTGTACGCATATAATATTTTGGAGTTCGCTAAACTTGCTAACGATCTAATAAAAAAAAAATGCAAATGATAATTCGTGTGCTAGGTGCTAGATTGGGGCTTCTGAAGTTGTGAAATAATGAAACCATTCCATAATTGTACGAAATGTTTTGGCAAGACAATTTATGCCGTCAAAAATTGTTCAATTCTACCCTGAGCATAGTAGTCGCCATTCAAAGCTTTTACATAGAAGTTACATCGTAAATATATGTCGACATATATAATGCTTTGCAAAAAGAAACCAAATCCCACCAAAAACACCATGAATGGTGTATAAAAACTTGAGACAAGTACATTTCCTTGCGTCGTTTTGTTTATGCTTACAAAAAGATGTCAAACCCAAATATTTGACAAATAACCCTTTACAAAAAGATGTCAAACACAAAAAGTTGTTAAATAAATTCAAATAATCTAAGTCACAGTTGCCAAGTACATCAAGCATTTTTATTGTTTACATTTTTATTAACCATTTATAAGTAAGTAACAACGCTCGAAAACGTATTGAAACGGACTTAAGGACTTAATCTAAAAATTTAATGTTTGAAAGATTTTATTGAAAAAAAATTCGCATTGAAAAAAAAAATCCGAACGAAGTACTTGGCGAGTTCGTAACAGGTAGTCTGTACAGTCATTTTACATAACTCGCCAAGTACTTCGTTCGGATTTTTTTTTTCAATGCGAATTTTTTTTCAATAAAATCTTTCAAACATTAAATTTTTAGATTAAGTCCTTAAGTCCGTTTCAATACGTTTTCGAGCGTTGTTACTTACTTATAAACGGTTAATAAAAATGTAAACAATGAAAATGCTTGATGTACTTGGCAACTGTGACTTAGATTATTTGAATTTATTTGACAACTTTTTGTGTTTGACATCTTTTTGTAAGCATAAACAAAACGACGCAAGGAAATGTACTTGTCTCAAGTTTTTATACACCATTCATGGTGTTTTTGGTGGGATATTTACCTTACCATCCTCATTAGGCTTTGGTATTTCGTACGTGCAATCATTATCTGTAACGTTGACATTACATTGTTGAGCTTTCAAAACTTGCTTTACCATTTTTTCAATTTTTTGGGTCCGCTTCTTAAAATCTTCGCGAATACGTTTTTCTGCATCCAATGGTATATCGGAACTAGACGTCTTTTCCGGTACATGCGATTTTCTTCGCTTCGCAGGATTTTTTTCGGAATCAGATTCTTCTGATGTACTTTCAATCGTTCTTTTCTTCTTTGTACACTTCCTTACCACTTGTTGTTTTTTTCTCTCCGTTGACCGTCGTTTCGTTTCGGAATTTACATCGCTCTATGGAGGGTATCGAATGTTGTTATGTCTTCAACCTGCCAGCTTTTTATATTTTATCTTTACCTTATAAATGTTTATGTCAGATGACGCTGATTCTCTCCGTGATCCTGGAATGCCACGCGGTTCTTTGGAGTGATAACTTTCCACTTTGAACCTTTTCATTGATGTTCCACTTCCCGGAGGTACATCGTTGTGCTTTGCCTGATTTTGAAATATTTATTAACCATACAGCAAATAGTTGTTCATTTATAATGCAATTTTGTTTTGGGTTTGTCCGGGTGTAAAAAGTGGTACATCTTCGATCGCCGTTGCTTCTCCACTTTCTTTAAAATTAATACATTCCATCGTATCTCTTTTTCGGGCTTTCACGTGCCTTCCCTTCTCTTCTCACATCAATACCTGTTCCTTGATCACCCCCCAGTGTTGTCCGTGACCACTCTTTGCTAATGCACTACTGTATCGCATTTGCACGAGGACACAGGAAAGGTACGGAAAACCTGGCCGATACAGGCGAATATAATATTTTACCGGCAAGGTGAGTATTTGGCCTGCGGGTCATGGATTCTGCTCAAATTTGCAGGTGGGTTTCATTTGCCCTAAAAATCAATGCTCTTATGCGTAGTTCATTCTAATAGGCCTTCTGTCGCTCGCTTCATTGCATAAAATACCATCTTTAAACAATTTATCAGTCCTTCACCACTGGTCTGTACTAAACCAGCCAACTTCGATATAGTATTGAAATTTTGTCAGCCAATCATAAAAATGAATATACCACGCGTTAATTTACCATATTCAATGTTGGTCACTGCAGCTAGACTGATACACACTACACACGAGCAAAGAAAAGTGAAGCGAAACAAATTGAAGTGAAGATTTATATTACAATTCGTCTTATGGGAATACGCATAGTATTCATGCTTCAAAATACTATGCGTATTTCCATAATACGAATTCTAATATAAATATTTGTTTTCATTTGCTTCGCTTCACTTTTATTCGCTTGTGCATAGTGTGTATCTGTCTAGTGTGTGCGCTGCGTAGTGTGTATCGGTCCAGCAGCAGCGACCAACATTAAATATTCAATGTTGATCGCTGCCGCTAAACCCATACACACACCGCACAAGCAAAGAAAAGTGAAGTGATGTAAACTGAAACGAATTTTATAATAATATTTTTTTCGATTTGCTTCGCTTCACTTTTATTCGCTCGTGCATGGTGTGTATCTGCCTAGTGTGTGCGCTGCGTAGTGTGTATCGGTCCAGCAGCAGCGACCAACATTGAATATTTAATGTTGATCGCTGCCGCTCACCGATACACATTCCGCACAAGCAAAGAAAAGTAAAGCGATGCAAACTGAAACGAAGATTCATATTACAATTCGTCTTATGGGAATACGCATAATATTTGCAAGCGTGAATACTATGCGTATTTCCATAAAAAAAAAGTGTAATATAAATCTTTGCTTCGGTTTGTTTCGCTTCACTTTTATTCGCTTGTGCGTAGTGTGTATCAGTCTAGCTGCAACCACCAACATTGAATTCGGTAAATTAACGCGTGGTTTATTCATTTTTATGATTGGCTGACAAATTTTCAATAACATATCGAAGTTGGTTGAATTAAGGTAGTACCTCCGTGGAATCAATGTGTTGAGAAATCATCCAATCTTTGCACGTGTGTTAATTAGGATATTATCTAACCGTACGTGCAGTTACAAAGAGATTTACCGTTTCAAACTCGAGATAATTGAAGTTAAAATGAGCCTGATTAACACGTAACCCATGCGCCAGCCATACCCTAACGACACGGTTTTCGCTGTAACACCTAGACGGGTGTCGAGAATTGACCAAAAAACTAAAGTAACGTAGGTAAGTATCATAGGAATACTCTCGTAAAAGCTGAAGAGGATTTACCGTTTAGTTATTGAGATATATTCGTCGACAAGCCCCCGTGAGCGGACCGACTCTCTTTTGTTTCGTGCGTGCCCGCTCACCGTACTTCACCGCGCCTATATTCCCGCTGATTCCCCGCCACCGGTCGCGGATGTACTCCCTTAATACAGAGCAGTAGCATGGGACCGATAAATTGGTTAAAAATGGTATTTTATGTTATTAAGCGAGCGACAAAATGCCTATTAGATGGAACTACGCACAAGAGGCTTAATTTTTAGGGCTAATAAAACACACCTGCAAGTTTGAGCAGAATCCATGACCAGGATGCCTGATACACTCCTTGTTAGTTTTAGTTAGGTGAATTACCGACCGAAACTCAAATAAACCGCCTTCCGCTTAGTAGTCGGTGCGCAATCCAGTGCACGGCTGGACGGTCACCGATTCCAATATTGGCCACAACCAGTACTGCTCAACTTCGGAGACCGCCGAAGTCGTACACTAATCGCACAATCACAGCTGCCAGTCGGTTGCTTCTTTATATACACAATACTTATACAATATATATACACAATACGCGGTTTGAGTTGCGATGGAGGCGTGGCTAAGAGGGGATCTCAGCATGGGAGAGATGACCACTGGTAGAGTGCTGGAGTACGATGGTGACGTCAGCCGCGCTCTTCGAACGTCCCACAGCGAGAGTGTGCTTCGAGGTGGGCGTGTCCTCCGTATTGGAGGAAGCTCAGCAACGTGTAGTGTCCACGGAGTGGATACCCTGGAGGGATTTCCCTTTGATGTGCTAGCTTTCGCCAGCGTGAAAAATACTACTCGAGATATCGAGTAGGAGACAATGTCGTTGTCAGAGTGACGAGTGAGACGAGTCTGCTTGCTGAGAGCTTTCGTCGCTCTTATAATTCCGTTCCGGGCAAGCTTCGTTTGTGAGAAAAGAGTTGAGCGGGCTTGCTGTAAGTTCTCGGTTTTCCCGAGAGTGGCGCCTGAAGAGCTGCTCTGGCTTGCTGAGGCTCGTAACGCGTGACATGTAGGCCTGGCTCATGGCCAGGGCCGATCATATTTTGGGTTCACGCCCTTTCGTGAACATTCCGCCCGCCTTACTATAATCCTATAGTGATGATGCTCGGTGTTATCCTTTCTCCGTTGAGGCGACTGGAAGTATGACGAGTTTGGTTATTGGCCGCGTGAATGTCGTAGTTGCTGTTTTGACGGTTACGACTCTGGTGAGACCGTCATCTCCTGGGAGGAAGTTGATGATTCGTCCCAGTGGCCATCTTGAAGGTGGAGTGTTCTCATTCCGTATGAGGCATAGCCGTCCTTTTTTGAATTCGTCTGATGCTTGTTGCCATTTTTTCCTCAAGATCAAGCTTTGTATGTATTCTCGCGACCATCGTGTCCAAAAATGATCTCGCATTTGTGTTAGTTGTTGCCAGCGAGACAATCGTGATGTAGCGGTGTCCAGAGCCATAGGCTCAGGGATTGCGTTGAGTGGAGCGCCAATGAGAAAGTGGCCTGGTGTGAGGGCGGAAAAGTCCTCTGGGTCGTCTGAGAGAGCTGTAAGCGGTCGGGAATTGAGACATGCCTCGATTTGAGTTGTTACTGTACTCATCTCTTCGTATGTGAGTGTAGCATCTCCGATGACTCGACGGAGGTGGAATTTGGTTGATTTAACCGCGGCTTCCCAGAGTCCACCGAAATGTGGAGCTGCAGGTGGATTGAATCGCCAGGTTATTCCTAGTAGACTTGCTTCATTGATGAAGGAGTTACGTTGAGTCGTGGCGTCCTTGATTAGTTTTCGTAGTTCTGTGTCTGCCCCAACGAAGTTTGTTCCTTGGTCGCTGTACATTTCGGTGCATAGCCCTCTTCGTAAGATGAATCTTTTGAGAGCAGCGATGAATGCTTGGGTGGAGTAATCGGAAGCGATGTCGAGGTGTACTGCTTTGGTTGCCATGCAGACGAAGATGACGAGGAAGGCTTTCTTCGTTTTATGTCCTCGCCCTGGGGATGTCTTGATGTTAATTGGTCCGGCATAGTCTACGCCCGTGAATTGGAATGGTCGTGCCGGGGTCACTCTCGGTCGTGGTAAATCGGCCATGAGCTGCTGAGATGGTGCCGCCCGCCATCGAGTACAGCGGACGCATTGATGGATGCGTGTTTTGATGAGGCTTCGCCCTTGAGGGATCCAGTATTGTTGTCGTAATGTTCCCAAACAGAGCTGTATTCCGCCATGCATTGTCGTTTGGTGGAGGTGATCTATCAGCAAGGCTGATAACTTTGATTTTTGTGGCAGGATGATCGGGTGCTTCGCGTCGGAGGCGAGTAATGAATGCTTGAGTCGTCCCCCGACTCTTAGGAGTCCTTCTTCGTCCAGATAAGGGGTTAAGGGGATCAATGGACTCCCTTTCGGCAGCTTGTTGTTGGATTTGAGTGCTCGAAGCTCTCCTTTGAAATGTTGGCCTTGCACAAGTCGGCTCCATGTGATTTCGGCTCGCCTTTTTTCGTCGACTGATATCGATTGAGCGAGAATTGACCGTTTCGTCACGGTTTTTGCGATTGTTGGTTGGACAGTGAACGAGAAATTGTCCGAGTGTTGATTCCATCGAAGGCCTAGAGTTGGATGAGTCTCGTCGGTGGGAGCCCATGATAGATTTTCTTTGACCAGCCGGTCTTCGTCTGGGATTCCTTTGAGTGTTGTGTCGTCGTTGGATATCCATTTCTTTAATGGGAATCCGCCCGCCATGGTTAATTGTCGCAATTCTTGTTGGATCTTGATCAGCTTTGCTGTCGTGTCGGCTTCTGTCAGTATGTCGTCTACATAGACGCTTGGAGGAGTATGGGAGCTCCGATGGGAAATTTCGTTCCTTCATCGAGTGCGAGTTGCCGGATTGTTCTGATGGCGAGAAAAGGTGCGCACGTGAGGCCATAAGTGACTGTGTTGAGGCGAAATTCGCTCGTTTTGCCGTCACTCTTGGCTCTCCACAGGATTCTCTGGAAGTCTCGGTCATCTGGATGGACTAAGATTTGTCGATACATTTTTTCTATGTCGCACAGTGGTTCCAAACGGCCTTTTAGCCGGCCAAAACCTCAAAAATGAAGGTTAAAAGATCGATGTTTTTGTAATGGATTCTAGTAGAGAAGTGGTTGGGGCATTCGGATCGCATAGGGTAGGGTCGAAATATTGTATACCTGCTCCCCTGCGACAGTCGAAAGTTGCCTTTGTTCGGAGCAGGCGTGCGACGCGTCGCGCGGAGTTCTACAGTGGCCTGGTAAATATTCAATAATTTCGCAACGACTGGTCCGATTTTAAAGTTTGAAAATGGAAAATGTTCCTAAAGGTATGTAGAAACATTTTATGTACTACAATGTTCGATAGCGTTTGTTGTTATTCATGAAACGTATGCTAACGGTAGTCGTAATTTTCATTTGTTTTCGTTTTTTTGACAGTACATTTACAGAGATACAAAAAAATTTTGATACATTTTAGTCTTGACATCGCCAGGGACATGTTAGTTGAACTATCTGTTAATGAAATCTCAAAAAATTAGCTGCTAGAAAGTTGCTTTTTTTCAATAAAATCAATTTTCGTGTTACCGTGCACACTGTCGCGCGCGTTACGCACTATACCGTGACTCATGGCGATACTCCGGTCAACTTTCTATACCTGTGGCTCAAAAGGGCACAGGTATAGAGGGTCTTTCGTAGATATTTTCTATCTCTGTGGATAGTATTGTTCTCTAATTTTTTTTTCAATTGATTGTTCATTACCGTAGAATTATAATTTTTTTTTTCATTTTTCAAGAACAATAGAACAGTAAAGTGCATTATATTTATAAAATGAAAGTAACGCACAATACATACAACTTTTTTAATTTTAACAGGAAATACGTGCAAAGAAATCGTTTGTACGCGCCGAAAAATATTCTTGGCGCTACAAAATGACTGGACCTCAAAATTTGAGAAACAAATCGAAGTTCTCGAAAATCATTTCCGCGACTCAGAAGGATGTATTTTCGAAATTTCAATCCATGGCAAAAAATTTTTGAGGAATCTCATATTTGCAAAGTGATTTTGCAGACAATGGCTAGTGGTTTCGCTGTACATATCGACAAGTTTAGGCTTTATTGCTTTCATGTCGCAAAACGATATGTTGCTCTCTATTCCTGGTACCCGATGCCAACATCGGTACATATGGTTTTAATTCATGGCCACGCGATTATAGAAGTGGGTGTCTTGCCAATCGGACAGCTTTCCGAGGACGCTCAAGAAGCTAGGAATAAGGACATTCGGCGGTACCGCGAAAATTTTTCTAGAAAATGTTGGCGAGAGAAGACAATGTCCGATGTTTTCCGTCGGCTGCTTGCGTCCTCGGACCCACTTATTACGAGTTTTCAAAAATTGAAAATGAGAAATAGTGAACCATTACCTTCTGATGTACTGGAACTTCTACTAGCAACACCAGAAGGTAATGTCACAAATTGCGCGTTACCAGACACAGATACATGTACGACGGTCGTCCTATCCGACACGGATTACGATTTTTAATTAATTGTAACGGCCCCGTCCTATAGCCTAAAAAACTCTTTTCCTTTCCCACGCCAGCTCATCAACTTCACTCTCGCTACCAGTCCACTCGCACGCTTAAACCTTACATATCAGCTAAACCTAATACTCCTTTCCGGTCAATCTCACAACCGTCAGCACCTTAGCTCCAGTTTGCCCTTGGTCCCACGGGCCTTGTTCCTCTGTCTTGACGACATCCCCTCCACTCTCATTAAGTCCTCTCCTTCGTTCGCCTCATTAGCACTGCAGTTCATCATTAACCTTCTATCAGTTCGGACGTGCACTCCCGAATTATACCAACATGCCAATAAACTACCAATCTAAAATATCCCAAGTCTAACTTCATTTCAACTTCATTTAACCCGTTCGCCCATCACAAATTGGTGTCAGAAGTTCGATCCATCAACACGCGCACAACCAAATTAAAAAAAAAAAAAATAATATTGAAAAAAAAATGTCGAGGAATTAATGAAAAACATACGAAAGTGAACGTGGAAGTGAAAAAATCTGACCCGAAAAGCAAAAAAAAATCAAAGACAATACAAGCGAACAACGATATATTCAACGACATTCAAAAATACAAAGGAAATAATATAACTGTGAAAGTGAAAAAAAAAAAACCTGACTCGGAAAAACAAGAAGATTAAAGCAACACACATTCAACGATACACACCATCGAGACCGAATTTAAGAAATATACAAGAGGAAATAATCGAAAAGAAGGAAGGAAGGAAGGAAGGAAGGAAGAGAAAATATCGCTCACGGAAATCTCGAAAACCATATGAAAATCGCCATTCTTCTCATCGCGGTAATGTAAGTACCATTAAATATTTCAAAATCTATTATAATATAAAATTTTGTACAAAATAAGCGAAAAAATTTTATGCTTCTGCGAGCCCTTGTGACACATGACTGGATACGGCTTATTTCATGCGTATTCTTGAGCGACTCAGTTACTCCATCAACTCGATCTCTTTATTTCAACGTTAGGCAAAATATAGATATTCCATTTGAATTTTTCATTTTTTTTCTCCATCCAAATTAATTGAACAAATTTAATAAAATCAACGAATTTATTTATTTTTTCCCCGTTCTGAAAATTTTTTTTTCTCTCTCCATTTTCTATCAATTAAAAAAAAAAAAAAAAAGGAAAAATCGTAAAATAAAATTTGAAAAAAAATAAATTAAAAAAAAAAAAAAAACCCTCGTTTACAAAAATTAATCCAACATGACCATAGTGGCGTAAGAGCTTACGACTAAATTCAACAAATACATTTTTTTTTTAAATTTAAATACCGAAAACATAAATTCAGACGATATGTCAAACAGTGGCGTCACCTTTCGCGATGTATACAATCCAATCCCCATATTCGATGGCAAAAACATACGTGTCGACCACTTTATCAAAGCATGCAAAAGAGCAATCAAAATATTACCCGAAAATGAACACGCGAAATTACTTATCATGTTACAATACAAATTAAACGGAACCGCTCTTGATTTCGCAGAAACAAAAACACATGAAACAATTATAGAATTTCTTAACGATCTTAGAGACAATTTTAGTGCCCCAATCGAATTACTTGATCTCGAATTAGAATTAAAAACAATCTCACAAAATTATAATGAGCTAGTACCAGAATACGCAACACGAACACGAGTAATTTTAAAACGAATAACAGAAAGATTAGAGGAATGTTACACTCAGGAAAGCGAAAAAGAATACCTCAAGAATAGAATAGCAGAACTAAGAAGATCGGTAACACGAGCCTTCGTTAGAGGCCTTTTCGACAAAATAGGTAAATTTTTGATTAATCAAAACATTCAGTCCCTTGAACAAGCCATAAAAGAAGCAGGTAATATCGAACAAGAACTTTTGAAACGGAGAACAGTAAATCTTAATAGAATAACTCATAAAAATACCCACATAGAACAATCCGAGCCAGCGAAAGCACATTTCGTCGAAACACAACAGGAAATAACACAAACATATTGCGAATATCACCAAACGAACAGTCATTCCACTGCAGAATGCTTCACCATAAAAGAATTAAGAGAAAACCGGAGCAGAAGATCTAGGGATTCATTCCACCAGAACACACCAAATTTTCAAAACAAGTATCGCAGCGATTTGCGCGATCACCAACAAAATTTTCGAAATAGATATCGCAACGACTCAAACGACAGAGAAAGGGATTTTCATAACAGATATCGCGACGATTCAAATGACAGGCGACGAAATTTTCAAAATAGGTACCGTGACAATTCACGCAACAGACAATATTCCGATCACGGATATCGCAGCGATCCGCGCAACCGACAATATTCCGATCATAGATATCGCAGCGATTCGCGCGACAGACAGCAAAATTATTACACAGACAATTCACGAGATAGGTATCGCGACCACGACCGCGGAAGATACCAAAATAATCACCACAATTACGACCCATACAATTATTCCAGTAACTCGGGAAACAGATCTCGAGATAATTCTTGCGACAGATACTCTAACGATAAGTCACAAAAACGCCGTAGCGAAAGTACGGAAAGACTTAAGGACCAAATTCGCGAACTCACAAAAGCCGTAGCGGAAATACAGCAAGCAAAAAACTCGAGTCCAACTTCGCGGGACAGCGCGACGCGAAGCGAATCACAAGAGCGCTCAACACCAGACCAATAAACGAGAAAAATCTCGAAATACAAAATACGCTATCACGAAATCCAGTCAAAATTCTCCATATCAGACCCCGAGAACAATCATCGGAGGAATCAGAAACCAAAACAAAAAAACCCAAAATATCGAAAGTATCACAGAAACGTAATCGATCATCATCATCGGACCAGTCCTCTGGCAACCCAGCACCCAAAGAGATAATATTACTACCAAGACAAATTGAAGAATCAAAAGACATCGACACAGAGTCTGACCAAGAAATAACATCAGACGATCAGGAACAAAACAAAGGGAGTGCACGACCCAAAGTAAATCCAAAAATCGACGACAACTACGACTCGTCAATGTCTGAAGAAGAAGAACAAATTGAACTCACAAAAACTGAACAGGAACCGACACGGAAAATTTCAAAGGACAACCCACAGGAAAACGGATTGGAAAACGATACAGTAACCAAAGAAACGGCAAACGACCCAAGCAAACTAACTAGGAAACGAGAAGATACAACGAAATTATGCGAAAATACCGACAAAGAAGAAATGGAAAGCTCAACGCAGCAACAAGAAAATATAAAAAGCTCAACGCAGCAAAAAAAAGAAAATATAAAAAACTCAACGAAGCAACAAAAAGAAGAAATAAAAAGCTCAACGCAGCAAAAAGTAAAAAATGCGAGCCCCGAGCCGCCACCCCGGATCCCTATCGACGCTAGTGACCACTTTGTAGGACCCAGAGCCACATGCGACGATAACATTGCTACTCACAATACTCACGGAGGACCCGGAGTCGTGAGAAACAATGACACATATAACGAAATGGCAAACGAAATGGAAAATGAAACGGCAACGAAAGAGGAAAAGTCTGCGGAACTGGAGGTTGTCCCAAGCTTTAGGTCACCAACATCAGACAAAAGCGACGGAAAACGCGCGAAAAAACCGGACGCGCAACCCAACTTCAGGTCACCATCATCATCTCGGAACCTGCAAGAAGAAGAGGAACGGACATTACCAACTCATGTGGAAAAACAACTCCAATCGGAACCTACAACATCGTACTCCACACGTCCAACTTCTTCATGGGAATTTAAACCAAGTACGTCGAAACAGGCCAGTTATGAGGACATCGAACCAACCTTCCGATCTCCACCAGAAATACAAGCGGTCCCAGCACCATCACCAATCACTAAACGCGGACCAGGCAGATCACGGAAAAGACCTCTATCTCAACTATCGACGGCGGTTATAAAACGCAAACCTGGCAGACCTTGGAAAAAAAACCATTTTCCTCATTACCACCACTAGTTGCCAAACGTGGACCGAGAAGACAAAAAAAAAACACAGGAAAGTCCCATACATCTGGAAATGCCATTTCTAACCGACAGCGACCCCGAGAGCTCGACATCGACATAAGGTACCATGCAGAACAACACATACAAAACAAAATGCAACCAACAACGTCGGTACACGAGTCGTACAAAGCGAGGAACATCAACGGCAACGAAACTTCAAGATATTTTCGCAAAGAAACACTAACAAAAAAAAAGACACACATTACTCTATTTCATCGGAAACATTAATAAATAAGGATTAGAGAAATGACATCGATGACACAACTAGAATAAGTACACAAATAGGGACACTCGCAAACAAACTCACTAGAATTAACAGAAATAGCCTATAACTACACACATTTTAAAAGCAGGTTTTGACACAACACACAAACAAGCTAAATCTTTAGCATAAACAATAAATAAGGAAATGTGAAACATCAACCTCGCTCTGCTCGAACTTCGAGACGACGCAGAAGTTACACGACACTAACAAAGAACCATACCCTTTATGACAGAAATCGAAGAAGCCCTTATGGAATTATAAATCGACACAGAAACACTAAACAATGCAATCCTTTTTGTAAACTCCAGACAAATACACCTACAATTGTTACCGCCAGCGAAAAAATCTTACGCACCGCAGAAGCTATCACGAAATCATCATCAAGCACAGAATTTCAACACCATTAGATGCAAAACACATATTTGATATAGCGACTTTGACGAAATTAACAGATTTCACAAAAAAAAAAAAAAAAAAAAATAATAATAATTTACGTTATAAGAATTCTACTGTTAGATTTAGCACACTATTAATTATACTAGCATTTATTATGTTATAAATTTATATCGTAAAAATCCAACGTTAGATTCAACACACTATTAATTATACCAGCCTTGCGATTTGCGTTCACTAAACAATCAATACCATAGAAGGTATTACTGAAAACTTCGAAGATTTTTTAAAATGGCACCTATACGTACCACCTAAGATCAAAAGCCTATTCATCATCTGCGATAACCACGAAGCACAAATCGAAACAATAGAAAATTCAGGCATTTTACAGTTAAAACCGACATGTCAATCTAAGACGAAAACAGTAATAACTAATATACATATAATTTTTATTAAAAAAAAAAGCACTATTATTTTAATTGATACGCATACCCATTTTTTTTATAAAAGATAGCTACAGATATTTCATGAAATCAAAATGACAAATAAACCTAAACATTAACCATGTAAACAAGGTGTATCGCTCAGTCGTCACAAGGACCAACAGAATCAAACCACCCAAATCCAGCCTAACACACCTTTCCTCCTACTAACCTTAAAGCTAATCAGAATTTAGACTGTTTCAGGAGAATCATCAATCAAATAAATGAAAAGCAACGACACTCGAAAAACCGGATATATCATAGCCAACTAAACAGACAAATTTTAAACCTGAAGGAAACAAAAGCACAAAAGAATCATGAAATTTTATAGTCAAATATTTCTGCGCAATACATATGATTACTTTTGCGGATACCTTACAGACCATGCCCTTCCAATATAACAAACCACTCACCACTAACACAAAAGCTAATGAACTCAGTCAGTTTCAGATCTCAGCACTTAGGAAAAATTCAAGAGAATTCATAGTCGAAACAGACAAGCATACCCACAGATTCGATACAAGCCAATGGACAAGAAAGCAAAAATCCACGCGACATAATAGTCAAACCAACAGCCTGAAGTCATCAGACAGAAGAAACACAAAATACATACACACAAAAAACCATTTACGAAAATATAACAAACACGTTCTTTCTCATTTCATTATATAGAATCAATTTTTCATTATATAAAATCAGAACACTAAAATATTATTGTAAACGAATTATTGTATATCACGATGCGGAGCATCGTTTTGTAAGAGGGGGAGTGTAACGGCCCCATCCCATAGCCTAAAAAACTCTTTTCCTTTCCCACGCCAGCTCATCAACTTCACTCTCGCTACCAGTCCACTCGCACGCTTAAACCTTACATATCAGCTAAACCTAATACTCCTTTCCGGTCAATCTCACAACCGTCAGCACCTTAGCTCCAGTTTGCCCTTGGTCCCACGGGCCTTGTTCCTCTGTCTTGACGACATCCCCTCCACTCTCATTAAGTCCTCTCCTTCCTTCACCTTATTAGCACGGCAGTTCATCATTAACCTTCTATCAGTTCGGACGTGCACTCCCGAATTATACCAACATGCCAATAAACTACCAATCTAAAATATCCCAAGTCTAACTTCATTTCAACTTCATTTAACCCGTTCGCCCATCACATAATATAATGTATTTTAAGCTCGATTTTAAGTCATTATGTACATAAGATGAAATAAACATTTCCATACTCTATGAAATTGTTCTTCATTTTGAAATTTAACATTACATTCATGTCAAATTCGTAATCAGCGACTCCAAAAACGTAATAGTAGACATCCTTGGTCTGATAAAGTGATTATTTTTCAAAAATGTCCGCCATTTTGGGTCCGCCATTTTGAATTTCATAATTTTGATATCAAATTCGTAATCAGCGACCCCATAAACGTAATAGTGGACATCCTTGGTCTGATAAAGTGATTATTTTTTTAAAATGTCCACCATTTTGGGTCCGCCATTTCGAATTTCATAATTTTGATATCAAATTCGTAATCAGCGACCCCAAAAACGTAATAGTGGACATCCTTGGTCCGATAAAGTGATTAATTTTCAAAAATGTCCACCATTTTGGGTCCGCCATTTTGAATTTCATAATTTTTATATCAAATTCGTAATCAGCGACCTCAAAAACGTAAAAGTGGTAATTGTAAAATTTATTATTCCCGTTTTTGAGGTTTTGGCCGGCTAAAAGGCCGTTTGGAACCACTGTGCGTTGTGACAATGACAGGAATTAGTCAAACGAGTATAAACAGTACTTTACAGATACTAACCAATATAAATATTGATGACATTACATAGGAAATTCTTTTCCATGTTCTGCCAGATCATTTTCTGAAAAATGATATTATGATTGGTCGTGAAATTCTGAGTCACAATCTAACGATTCTTATTTTCTTATATCTTTGAATAAATTGAAACTACAAAGCCACAATTGAGTGAAAATTCTAAATATTAACGAATGTAACGAAGTAAACTTTGACGATATTAACACTGACGTTTCCTCAAATTCAAAAGAAAGATTCGATAAAACAAAAGCACCGGTGGTGTGTTACGTCCTGGGATCAACACACGTAATATTACTCAGATCAACTTTTGAGCTTGCCTACATTATATTTCGAACATAACTATATTATAACTATATATATATATATATACTAGGGGGGCTTCGCTCCCTACACGCTTCGCGCACCAACCCCCCATCTTGTGTTTGTGTCAGTTGTTAAAGAAAAACATTCTGGAAAGATGTTTTGAAAAAAAATTGTTTATATTTGTGTTAATTAGTTTTCGGATAAGAGTTTAAGTTGAGTTTGGGTTTTATTGAAATATCGATATACCGATATATCGATTACTGAAATGGTTCAATATATAGATATATCGGTTTCTGACTCCGTTCAATATATGGATATATCGATTCTTGACACGGTTCGATATACTTAAAATTTATAAAAAACCATGCGAGCTCGACATTGCATTCATTATATAATAAGGTACGCACGCCAAAACATATATATATATATTGTGACACTGCGTCACAGGCGAGGCATGAGCCTCGCCGAAGTCCGTCACCACACGCCAAAAACACCGAAAAATGTAAAATAGAATAAGAATTGATAAGCCCCGAACAATTAGCGAAACTCCGTCGTCCCTCGTCGCTCTTCTTTCACCATCCCCGTAGTCCCATCTCAACCCGACAATGTCCCCAATGATCCCGTTGCCCTACGAACCCCCAAGAAAGAGTATCAAGAGAAAACCCTGTGGACGGCGAAAAAGAATCAGATACAAGGACAACGCCGCATATGATCCCAGTCGTCGCCGAGAATCCCACTCACACCGCCGCGCCGAGGCCCTCACACGGATAGAACACCGAGAAAAGCCGAACATCTGCGAGGGCCCGGTCGGTATATCGAGCGAGTGGGATTATTGGAAAAATCATCGATGAGCGCGAGCAACGTCACATCATACGCGAATTCGAGAGCCAGTGTCCACAGGGAGCCCCCACCCTTCCCCCAATGAGATTTGTCGCCGAGTCGACCGTCACATTCCATCTTTGGCAGCACCTTACGGGTATCAATCATCGAAGGCGCTTGCGCCTGTGACGGCGACTCCGGTGACCCAATTAGATATCGATTATTGATCCCTCCCTGACCTACCTTTACATTGCGCAAGCCCTTGATCCCCAAATCATTCCTAGATTCCCCCTACCCTTCCACCCCAAGCTGTCCCGGTGAAGAAGACGACGAGCTCGTCACTTCGGCGAGAGCGTTACTAGAGTCAAGGCGAGAATTCCCTATCCATTGTATCGAGTCACACATTACAGAGTTGTAAAGCGAGAGAGCGAGCGCGTGGCCGTGACCACCATCTTGGTTATCGAGGACCACGAGCGAGCGTCGAGAGCGAGTTGCACGTGTGGAAATCCCACCAGCGAAAAAGTAAGCCCTTTGCATTACCCTTTTATTAACTGCGATTTTTCCGAAGATTATTTGCAACAATTTACCCTGTTTTTTTGTATCAATCCGTGAGTGTGTGGTGACGCAGCGCGACCCTCCCCTGTACACTTCCGCGATTTTTCATACCCGTAGTCCCCATTTTCGCTTTATTTTATTTATGGTAATTTCCCCGATTTTTCTTTGAATTTGATTAATTTTCCATTTTACCGAAAACCCGACGTGGGTAATTATTAAGAGGCCATCGCGCCGGGAAATCCATTGACCCTGAGATATTGTAACCCCCCGTTTTTTTCTTTTTTTTTGCGTTCGAGTCTTTAGGAATATAAATTTTGTCGATCTATATCGACTGGCGCCCAAAAATCAGTACACCCGTTTTCTTTTCTTTTGCGTTCATTTTTTTTTCTTGTTTAACACGCGTCCTCGCCACGCTCGAAATTGTCGCGTGGGCGAGCCACCCGAGTTCCCCCAATAAATTTTGATATACTTTTCTTTGCCTACTTATTTTTTTTGTAGATAGACTTCCTTTTTTTTTTTGTTTCCTTTTTTTTTTTGCTAGTACCCCGGGTTCGCCCGGGAATAGCGTCCGGCAGCTCGGAGAGTGCCGTGACAATATATATATATATATATATATCTTATACATATAATCTATAGACTATAACCCGGAAAAAACCGGGATAGAGGAACGATTCGGAAAAAAATGCGGCTTGAACTGAACCGGGATTCGAACCCGGGACCTCTCGATTGCCGGTCGAGTGCTCTCCCAACTGAGCTATCCAGCCGCTGCCACATTCGTCTCCGAATCGTCCCCGTACCGTGTTACAACACATACGACCTCTTGAGTCTCACGCTTAGAGCATGAAGTAACATAAACATATACTATAAATATATATATATATATATATACTAGGGGGGCTTCGCCCCCCTGCGCGCTTCGCGCGCCAACCCCCCGTCTTGTGTTTGTGACAGTGGTTAGAGAAAAACATTCTGGAAAGATGTTTTGAAAAAAAAATTTTATATTTGTGTTTATTGGGTTTGGGATATGAGTTTGGGTTGAGTTTGGGTTTGATTGAAATATCGATATGCCGATATATCGATTACTGAAACGGTTCAATATAAAGATATATCGATTTCTGACACCGTTCAATATATGGATATATCGATTCTGGACACGGTTCGATATATCAAAATATCGATTTTTGACACATTTCGATATATTTATACTCGATTCGATACATCGATATATCAATTCATCAATTCTAGACACAATTCGGTATATCGATTAATCAACTTATCGATTCGTGACATGATTCGACGTACCGATATATCAATTTATCGATTCTTGACACGATTCTGTTTTAGGTTAAGTGAAGATTCGCCGCATTTGAATAAAATTTTTTTTTTTCCTTATATCGAATTTATAATGAATAATTTCTGGTAAAATTACTATTTCATTACAAATTCGATAAAAAGAAAAAAAAAAAAATCAATTTGAATGCGGCGAATCTTCCACTCAACCTGAAATTCTCATTTTTTGACATACATCTTTTTCTACCTAAACTAATTATTTCAGGTGTGGCCCGTTGGAAAATCGAAAAATTTTAATTATAAATTCGATGAAAACGAAAAAAAAATTTTGAATTCAAATGCGGCGAATCTTCCACTCAAACTAAAATTTTCATATTTCGACATAAATTTTTTTCCACCCAAACTAATTATTTCAGGTGTGGCCCGTTGGAAAATCGAAAAATTTTAATTATAAATTCGATGAAAACGGAAAAAAAATTTTGAATTCAAATGCGGCGAATCTTCCACTCAACCTAAAATTTTCATATTTCGACATAAATTTTTTTCCACCAAAACTAATTATTTCAGGTGTGGCCCGTTGGAAAATCATAAAATTTTCATTATAAATTCGATGAAAAGGAAAAAAAAAATTTTTAACTCATATACGGCAAATCTTCCAATCAACCTAAAATTCTCATCTTTTGACATAAATTGTTTCCCTACCTAAACTAACTATTTTAGGTGTGGCCCGTTGGAAAATCGAAATTTTTTTTTTTTTGAAACACCCTAGTATATACATAACATATGTATGAAATGTATACATGAAATGAGATGGAATTCCCATTATATCAAACTTTCAGATAGGTCGAGTTAAAACGGAATTCCCCATATATCCGGTTTTTTAATCGGTCAAGTTCAGACGGAATTCCCCATATATTAGGTTTTTGGATAAGTCAAGTTGAGACGAAATTACCCATATATCACGGTAGATTTGAGATGGAATTCTCCATATATCAGGCTTTTAAAGAGGTCGAGTAGAGACGGAATTCCCCACGTCAGGCTTTTAGAGAGGTCAAGTTGAGACGGAATTCCCTATATATCAGGTTTTTAGATAAGTCGAGTTGAGACGGAACTCCCCATATATCAAGATTTTAGATGGGTCGATTTTAGACGGAATTCCCTATATATCAGGCTTTTAGATAGGCCGATTGCAGACGGAATTCCCCATATATCACGTTTTTAGGTAGGTTGATTTTAGACGGATTGATATATCGATGTATCGATTTATCAAAAAAAAAAATTCGATATAAATCAATATTTGATATATGGATATTTGATAAATTGACATTCGATATATCGATATTTAATAAATCGATATTCGATATATCGATTCATATCGATATATGGATTCAAACCGAGATATTGATTCATATCGATATATCGATTCATATCCAGAATCGATTCATATCGATATATCGATTCATATCGATATATCCATTCATATCGATTCATATCGATTCATATCGATATATCAAGTTGAGACAGAATTACCCATATATCAGGCTTTTAGATAGGTCGATTTAGACGGAATTCCCTATATATCAGGCTTTTAGAAAGGTCGATTTTAGACGTAATGCCCCATACATTTTTGACACGGCGGCGGTGATGTCTTTATATAATATAGAACGTTATCGTTCTATATTATATAAATATATCGCCGCCGCCGCCGTGTCAAGAATATATGGGGCATTCCGTATAAAATCGACCTATCTAAAAGCCTCGTATATAGGACATTCCGTCTAAAATCGACCTTTCTGAAACCCCGATATATGGAGAATTCCGTCTAAAATCGACCATCTAAAAGCCTGATATATGGGGCATTCCATCTAAAATCGACCGTTATAAAAGCCTGATATATGGGGCATTCCGTCTAAAATTAACCTTTCTAAAAGCTTGATATATGGGAAATTCCGTCTAAAATCGACCTTTCTAAAAGCCTGATAATTCTGCCTGGTGATTCTGTCTCAACTTGATATATCGATATGAATCGATATATCGAATATCGATAGATCGAATGTCGATTTATCAAATATCGATGTATCGATTTATATCGAATTTTGTTTTTTGATAAATCGATAAATCGATATATCAATCCGTCTAACATCAACCTACCTAAAAACGTGATATATGGGGAATTCCGTCTGCAATCGGCCTATCTAAAAGCTTGATATATAGGGAATTCCGTCTAAAATAGACCTCTCTGAAATCTTGATATATGGGGAATTCCGTCTCAACTCGACTTAGCTAAAAACCTGATATATAGGGAATTCCGTCTCAACTCAACCTCTCTAAAAGCCTGATATATGGGGAATTCCATATCAAATCGACCGTGATATATGGGTAATTTCGTCTCAATTCGACTTATCTAAATACCTAATATATGGGGAATTCCGTCTCAACTTGACCGATTTAAAAACCGAATATATGGGGAATTCCGTTTCAACTTGACCTATCTGAAAGTCTGATATTATAGGAATTCCATCTCATTCCATTTATATACATATGTTATATATATACTAGGTCGTTTTAAAAAAAAAATTTCGATTTTCCAACGGGTCACACCTAAAATAGTTAGATTAGGTAGAAAAAAATTTATGTCAAAAGATGAGAATTTTAGGTTGAGTGGAAGATTTGCCGCATTTGAGTTGAATATATTTTTTTTCATTTTTATCGAATTTATGATGAAAATTTTTTGATTTTCCAATGGGCCACACCTGAAATAATTAGTTTGGGTAGAAAAAAAATTTATGTCAAAAGATAAGAATTTTAGGTTGAGTGGAAGATTCGCCCCGCATTCGAGTTGAAATTTTTTTTTTCATCGAATTTATAATGAACATTTTTCGATTTTCCAATGGGCCACACCTGAAATAGTTAGTTTAGGTAGAAAAAAAATGTATGCCGAAAGATGAGAATTTTAGGTTGAGTGGAAGATTCGCTGCATTTAAGTTACAATTTTTTTTTTCCCTTTTCATCGAATTTATAATGAAAACTTTTTGATTTTCCAATGGGCCACACCTGAAATAATTAGTTTGGGTGGAAAAAAATTTATGTCGAAATATGAAAATTTTAGGTTGAGTGGAAGATTCGCCGCATTTGAGTTCAAAATTTTTTTTTTCGTTTTCATCGAATTTATAATTAAAAATTTTTGATTTTCCAACGGGTCACACCTGAAATAATTAGTTTGGGTACAAAAAAAAATTTATGTCAAAAGATGAGAATTTTAGGTTGAGTGAAAGATTCACAGCATTCGAGTTAAAATTTTTTTTTTTTTCTTTTCATCGAATTTATGATGAAAATTTTTCGGGGCACACCTGAAATAGTCGGTTTAGGTCGAAAAAAATTTTATGCAAACAAATGAGAATTTTAGGTTGAGTGGAAGATTTGCCGCATTTGAGTTGAACATTTTTTTTTTTCTTTTCATCGAATTCATAATGAAAATTTTTTTATTTACCAACGGGCCACACCTGAAATAATTATTTTAGGTAGAAAAAAAATGTATGTCAAAAGATGAGAATTTCAGGTTGAGTGGAAGATTCGCCGCATTTGAATTGAAATTTTTTTTCTTTTCATCGAATTTGTAATTAAAATTTCTTGATTTTTCAACGGGCCACACCTGAAATAATTAGTATGGGTAGAAAAAAAAATTTATGTCAAAAGATGAGAATTTTAGGTTGAGTGGAAGATTCGCCCCGCATTTGAGATGAAATTTTTTTTTTTTTTAACGAATTTATAATGAACATTTTTCGATTTTCCAACCGGCCACACCTAAAATAATTAGTTTGGGTAGAAAAAAAAATTTATGTCAAAAGATGAGAATTTTAGGTTGAGTGGAAGATTCGCAGCATTTGAGTTAAAATTTTTTTTTTCTTTTCATCGAATTTATAATATAAATTTTTGGGGCACACCTGAAATAGTTGGTTTAGGGCGAAAAAAATTTTATGCAAACAGATGAGAATTTTCGGTTGAGTGGAAGATTTGCCGCATTTGAGTTGAATATTTTTTTTTTCTTTTCATCGAATTTATAATGAAAATTTTTTTATTTACCAACGGGCCACACCTGAAATAATTAGTTCAGGTAGAAAAAAAATGTATGTCAAAAGATGAGAATTTCAGGTTGAGTGGAAGATTCGCCGCATTTGAATTAGAATGTTTTTTTTTCTTTTTATCGAATTTGTAATAGAGTAGTAATTTTACCAGAAATTATTCATTATAAATTCGATAAAAGGAAAAAAAAAATTTTATTTAAATGCGGCGAATCTTCACTCAACCTGAAACAGAATCGTGTCAAGAATCGATAAATTGATATATCGATACGTCGAATCATGTCACGAATCGATTAGTTGATATATCGATATACCGAATTGTGTCTAGAATTGATGAATTGATATATCGATGTATCGAATCAAGTATAAATATAACGAAATGTGTCAAAAATCGATATTTCGATATATCGAACCGTGTCAAGAATCGATATATCTATGTATTGAACGGAGTCAGAAATCGATATATCTATATATTGAACCGTTTCAGTAATCGATATATCGGTATATCGATATTTCAATGAAACCCAAACTCAACCCAAACTTTTATCCAAAAACCAATTAACACAAATATAAACAATTTTTTTTCAAAACATCTTTCCAGAATGTTTTTCTTTAACAACTGACACAAACACAAGATGGGGGGTTGGGGCGCGAAGCGCGCAGGGGGGCGAAGCCCCCCTAGTATATATATATATATATATCTCCCTATAATATAAAGATATGTCGCCGCTGCCGCCGCCGCCGCCACCGCCGCCGCTGTTTCAGGATTTGAGCTTATACCGGGTGTCCAATTTGAAAAGGATGACAAACCCAAACCCAAAACCCAAACCCAAACCTAAGTGAGGGCGCGTAGCGCCCTACGCACCCCTAGTATATATATATATATATATGGCATTTGGACATTTTGATGATACTTTTTTTTTAATGCTGAAACACAAAGGTTGTAGTCTGAGGAAAATCACCTTAACACCGTTTTTGAATTTTCGGCTCCGTTCCAGAGTTATTGCGAATTTACTGTGGATCGACCCTTTTGATGACTATTCTTATATGACATGAGGTCACATTGGTGACTGTATATATCATATATACAGTCATCAATGTGACCACATAGCATACTCAATATATATAATTTTCAAAAGTCTACAATGGGGTCATATTGGTGACTGTATATATCATATATACAGTCATCAATGTGACCCCATTGCATACTATTCTTATATGACATGCGGTTACATGGGTGACTGGACGTATCATATGTACAGTCATCAATGTGACTACATAAAATACTATGTATAATTCAGGGCAATTATAAAAAATTTCCACTCATTAAGCAAGTACATTCAGAATGAATTCAGAAAAACCAGATGCGAAATTTGCATATACGTACGTTTGACGTATTCGACCATTTTTATGGCATTTTTATTTTTAATAAACCGGTCATTTCAGTGACTTTCTGAGCATTCGCTACATCATTTGAGGATACTTTTTCGAGTTTCAGACAATCATCCATTCCATTTACTGCATCCAATTCCCGCAGTGGATTCTATCCACGCATGAACATTAACGGTAATGAGTCTCATTAACAAATCTTACTGTTAAAAAAATCGCATTTCGCAGAAAATTAGCTTCACGAGAACCATTAGGGGAGACTCAAGAATCGAGCCCCGGTGTTTATGACTCCTGACTAGAGATGTTGAAGTACGGTAAAACTCTGATGCAGTAAAATTACCATCCATACCTTTTATCGTATAGATGTCATTTTTTAAAATAAAATATTGCATTGTGAAGTGACGATTACAGCGTTTCCTTGGTAAATTTACTGTAAAAAAAGGACAGTACACCTATTTAGATGCTGGTCACGCGATTATTTTTCGTAAATTTGCCGTTAGAAAAGAATATGACCGGTCATTTACAACCAAATAGATGTTAGATTACAGGTGCTAGATTTTTTATTTATAGGGTGCGAGATTAAACGACGTGAGCCTCATTGTATATCTTTCATTTTATTTTCGTTATATATCATGATTATGTAATTATTATATATTTAGACAACTTCAACTCATACAAAATTTCCATGTACATGGAAACCTAGAGAGTATTTACTCTAGCTACGACTGTAGCTCACTTTAATAAAGCAATTTACTTCACACTTAACGCTCGTTAGGGTAAGAAGCGGCGCCTCAAGACAAAGAAGTCTAGCCCAAGACGCAGGAGACGAGAAAAAACACTGCTATATCCGCATACATACACAAATTTTGAATTCGGGTTTTCCGTATATGTTAAAAACGTATGTCCTATCTCGATGGGAGAAAATTTGACATAAAATCTCTGAATTATTGGAATGATATACACGACCGGCTTTACCAAGCAATAACATCGAAATGCTCTGAAATTTGTTAACGTATACTGATATGATTTACTGGTTAATCAAAGAGTCGCCAAAATGACCGTTCTATTTATAGAAATGGCACCGAAAGGTTCTTATGCTATATCCGTAAACATACAGAAATTTGGTATTCGGGTTTTCCGTATATGTTAAGAACGTATGTCCTATCTCAATGAGAGAACATTTTACACAAAATCTCTGAAATTTGTTAACGTATACTGATATGATTTACTGGTTAATCAAAGATATGATTTACTGGTTAAGGAAGTACCCTCGGTAAATCAATTAACAAACAGAAAATTACAAAAATTTGCAGAGATGTCAAAACCTTTCCAAAAATGACTCAGTTAAATTTTTGTAATCTTTGGTTGACTTTGTAAGAAGATATTAATATTTTCATTTCGAAGCTCTTAACATGGGGTCTTATGGGAATCTGTGATTTTGACGCACATTATCATTTATCAAGTTGGAATTAACAAACAGATTTTGATAAAATTTGAAGGAGATGTAAACGAATATCCCATGAACATTTTTCTCTTTCCAAAACATGTAAAGCTTGATTGTGGTGGGAGAAACAGCTAAAAATAAGACACGATTTTCGAGCAATTCACAGACGTGACAACACGACAGCCGTCAATTGCATCATTTTTAAAGTCGTCGTTTAGGTTAGAAATATTTCTTTTCCCGTAAACACTGGGAATCGATTCGCCCACTTCACTTGGTCGCACTCGATTATCATAAATTATTTTCGAACATTTTTTTTTTCTCCAATAATACCTGTTTTCGCTCATTTTTCAAATTAATAATACACACAGAACCGCTCGCTGGCTGCTTCAGTGTCCTATACATAAGTATTATACTTGTACGTGAACACATACACTAAAGCAAGGGATGCGATGTTGCCAAATTATATACTACGTTACTGAAGTAGAAGGTTAAAATTCTCTGACTGACGTCGTACCGAGGGTACTTCCTTAATCGGAGAGTCACCGAAATGACCGTTCTATTAATGAATATGTCACCAAAATGTTCTTATGCTATATCCGTATGCATACACAAATTTTGCAGTCGGGTTTTCCGTGTATGTTGAGAACGTATGTCCTATCTCAATAGGAGGAAATTTGATACAAAACATCTGAATTATTGGAATGATATACACGAACGGCTTTACCGTGCAATAACATCGAAATTCTCTGAAATTTTGTAAAGTATTCTGATATGATTTAACGGTTAATCAAAGAGTCACCGAAATGACCGTTCTATGAATAAAAATGTCACCAAAATGTTCTTATGTTATATCCGTATACATACACAAATTTTGCATTCGGGTTTTCCGCATATGTTGAGAACGTATGTCCTCTACCTCAATGAGAGAAAAATTGATACAAAACATCTGAATTATTGAAATAATATACACGAACGGCTTTACCATGCAATAACATCGAAATTCTCTGAAATTTTGTAACGTATTCTGATACGATTTAGCGGTTAATCAAAGAGTCACCGAAATGACCGTTCTATGAATAAAAATGTCACCAAAATGTTCTTATGCTATATCCGTATACATACACAAATTTTGCATCGGGATTTCCGTATATTTTGAGAACGTATGTCCTATCTCAATGGGAGAAAATTTGATATAAAATCTCTGAATTATTGGAATGATATACACGACCGGCTTTACCAAGCAATAGCATCGAAATTCTCTGAAATTTGTTGACGTATTCTGATTTGATTTAACGGTTAATCAAAGAGTCACCGGAATGACCGTTCTATTAATAAACTGTCACCGAAATGTTCTTATGCTATATCCGTATACATACACAAATTTTGCATTCGGGTTTTCCGTATATGTTGAGAACGTATGTCCTATCTCAATGAGAGAAAATTTGATAAAAATCTCTGAATTATTGGAATGATATACACGAACGGCTTGACCGAGAAATAACATCGAAATGCTCTGAAATTTGATAACGTATTCTGATATGATTTAACGGTTAATCAGAGAGTCACCGAAATGACCGTTGTATTAATAGAAATGTCACCGAAAGGTTCTTATGCTATATCCGTATACATACACAGATTTTGCATTCGGGTTGTCCGTATATTTTGAGAACGTATGTCCTATCTCAATGGGAGAAAATTTGATATAAAATCTCTGAATTATTGGAATGATATACACGACCGGCTTTACCAAGCAATAGCATCGAAATTCTCTGAAATTTGTTAACGTATTCTGATTTGATTTAACGGTTAATCAAAGAGTCACCGGAATGACCATTCTATTAATAAACTGTCACCGAAATGTTCTTATGCTATATCCGTATACATACACAAATTTTGCATTCGGGTTTTCCGTATATGTTGAGAACGTATGTCCTATCTCAATGAGAGAAAATTTGATACAAAATCCCCGAATTATCGGAATAATATACATGAACGGTTTTACCGAGCAATAACATTGAAATGCTCTGAAATTTGTCAACGTATTCTTATATGATTTAACGGTTGATCAAACAGTCACCAAAATGACCGTTCCGTTGATAAAAATGTAACCAAAATGTTCTTATGCTATATCCGTATACATACACAAATTTTGCATTCGGGTTTTCCGTATATTTTGAGAACGTATGTCCTATCTCAATGGGAGAAAATTTGATATAAAATCTCTGAATTATTGGAATGATATACACGACCGGCTTTACCAAGCAATAGCATCGAAATTCTCTGACATTTGTTAACGTATTCTGATATGATTTAACTGTTAATCAAAGAGTCACCGAAATGACCGTTCTATTAATAAAAATGTCACCAAAATGTTCTTATGCTATATCCGTATACATACCCAAATTTTGCATCGGGATTTCCGTATGTGTTGAGAACGTATGTCCTACGTCAATGGGAGAAAATTTGATAGAAAATCTCTGAATTATTGGAATGATATACACGAACGGCTTGACCGAGAAATAACATCGAAATGCTCTGAAATTTGTTAACGTATTCTGATATGATTTAACGGTTAATCAGAGAGTCACCGAAATGACCGTTGTATTAATAGAAATGTCACCGAAAGGTTCTTATGATATATCCGTATACATACACAAATTTTGCATTCGGGTTTTCCGTATATTTTGAGAACGTATGTCCTATCTCAATGGGAGAAAATTTGATATAAAATCTCTGAATTATTGGAATGATATACACGACCGGCTTTACCAAGCAATGGCATCGAAATTCTCTGAAATTTGTTAACGTATTCTGATTTGATTTAACGGTTAATCAAAGAGTCACCGGAATGACCGTTCTATTAATAAACTGTCACCGAAATGTTCTTATGCTATATCCGTATACATACACAAATTTTGCATTCGGGTTTTCCGTATATGTTGAGAACGTATGTCCTATCTCAATGAGAGAAAATTTGATACAAAATCCCCGAATTATTGGAATAATATACACGAACGGTTTTACCGAGCAATAACATTGAAATGCTCTGAAATTTGTCAACGTATTCTTATATGATTTAACGGTTGATCAAACAGTCACCGAAATGACCGTTCCGTTGATAAAAATGTAACCAAAATGTTCTTATGCTATATCCGTATACATACACAAATTTTGCATTCGGGTTTTCCGTATATTTCGAGAACGTATGTCCTATCTCAATGGGAGAAAATTTGATATAAAATCTCTGAATTATTGGAATGATATACACGACCGGCTTTACCAAGCAATAGCATCGAAATTCTCTGACATTTGTTAAAGTATTCTGATATGATTTAACTGTTAATCAAAGAGTCACCGAAATGACCGTTCTATTAATAAAAATGTCACCAAAATGTTCTTATGCTATATCCGTATACATACACAAATTTTGCATCGGGATTTCCGTATGTGTTGAGAACGTATGTCCTACGTCAATGGGAGAAAATTTGATAGAAAATCTCTGAATTATTGGAATGATATACACGAACGGCTTGACCGAGAAATAACATCGAAATGCTCTGAAATTTGTTAACGTATTCTGATATGATTTAACGGTTAATCAGAGAGTCACCGAAATGACCGTTGTATTAATAGAAATGTCACCGAAAGGTTCTTATAATATATCCGTATACATACACAAATTTTGCATTCGGGTTTTCCGTATATTTTGAGAACGTATGTCCTATCTCAATGGGAGAAAATTTGATATAAAATCTCTGAATTATTGGAATGATATACACGGCCGGCTTTACCAAGCAATAGCATCGAAATTCTCTGAAATTTGTTAACGTATTCTGATATGATTTAACTGTTAATCGAAGAGTCACCGAAATGACCGTTCTATTAATAAAAATGTCACCAAAATGTTCTTATGCTATATCCGTATACATACACAAGTTTTGCATTCGGGTTTTCCGTATATGACGAGAAAGTATGTCCTACCTCAATGAGAGAAAATTTTATAAAAAATCTCTGAATTATTGGAATGATATACACGAACGGCTTTACCGAGAAATAACATCGAAATGCTCTGAAATTTGTTAACGTATTCTGATATGATTTAACGGTTAATCAAAGAGTCACCGAATTGACCGTTCTATTAATACAAATGTCACCAAAATGTTCTTATGCTATATCCGTATACATACACAAATTTTGCATTCGGGTTTTCCGTATATATTGAGAACGTATGTCCTAACTCAATGAGAGAAAAACTGATCCGAAATCTCTCAATTATTGGAATGATATACACGAACGGCTTTACCGAGAAATAACATCGAGATGCTCTGAAAATTGTTAACGTATTCTTATATGATTTAACGGTTAATCAAAGAGTCACCGGAATGACCGTTCTATTAATAAACTGTCACCGAAATGTTCTTATGCTATATCCGTATACATACACAAATTTTGCATTCGGGTTCTCCGTATATGTTGAGAACGTATGTCCTATCTCAATGAGAGACAATTTTATACAAAATCTCTGAATTATTGGAATAATATACACGAACGGCTTTACCGAGCAATAACATCGAAACGCTCTGAAATTTTTCAACGTATTCTTATATGATTTACCGGTTAATCAAAGAGTCACCGAATTGACCGTTCTATTAATACAAATGTCACCAAAATGTTCGTATGTTATATCCGTATACATACAAAAGTTTTGTATTCGGGTTTTCCGTATATGTTGAGAACGTATGTCCTATCTCAATCAGAGCAAATTTGACCGTAAATCTCTGAAACATTGGAATTATATGCATGAACGGCTTTACCGAGAAATAACATCGAAATGCTCTGAAAATTGTTAACGTATTCTGATATGATTTAACGGTTAATCAAAGAGTCACCGAAATGACCGTTCTATTAATAAAAATGTCACCGAAATGTTCTTATGCTATATCCGTATACATACACAAATTTTGCAGTCGGGTTTTCCGTATATGTTGAGAACGTATGTCCTATCTCAATGAGAGAAAATTTGATACAAAATCTCCGAATTATCGGAATGATATACACGAACGGTTTTACCGACCAATAACATTGAAATGCTCTGAAATTCGTTAACGTATTCTTATATTATTTAACGGTTGATCAAAGAGTCACCGAAATGACCGTTCTGTTGATAAAAATGTCACCGAAATGTTCTTATGCTATATCCGTATACGTACACAAATTTTGCATTCGGGTTTTCCGTATACGTTGAGAACGTACGTCCCATCTCAATGAGAGACAATTTTATACAAAATCTCTGAATTATTGGAATGATATACACGAACGGCTTTACCGAGAAATAACATCGAAATACTCTGAAATTTGTTAACGTATTGTGTTATGATTTACCGGTTAATCGAAGAATCACCGAATTGACCGTTCTATTAATACAAATGTCACCAAAATGTTCGTATGTTATATCCGTATACATACAAAAGTTTTGTATTCGGGTTTTCTGTATTGGGAATCAACACGGAGGCGGGGCCTATCCAATATGGCCTCTTCTCTCCAGTCAGTTGCCAGTAGCCAGCTCTAGTTAGCATGGGGCAACATAGGGAACAGTTGTAAACACTGGATTACCGCATATTTTTCGGCAAAATGCGATTTTTTTTGTGGTAACATTTGACAATGGGGTTTATTACCGTTGGAGATTATGCGTGAATAAAATCCACTCCGCAAATTGGATACGGATCAAGTGATTATCGCCATAAGGATTACAATGAACCTACATACCATCCCATGTTTAACCCCAAAATCTTTCAAAAAATTCCCGTCACTTTTCGGCTAAATAAATGCGTTCGAACAATAAATTATTAGTTAAAATATCAAAGTATCGCGTGAAAAATGTTTTATTTATAAATTATTGTCCATATTTCATAAGTCATGAAACTGAAAGTCACGTCGCTTGTGTTTACACGACATAACTAAAACGATTATTCATATTCTGCGTGTGCTGAAAATCTCATTAAATATCGATTATGTCTTCTCGATCTTTATTTTATGATTTATTTCTTGTAATAAAGCAGCAGATTTTAAATGATTGTTAAAAAGTGACAAATTCGTATGGTAATCAATGGTAATCATCAGGCAGCAACTGGAGAGAATTACTTGAAAATTTGGCCGCTAGAGGTCAGGGTGACATTTGTGAGTTCCCAATATGTTGAGAACGTATGTCCTATCTCAATGAGAAACAATTTTATACAAAATCTCTGAATTATTGGAATGATATACACGAACGGCTTTACCGAGAATTAACATTGAAATGCTCTGAAATTTGTTAACGTATTCTTATATGTTTTAACGGTTGATCACAGAGTCACCGAAATGACCGTTCTGTTGATAAAAATGTCACCGAAATGTTCTTATGATATATCCGTATACGTACACAAATTTTGCATTCGGGTTTTCCGTATATGTTGAGAACGTATGTCCTATCACAATGAAAGAAAATTTGATAGAAAATCTCTGAATTATTCGAATGATATACACGTTATCTATCTTTGAAACAATTCTGTTACTATAGATCCATCGGTAGGCTAATCTTACCAGCATTTATATTGATGTGCTCCGGAAGCATGAATCGTATTTTTCATACGACTTAACGAATACGTGAAATGTCACTAAAATGACGGTTTTATTAATGAACCCGTTACCTAAATGATCGGATGCCACATATGTATGAATATATAAATTCCGCATCTGGAGTTTCTTATTACTTCTACCACTTGTGCATCCATATCTATCGACTCATCAACACAGGAATGACATTCATCTATTCAGAAACTTGCCAATGTATCCTTAAATAATTGAAAGAGTACTTAAAATGTCACCGAAATGATCGTTTCACCAATGAAAATGTCACGGAAATGTTCGAGTGGAAATGTTCGGGTATTTATATACAAATGTCGCAACTGAATTTACCGAATTTAGTAGAAATCCATGTCCTATCTGAGTTCCATTCATTGAGATATGTCAGGGAATCTCAATAAATTCAGAAAATCCAGACGCGATATTTGTTTATACATTCATTTATAGCATTCGAGCATTTTGATGACGCGGGTTTATCAATCGAACGGTCATTTCAGTGACTTTTACGTATTCGTGAAGCCATCCGAGGGATACGATTTATAGTTCCAGAAAACATCATTATGACCGCTGGTAAGATGACCCGACAGATGAATATATAGTAACTGAATCAGTTCAGATTAACAGAACATGTATATCATTTGAATAATTCAGAGAATTTATATTTATTTTCCTATCATTGAGATAGGATATGTGTTGTCAACACATTTGGAAAATCCAAATGGACAATTCGTGTATACATATGGATATTGCATGAGAACATTTCGGTGACATTTTTATTATTAAAACGGTCATTTCAGTGACTCTTTGTGTAACCTAATATTTGTGTAATCATATGAAGTACGTTTAGAAGTTTCAGTGCAGTTCCATATTATTTCTTGTTAAAGTAGTTCGTTAATAGACATATACTATAGTTAAAGTAATTCGTGTATACAGAAAATTGACGGCATTTGAACAGTTCAAGGAATTTTTACAGACATATAGATTCCCAGAATTATTGTAATTGTATGTGTATTCTGTAAAGTTCAATTAACTCGATTAAAATATACCTATGTATCGACGCATATTGCAAGTATTGATTACGAATTGCGCTGATACTTACAAATGTATTCTGAAATGATGAAATGACTGCTTAGAAGTCACCTAAATGACCGTTTCATTAATAAAAACGTCACCGGAATGTCCGAATGTCATACATGTATGAATATGTGAATATCGGATCTGGAGTTTTTGAACTTCAGGAATAGTCGCTTCAGTGACTTCTTACACCTTCGTAAAATCATTTGGAAATACATTTTCAAGTTTTCCAACGCTTCACAATGAATGCTGGAAATATAAGTTGACAGGAGGATATAATTGAAATAACTCAAGCAAACAGAATACGTATTATAAATCAAATAATTCGGGGAATTCATATGCGCATAAATTTCCGAATTTTTTCAAATCGTATACATTTTCTGTATACATGAATTATTTATATTACTGTATATCCATCTAGCGATGTATTTGCCCAGCAGCGGGATTCCGTTACTCTCTAGCGACGATTATCGCTGTCGCTAGCTATCGACAGCCTTTGAGAGTTGCGCCTTTCCTCTGGATCGTCATTGCAATTTACTATCGATAGCTAGTGACAGCGATAATCATCGCTGGAGAGTTACGGAATCCCGCTACAGCAATGGTACTGAAGTGTTCTGGAACTTGAATATGTATCCCAAAATGATTAATTACCGAATGTTCATGAAGTCACCGAACTGACCGTTTTATTAGTGAAATTGTCACGGAAATGTTTCAATGACATACACGTATGCATATGCAAATTTTGCAAGTGGATTTTCCGGATGCAGTGAGGATCTACAATATCTCCCAATGAATGGAAACTATAGTTAGGCGTAATAAAGCAACAAAATCCAGCTGCGAAATTTGCTAATACATACATATATGACATTCGAACATTTCTGTGACGTTTTTAATAATAAAGTGGTCATTTTGGTGACTTCTTAATCCTCGTTTCATCATTCGAGAATACATTTGTAAGTTTCAGAACCCATTGTAACCAATTCTGGAAATATGCGTTGTCACATGGATATATATTAATTGAGGTAACTCAACTTTACAGAATACATATACAATTTAAATAATTCTGAGAATTCATATTTAATTATAAATTCTTCAAATTCGTGAATGTATTCCCAAATGATTTAACGATTACTCAAAAAGTCGCCGAAATTACCGTTCTATTGGTAAAATCGTTACCGAAATTTTTTCATGCTATACCCGTATGCATACACAAATTTTGTGCCCCTTACAATAATAATTTTATTTTTATAAATTTCCAGAGCGTAATGTATCACTGAAAAATGTGTCATTCGATGCCAAATGATAATATAAGCTCACAACGAAGAACGATAACGATAAGGTTATCTGATAGAATTCATTTCGTATGTAATACTTGCCGTGCAACCTAGTGTCATCAAATTACTCGGGTCATATAAAATGAAGTGTCACCAAAGTAGCCGAACTAGTTCCGATCGGTCACTTTGATGACCGTCACCGAAATACTCGATCGAGCGTACATTGCGCACTTCGGTGACGTTCCGTTTAGTTTTATTTTATTTGACTTTATTATATTTTAATGACTTCTTATCATACTTTTGTAAAGGCTAATATTCTACCAATACAAAAAAAATACTTTCATGTTTCAAAAATTGTGTTAGTTTTGAAAAAACGAATTGGGAAAAATTAATTTTTAAAACTCCTTATTATAAGCTGACTGCTTCTACAGTAATTCTTTCGGTCAACATTTTGCAGAATAGGGTACCATACGATAAACCAAGGCAAGAAACTTGAATGATCTCATATAATTAATGCGTAATGAGCATAAAACTTAAATACGTATGATCTGGCTTTTTCCGTGACAGTCATCAAAGGGCACGAAAAATCCATTTGCACATTGGTGACTGTCATCAAAGTAGCCAAAAGTCACCGAAATGACCGTTCTATTAATAAAAATGTCACCGAAGTGTTCGAGTGCCATACATATATATATATATATTTATATCTATATGTATATATATATAGTATATATATATATATACTAAGGGGGCTTCGCCCCCCTGCGCGCTTCGCGCGCCAACCCACCATCTTGTGTTTGTGTCAATTGTTAAAGAAAAACATTCTGGAAAGATGTTTTGAAAAAAAATCGTTTATATTTGTGTTAATTAGTTTTCGGATATGAGTTTGGGTTGAGTTTGGGTTTCATTGAAATATCGATATACCGATATATCGATTACTGAAACGGTTCAATATATAGATATATCGATTTCTGACTCCGTTCAATACATGGATATATCGATTCTTGACACGGTTCGATACATCGAAATATCGATTTTTGACACATTTCGTTATATTTATACTCGATTCGATACATCGATATATCAATTCATCAATTCTAGACACAATTCGGTATATCGATATATCAACTTATCGATTCGTGACATGATTCGACGTATCGATATATCAATTTATCGATTCTTGACACGATTCTGTTTCAGGTTGAGTGAAGATTCGCCGCATTTAAATAAAAATTTTTTTTTTTCTTTTATCGAATTTATAATGAATAATTTCTGGTAAAATTACTACTTCATTACAAATTCGATAAAAAGAAAAAAAAACATTCTAATTCAAATGCGGCGAATCTTCCACTCAACCTGAAATTCTCATCTTTTGACATACATTTTTTTTTCTACCTAAACTAATTATTTCAGGTGTGGCCCGTTGGTAAATAAAACAATTTTCATTATAAATTCGATGAAAAGAAAAAAAAAAAATATTCAACTCAAATGCGGCAAATCTTCCACTCAACCTAAAATTCTCATCTGTTTGCATAAAATTTTTTTCGACCTAAACCAACTATTTCAGGTGTGCCCCGAAAAATTTTCATTATAAATTCGATGAAAAGAAAAAAAAAATTTTAACTCAAATGATGCGAATCTTCCACTCGACCTAAAATTCTCATCTTTTGACATAAATTTTTTTTTCTACCCAAACTAATTATTTCAGGTGTGGCCCGTTGGAAAATCAAAAAATTTTAATAATAAATTCGATGAAAACAAAAAAAAAATAATTTTAACTCAAATGCGGCCAATCTTCCACTCAACCTAAAATTTCCATCTTTTGGCATACATTTTTTTTCTACCTAAACTAACTATTTCAGGTGTGGCCCGTTAAAAAATCGGAAAATGTTCATTATAAATTCGTTGAAAAAAAAAAAAATTTCAACTCAAATGCGGGGCGAATCTTCCACTCAACCTAAAATTCTTATCTTTTAACATAAATTTTTTTTCTACCTAAACTAATTATTTCAGGTGTGGCCCATTGGAAAATCAAAAAATTTTTATTATAAATTCGATAAAAATGAAAAAAATTTTTTTTACTCAATTGCGGCGAATCTTCCACTGAACCTAAAATTCTCATCTTTTGACATACATTTTTTTTCTACCTAAACTAACTATTTTAGGTGTGACCCGTTGGAAAATCGAATTTTTTTTTTTTTAAACACCCTAGTATATACATAACATATCTATATACATGAAATGAGATGGAATTCCTATAATATCAGACTTTCAGATAGGTCGAGTTGAAACGGAATTCCCCATATATCCGGTTTTTAAATCGGTCAAGTTGAGACGGAATTCCCGATATATTAGGTATTTAGATAAGTCGAATTGAGACGAAATTACCCATATATCACGGTCGATTTGAGATGGAATTCCCCATATATCAGGCTTTTAGAGAGGTTGAGTTGAGACGGAATTCCCTATATATCAGGTATTTAGATAAGTCGAGTTGAGACGGAATTTCCCATATATCAAGATTTCAGATAGGTCGATTTGAGACGGAATTCCCTATATATCAAGCTTTTAGGCAGGCCGATTGCAGACGGAATTCCCCATACATCACGTTTTTAGGTAGGTTGATGTTAGACGGATTGATATATCGATTTATCGATTTATCAAAAACCAAAATTCGATATAAATCAATATTCGATATATCGATATTCGATAAATCGACATTCGATATATCGATATTCGATATATCGATTCATATCGGAATATCAATACATATCGATATATCGATTCATATCGATATATCGATATATCGATTCATATCTATATATGGATATATCGATTTATATTGATATATCGATTCATATCGATATATCAAGTTGAGACAGAATCACCAGGCAGAATTATCAGGCTTTTAGATAGGTCGATTTAGACGGAATTCCCTACATATCAGGCTTTTAGAAAGGTCGATTTTAGACGGAATTCCCCATATATCAAGCTTTTGGAAAGGTTGATTTTGGACGGAATGCCCCATATATCAGGCTTTTATAAAGGTCGATTTTAGATGGAATGCCCCATATATCATGCTTTTAGATGGTCGATTTTAGACGGAATTCCCCATATGACGGGTTTCAGATACGTCGATTTTAGACGGAATGCCCTATATATGAGGCTTTTAGATAGGTCGATTTTAGACGGAATGCCCTATACATTCTTGACACGGCAGCGGCGGTTGCGGCGGCGGCGGCGGCGATATATTTATATAATATAGAACGATATATATAGTATATATATATATATATGTCGCATTCCACGTCAACTCAGCCACCCCGGTTTTTTTATTGACTCGAAAAAATTATTCAGTATAAGCAATTCAAAGGACAATATATCCATGACATTTTACCAAAATTTCATCCCCCCACTATTGTTGGTTCTCGAGATAATGATTAATGAAGTCTTAATTTTGTAAAAATCATAACTTCGTAACTACTGATCGGATTTAAACGATTACAAAACAAATCTTTTTTATTTTTTTTGCCCTTTTCGAAAAAAAATATGTCATCATCAAATAAAAGCTCATTAGACAGTTTTCGGGGTAAATTAACAAAAAACAATTTTTTCCTCGTCACTGATGCCTTGTTCCATTTTGAAAAAATCCTGCGGAGTTGTGTATTGCCTCTCTCTATCAGAAAAAAAAATACTGAGTAGAATTCCGATTGGCCCTTTCGTGGAAAAAAAAAAAAAAATCGAAAAATTTTCCCGAAAACTGTCTAATGAACTTTTCTCCAATGACGGCATATTTTTTTTCAAAAAGGGCGAAAAAAATAAAAAAGATTCTTTTTTTAGTCGTTAAAATCCGATCAGCCGTTACGAAGTTATGATTTTCACAAAATTGAGAATTTATTAATCATTATCTCGAGAACCAACAATAGTGGGGGGACGAAATTTTGGTAAAATTTCATGGATATATTGTACTTTGAAATGCCCATACTGAATAATTTTTTCGAGACCAAATAAAAAACGGGGTGGCTGAGTTGACGTGGCTGCGTTGACGTGTCGTATTCCACGTTAACTCATCGGCCACCCCGTTTTTTTTGTCTCGAAAAAATTATTCAGTATAGGCATTTCAAAGTACAATATATCCATGACATTTTACCAAAATTTTATCTCCCCACTATTATTGGTTCTCGATATAATGATTAATAAATTCTCAATTTTGTAAAAATCATAACTTCGTAACGGCTGATCGGATTTTCACGATTAAAAAACGAATCTTTTTTATTTTTTTTACCCTTTTTGAAAAAAAATATGCCGTCATTGAAGAAAAGTTCATTAGACAGTTTTCGGGGAAATTTTTCGATTTTTTTTTTTTTTTCCACGAAAGGGCCAATCGGAATTCTACTCAGTATTTTTTTTTCTGAAAGAGGGAGGCAATACACAACTCCGCAGGATTTTTTCAAAATGGAAGAAGGCATCAGTGAAGAGGGAAAAATTTTTTTTTGTTAATTTACTCCGAAAAATGTCTTATGAGCTTTTATCCGATGATGACATATTTTTTTTCAAAAAGAGCAAAAAAAATAAAAAAGATTCTTTTTTTAATCGTTTAAATCCGATCAGTAGTTACGAAGTTATGATTTTTACAAAATTGAGACTTCATTAATCATTATCTCGAGAACCAACAATAGTGGGGGGATGAAATTTTGGTAAAATTTCATGGATATATTGTCCTTTGAAATGCCCATACTGAATAATTTTTTCGAGACAATAAAAAAAACGGGGTGGCTGAGTTGACGTGGAATGTCCCATATACTAAGGGGGCTTCGCCCCCCTGTGCGCTTCGCGCGCCAACCCCCCATCTTGTGTTTGTGTCAATTGTTAAAGAAAAACATTCTGGAAAGATGTTTTGAAAAAAAATCGTTTATATTTGTGTTAATTAGTTTTCGGATATGAGTTTGGGTTGAGTTTGGGTTTTATTGAAATATCGATATACCGATATATCGATTACTGAAACGGTTCAATATATAGATCTATCGATTTCTGACTCCGTTCATTATATGGATATATCGCTTCTTGACACGGTTCGATATATCGGAATATCGATTTTTGACACATTTCGTTATATTTATACTCTATTCGATACATCGATATATCAATTCATCAATTCTAGACACAATTCGGTATATCGATATATCAACTAATCGATTCGTGACATGATTCGACGTATCGATATTTCAATTTATCGATTCTTGACACGATTCTGTTTCAGGTTCAGTGAAGATTCGCCGCATTTGAATAAATTTTTTTTTTTCCTTTTATCGAATTTATGATGAATAATTTCTGGTGAAATTACTATTTCATTACAAATTCGATAAAAAGAAAAAAAAAAAATTTTATTCAAATGCGGCGAATCTTCAACTCAACCTGAAATTCTCATCTTTTGACATACATTTTTTTTCTACCTAAACTAATTATTTCAGGTGTGGCCCGTTGGTAAATCAAAAAATTTTCATTATAAATTCGATGAAAAAAAAAAAAAATGTTCAACTCAAATGCGGCAAATCTTCCACTGAACCTAAAATTCTCATGTGTTTGCATATAATTTTTTTCGACCTAAACCAACTATTTCAGGTGTGCCCCGAAAAATTTTCATTATGAATTCGATGAAAAGGGAAAAAAAAAATTTTTTAATTTAAATGCGGCGAATCTTCCACTCAACCTAAAATTCTCATCTTTTGACATCAATTTCTTTTTCTACCCAAACTAATCATTTCAGGTGTGGCCCGTTGGAAAATCAAAAAATTTTAATTATAAATTCGATGAAAACGAAAAAAAAAATTTTGAACTCAAATGCGGCGAATCTTCCACTCAACCTAAAATTCTCATCTTTTAACATAAATTTTTTTTCTACCCAAACTAATAATTTCAGGTGTGGGCCGTTGGAAAATCGAAAAATTTTAATTATAAATTCAATGAAAATGAAAAAAAAAATTTCAACTCAAATGCGAGGCGAATCTTCCACTCAACCTAAAATTCTCATCTTATGACATAAATTTTTTTTTCTACCCAAACTAATTATTTCAGGTGTGGCCCATTGGAAAATCAAAAAATTTTCATTATAAATTCGATAAAAATGAAAAAAAAAATTTTAACTCAATTGCGGCGAATCTTCCACTCAACCTAAAATTCTCATCTTTTGACATAAATTTTTTTTCTACCTAAACTAACTATTTTAGGTGTGGCTCGTTGGAAAATCGATTTTTTTTTAAACACCCTAGTATATACATAACGTATGTATATACATGAAAGGAGATGGAATTCCTATTATACCAGACTTTCAGATAGGTCGAGTTGAAACGGAATTCCCCATATATCCGGTTTTTAAATCGGTCAAGTTGAGACGGAATTCTCCACATATTAGGTATTTAGGTAAGTCGAATTAAGACGAAATTACCCATATATCACGGTCGATTTGAGATGGAATTCCCCATATATCAGGCTTTTAGAGAGGTTGAGTTGAGACGGAATTCCCTATATATCAGATTTTTAGATAAGTCGAGTTGAGACGGAATTCCCCATATATCAAGATTTCAGATAGGTCGATTTTCGACGGAATTCCCGATATATCAAGCTTTTAGATAGGCTGATTGCAGACGGAATTCTCCATATATCACGTTTTTAGGTAGGTTGATGTTAGACGGATTGATATATCGATTTATCGATTTATCAAAAAACAAAATTCGATATAAATCAATATTCGATATATCGATATTTGATAAATCGACATTCGATATATCGATATTCCATATATCGATTCATATCGATATATCAATACATATCGATATATCGATACGTATCGATAAATCGATTCATATGGATATATCGATTCATATCGATATATCGATTCATATCGATATATCGATTTATATCGATATATCGATTCATATCGATATATCGATTCATATCGATATATCGATTCATATCGATATATCGATTCATATCGATATATCGATTTATATCGATATATCGATTTATATCGATATATCAAGTTGAGACAGACTCACCAGGCAGAATTATCAGGCTTTTAGATAGGTCGATTTAGACGGAATTCCCTTTATATCAGGCTTTTAGAAAGGTCGATTTTAGACGGAATTCCCCATATATCAAGCTTTTAGAAAGGTTGATTTTAGACGGAATGCCCCATACATCAGGCTTTTATAAAGGTCGATATTAGATGGAATGCCCCATATATCAGGCTTTTAGATGGTCGATTTTGGACGGAATTCCCCATATATCGAGGTTTCAGATCGGTTGATTTTAGACGGAATGCCCTATATATGAGGCTTTTAGATAGGTCGATTTTAGACGGAATGCCCCATACGTTCTTGACACGGCGGCGGCGGCGGCGATATCTTTATAGAATATAGAACGATATATATATATATATATACACTAGGGGGGCTTCGCCCCCCTGCGCGCTTCGCGCGCCAACCCCCCATCTTGTGTTTGTGTCAGTTGTTAAAGAAAAACATTCTGGAAAGATGTTTTGAAAAAAAATTGTTTATATTTGTGTTAATTGGTTTTCGGATAAGAGTTTGGGTTGAGTTTGGGTTTTATTGAAATATCGATATACCGATATATCGATTACTGAAACGGTTCAATATATAGATATATCGATTTCTGACTCCGTTCAATATGTGGATATATCGATTCTTGACACGGTTCGATATATCGAAATATCGATTTTTGACACATTTCGTTATATTTATACTTGATTCGATACATCGATATATCAATTCATCAATTCTAGACACAATTCGGTATATCGATATATCAACTAATCGATTCGTGACATGATTCGACGTATCGATATATCAATTTATCGATTCTTGACACGATTCTGTTTCAGGTTGAGTGAAGATTCGCCGCATTTAAATAAAATTTTTTTTTTCCTTTTATCGAATTTATAATGAATAATTTCTGGTAAAATTACTACTCTATTACAAATTCGATAAAAAGAAAAAAAAACATTCTAATTCAAATGCGGCGAATCTTCCACTCAACCTGAAATTCTCATCTTTTGACATACATTTTTTTTCTACCTGAACTAATTATTTCAGGTGTGGCCCGTTGGTAAATAAAAAAATTTTCATTATAAATTCGATGAAAAGAAAAAAAAAATATTCAACTCAAATGCGGCAAATCTTCCACTCAACCGAAAATTCTCATCTGTTTGCATAAAATTTTTTTCGCCCTAAACCAACTATTTCAGGTGTGCCCCAAAAATTTATATTATAAATTCGATGAAAAGAAAAAAAAAATTTTAACTCAAATGCTGCGAATCTTCCACTCAACCTAAAATTCTCATCTTTTGACATACATTTTTTTTTCTACCCAAACTAATTATTTCAGGTGTGGCCGGTTGGAAAATCGAAAAATGTTCATTATAAATTCGTTAAAAAAAAAAAAAATTTCATCTCAAATGCGGGGCGAATCTTCCACTCAACCTAAAATTCTCATCTTTTGACATAAATTTTTTTTTCTACCCATACTAATTATTTCAGGTGTGGCCCGTTGGAAAATCAAGAAATTTTAATTATAAATTTGATGAAAACGAAAAAAAAAAATTTCAACTCAAATGCGGGGCGAATCTTCCACTCAACCAAAAATTCTTATCTTTTGACATAAATTTTTTTTCTACCCAAACTAATTATTTCAGGTGTAACCCATTGGAAAATCAAAAAATTTTCATTATAAATTCGATAAAAATGAAAAAAAAAATTTTAACTCAATTGCGGCGAATCTTCCACTCATCCTAAAATTCTCATCTTTTGACATGAATTTTTTTTCTACCTAAACTAATTATTTCAGGTGTGGCTCATTGGAAAATCAAAAAATTTTCATCATAAATTCGATAAAAATGAAAAAAAAAAAATTTTAACTCAATTGCGGCGAATCTGTTCGGGAAAAGGTTATTATAGAATATAGATTTGGAGTAGACATTAATATTTGGGCTTTATTGATAGGCACATCTGAGCCGCTCGAGAGGCGAACTCGAACTGAGTTTACATATGGAATCATAATAGCGTGGACAATACTCTTATATCTATCGCACACATCCACGTCTCATTCGCTACGCTCAATACCTTCGAATTTCCCCAACACCTCCCCTCGAAGTCTTGAGTATAACTTTAATCTTCATTCAAATTCATCATACCCAAACCAATCAGACATTTTTCGTGTTTTGGTCCGCTTAACCCTTTTGTTAAAACGTCCGCAGGCATTTTGTCTGTTGACAAGTACTTTATTTCAATTTTGCCTTTTTTGAATGCCTTTCGAACAAAGTGGTATTTTATCGCGATGTGTTTTGTCTTTGGACGATAACTTTTATTTTCGACCAGTTTTGAAGCGCCTATATTGTCGTTCAAAAGCACTACGCAATTGATTTCGCTTACGACACCCAATTTGTTCACCAGGCTTTGTAGATACACTGATTCTCTCGCAGCCTCTGTCAATGCCATGTATTCGGCCTCTGTGCTAGATAATGCTACCGTCTTTTGTTTGCGTGCTTCCCAACTTACTACTGAGCCAGCTAGTAAGAAGGCGAATCCCGAATAAGACCTTCGATCAACTATATTAGCACCCCAGTCGGCGTCGACTACCCCGAATAATGGTATATCCGTCTTAACGTACGACAAGCCGTACTCCATGGTACCCTTTAAGTAGCGTAAAATGCGTTTGGCCGCTTTCCAGTGTTCTCCATTATAAGATTTGTTGAATTGACTCAAATAATTAACTGAGTAAGAAATATCCGGTCTGGTGGTAACAGCCAAGTACATTAACGCGCCTATTAGACGTTGGAAGGGATACTTGTTCATCTCGCTCTCACTCACGCACTCTGGCTTATCGAGTTTACAATTCATTTCGATCGGCGTGGATGCCGGCTTGCATTCACTCATCCCAAAACGATCTAGCAGTGCCTCGATGTAATCTGTTTGTTTTATGTTTACATTGTATTTGTTATCACGCGAGAATTCGATACCGAGACAACGGTTAACTCTGCCTAGGTCTTTGGTTTCGAATGCTTTTGACAAGTCCCTTTTTGTTTCGTTTATCCAATTTAAATCGTTAGACGCGATCAACAAATCGTCTACATAGATTGTGATTAACATGATGCGATCTTTCTTGTTGCATACAAGCATACACGGGTCTTGTGGCATTGATTCGAAACCCAGTCTATTAAGCTTATTGACTAATTTCTTATGCCACTGTACTCCCGACTGACGTAGGCCATACAACGATTTTTTCAGCAAGCATACACAATCGTCACATGCATCCAATTCACTGCTCCAACGATTAGCTATTTCTTTTACGATTTTGTCGCGCGCACTTTTGATATTAGAACCTACAGGCTCGTTATTGAGAACTTTAGATAGCACTCCACGCAATTCTTCGGGCACTTCCATATACACATCCTCTTCGAGGTCTCCGTTGAGATAAGCGGTGACGACGTCCAGGTGATGCACATCCAGTCCCAACTCTGCGGCCAATGCTACCAGAAGTCGTATTGATGTCGATCTCGCAACTGGAGAATAAGTTTCTCGGAAATCCTCCCCTGGCTTTTGGGAGCATCCCTTCGCTACCAGTCGTGCTTTTTTCTTTTCTGTGTCTCCGTTTTTCTTCGTACAAAATACGAATCTACTGCCGATGACCTTCCTTTGTGGCGGTCGTTTGACGATTTCCCACGTACCATTTTTGATCTGGGCGATGTATTCATCTTCTAACGCGACTCTCCAGCCCTCGGCATCTTCCGATTTCTCCGCTTCTCGCCATGTTGCTGGATCTTCGGTCAGAGTGAAGTTTGCTGCTTCTATGAATACATCATCGTCTTCTTTTTCTTCTGTCTCAACATCGCAGTTTTCTTCATCTTCATCTTCGTCTTCGACTGTCTCTGAGTCGTTGTCTTCATCATCGTCGATGGCGGGTTCATCGATGGTTGCATACTGTTTTCGTGGCCTTCCCACTGATCCCGTACGTATGAGTCTCGGGCGGCCTCTACCCCGATTGGAGGGTTGAGCCAATGTTTCTCACGAAGCTGCGGCTGCTCTCTTCTGTGCACGTCTCTCGTGCATTGGAGAATGTCTCGTCGGAATGTTGACCGGACGATTCTCACTTTCGCCTTCTTCAAATAGCACGTCGCCGCAATCGTCATTTTCCTCAAAAATCTCGCGATATTCATTTTGGAAGCCCGACGCACTCATGAAACTCACGTCGCGACTAACTATTGTTTTTCTGGATTTTGGCATATAAATCCGATATGCTTTACACTCCTTGGAATAACTGACGAAGATACCTTGTTCTGACCTTGAGTCAAATTTCCCCTTGTTTTGTCTTTTATCCAACACGTATGCCTTCGATCCGAAGACTTGAAAGTACATCACCGTTGGGGTTTTCCCCTTCCACAGCTGATGCGGTACTTGACCGGCAAGCGCACTCGTTGGGCATCTATTCCGCACATATGTGGCGGTATTAATCGCTTCTGCCCAAAACGCGGGTGGTGCACCCGCTTGACGCATCATGCATCTTCCCATCTCGAGCAGCGTGCGATTTTTGCGCTCGGCTACGCCGTTTTGCTCGGGCGTATATGGAACAGTCAAACGTCTCTGTATACCGTTGGTTTTCAAATACGTGTCAAACTCATGGTTCATGTAATACTCTCTGCCGTTGTCTGTTTGCAACGTTTTGATTTTCTTACCGGTAAATGTCTCCACTTCAGCCTTATAATCCTTGAACGCGTTGAAAACTTCACTTTTGTGTTTTACGAAGTAAGTTTCACACCACCTAGTTTTATCGTCTATAAACGTAACGAAAAATCTCTTTCCCGAAAAGGATGGATGGCGCATAGGGCCACACACATCCGAGTGAACTATTTCTAATTCCTCTTTCGTACGTTCGTCCTCGCATTTTTTAAAGGGTTTACGCGTTTGTTTCTCACTTAGACATATTTCGCACTCTGCCAACTTTTCATCGGCTTTTATGTTTAAACCGTGCACTAGTCCCTTTTTTGCCATCACTTTTAGGTCACGTTCGTTCAAATGTCCCATTTTTTCGTGCCATTCGTCGATGGATCTCTTTTGTTTAGGGTTTTGTTCCGCGGTATTCGCACTGTTCACACTTTTCTTCAGGTAATATAAATTACCAACTCGATCTGCGCGTAATACCACTTGTTTGTCTTTGTCTATCACGATCGCTTCTTTCTCACTGAAAGTCACTTCGTGTCCACGATCTGTCATCTTTGAAACAGATAGCAAATTTGTACGTAAGTCCGACACATAATACACTTTTTCAATGTTTATTTCCTTGTCTCTATTATCTGCGTCGACGGTTACACGCACATTACCTTTCCCCGTAATACGTGTACTCTCACTATTGGCCAGGTTCAATTCTGTCTGGATGTGAGTGAAACTCTCGAACATCTCTTTGTCGTTACACATATGACTCGTACATCCACTGTCTATACACCACTCACTTTTGTTAGTGTGACTGTACAACACCTCTTCGGTTGTGGCTAATAGTGTTGATACCTGACCAGTATCTTTCTCACTCGTCGAATTATCATCGTTATCCTCACACTTTCGCGCACTTGGCCTTTGTTTTGGATACTTCGACCGACAATATTTAGCTATGTGGCCCACACGACCACATCGGAAACACTCTGTCCCTGTCCTGTTGCTCTGGCCGGCGTCTGTTTCATATCTCGCGGGCTTGAACTGCGGCTTTGTGTGCGTGTTTGCTTTCTTCAAGTACATCGCACCTTGTCCGTTGATTTCACACGACTTGCGTCCCTGATAATCTTCCATTATCTTCACCTTCAAAATTTCCGTTGTCGGCAACTCATCACGCGTTTCCATGGCGGTTCTAAACATATTGAACGAATCCGGGAGGCTGTAAAGCAACAAAATGGCCAACAGCTCGTCTATCACCACCAATCCGATCTCCCTCAATTTTTTGACTGCGTCAAAGAAATCTGACAAATGTTTCTTGAGATCGTCTTCCTCCTGCATGCGTGTTAACACAAGTCTCTTCAACAATGTTGCCTTTCTCGCAGGTCCGCTTGATTCATACATGGATTTTAGTTTATCCCAAATGTCTTTCGAAGATCCCATACCATCGAGAGCTACAAGCTCGCTCGAAGCGACAGCCAACACGATGTCCGATTCCGCTTTCCCGTCCATCTTCGACCAGTTTTCGTAGTCTGACGCGGTCGGCAGTGGCTTGGGTTTCGCTCCTGTCACGTATTCCCACAGATCATTTTTTCTGAGGATTGCGCGCATTTGGATCTTCCAAGTGTCGTAATTACTCCCATCTAATGGGTCGATTTTGACCGTAGCCATGTTTCACAAAAAATTCAACACACAATTCAAAATGTCTCGCTTATAGTCTCAACGGTCTTCCCGTTTCGCTTTTCACACACGGAATTCAATTGCCCCTGCACACTTCATGTCTACCCACTCAACAAATCACTTGGCACCTTTGCAATTCTTATTTGGTTACGACCTGGGCCCATAACCTGTTCGGGAAAAGGTTATTATAGAATATAGATTTGGAGTAGACATTAATATTTGGGCTTTATTGATAGGCACATCTGAGCCGCTCGAGAGGCGAACTCGAACTGAGTTTACATATGGAATCATAATAGCGTGGACAATACTCTTATATCTATCGCACACATTCACGTCTCATTCGCTACGCTCAATACCTTCGAATTTCCTTAACAGAATCTTCCACTCAGCCTAAAATTCTCATCTTTTGACATACATTTTTTTTCTACCTAAACTAACTATTTTAGGTGTGACCCGTTGGAAAATCGAAATTTTTTATTTTAAACACCCTAGTATATACATAACATATGTATATACATGAAATGAGATGGAATTCCTATAATATCAGACTTTCAGATAGCTCGAGTTGAAACGGAATTCCCCATATATCCGGTTTTTAGGTAGGTTGATGTTAGACGGATTGATATATCGATTTATCGATTTATCAAAAACCAAAATTCGATATAAATCAATATTCGATATATCGATATTTGATAAATCGACATTCGATATATCGATTCATATCGATATATCGACATTCGATATATCGATTCATATCGATATATCGATTCATATCGATATTCGATATATCGATTCATATCGATATATCGATTTATATCGATATATCGATTCATATCGATATATCGATTCATATCGATATATCGATTCATATCGATATATCGATTCATATCGATATATCGATTCATATCGATATATCGATTCATATCGATATATCGACTCATATCGATATATCGATTCATATCGATATATCGATTCATATCGATATATCGATTCATATCGATATATCGATTCATATCGATATATCGATTCATATCGATATATCGATTCATATCGATATATCGATTCATATCGATATATCAAGACAGAATCACCAGGCAGAATTATCAGGCTTTTAGATAGGTCGATTTAGACGGAATTCCCTACATATCAGGCTTTTAGAAAGTTCGATTTTAGACGGAACTCCCCATATATCAAGCTTTTAGAAAGGTTGATTTTAGACGGAATGCCCCATATATCAGGCTTTTATGAAGGTCGATTTTAGATGGAATGCCCCATATATCAGGCTTTTAGATGGTCGATTTTAGACGGAATTCCCCATATATCGGGTTTCAGATAGGTCGATTTTAGACGGAATGCCCCATATATGAGGCTTTTAGATAGGTCGATTTTAGATGGAATGCCCCATACATTCTTGACACGGCGGCGGCGGCGGTGGCGGCGGTGGTGGCGGTGGCGGCGGCGGCGGTGGTGGTGACGGCGGCGGTGATATATTTATATAATATAGAACGATATATACTAGGGGTGCGTAGGGCGCTACGCGCCCTCACTTAGGTTTGGGTTTGTGTTTGGGTTTTGGTTTCGGTTCGGGTTTGGGTTGGTAATCCTTTTCAAATTGGACACCCGGTACAAGCTCAAATCCTGAAACAGCGGCAGCGGCGGCGGCAGCGGCGGCGGCGGCGGCGACGGCGGCGGTGGCAGCGGCGATATATCTTTATATTATAGAGATATATCTTTATATTATATATATATGTATATATATATATTGTGACGCAACTTTCTGGTTTTTGGTGTCACAGGTCGTCCCGACCAGGGTTTTCTACGATTTCGAATAAGTTATCGTAATTTTAGCAATTAGCGTGTAAGTTTATTTTTCGGTTTTTCGGTATCGAAAGCTCTCGTCCCGTAGTTATCGGATCAACGCGAAATAAAACACCGAGTTACCGTGGATAGGGGCCGAAACAATGAGCCACACGGTATACTCGGTGTCGAAGGAAGTAATTCATGGGAGTCTAAAGGTTCGAGTGCGACTCTCGACGCTTCGCGAAAAGGTATGGGTAAAGAAGGGCAGGTTGAGTTACGTTTCTGTATGGAAGGCCGTTGGCGTATGGGCCCGCGATTCCCCATCCCCCACGGATTGCCCAATCGCACCGTTATCGTAGTATTAGTTATAGTTGGCCCCCGATTTACCATACCAGAAGAGGACCCCGCGAAGGACGATCACCGCGAGCAACAGGATCCACCCGCCGCAACATCCTGGCGTGTCTACGTTATTCGTTTAACGAATATTTGTTTATCGAGTTTAGCGTTCTCGTTCAATTGAGTTTCGCGTTATCGTTTGAATTTGCCGGTCAGTTACGTTTCGAGATAAGGCACTCGAGTCGTTGTGACGTCAGGAGACGAGGGGGATCGCGAGCTCTCGTTACGCGTGCGCGTACTCGTCCCTCTCTATCCTCGTTATCGTCTCGATGAATTTACCTGTTCGATTCGTTCTCTTTCTGCGCTGCTCTCGACCCGAGCGGTTCGCTGCTCGGGAAGCTCCCGTCATGTTACCGCTTTTGCTCTCGTATCGCTATGTTATCGTCTCTCTCGAGCTACCTTTTTAACGTTCTCACCTTCTCCGATATCGTTAATTACCGCATTTGCTCTCGTTTCGTTCCCGTTATGCTACCGTTGCCTCGAACGACCGTTTGGTGATCTTGATTGCGAGGAATTTCTGTTCTCGAGTGACCGAAATTATTTTGTCGTTGTCATCACGCTATCGTACTTTCGAGCTCTCTGTCCACGTTCCCGTCTCCGAATTTATGGTCGTTATCGAAGTAATTTAAGCATCGAATTTATTGTCGCTACCGACTTTCTTTTAAGTTCCCGCATCTATCGTCGTTATCGAATTAAGTTAAGCATCGAATTTATCGTCGATACCGCAGTTATTTTGCGTTACTGCATTTACCGTGGTTATCGAATTTATTTAAGTATCGAGGTTATCGTCGTTATCGAATTTAGTTAAGCATCGAATTGAGTGTCGTTCTCGAATTTAGTTAAGTATCGACGTTACCGTGATTACCGAATTTTTGTATTCGCTATCGCATTCGCTATCGTGACTTGTGTTCGTGTTCCTATCAGTTATCGAAATTATGAGCTATCGTGAGAGGAATTAATAAACTAGCCTGAACCAAGGCCGCATACGTTATTTTTCGTGTTGAGTTCATTTATTTCAGGTTACGTTTTTGAAGGCACTCGAGAGTTAGCCAGCCGTCCACGCCCTCTCGCCACAAGCTACACACTGAGCGAATCGGGTATACCGTCACCGATCTCGCCATCCAACACGCCGGCGTCCCTTTTTCGTGTTTTGTTTACGTCCCTATCAAGTTCCGGTTAAGTTTCGCGGGTTTGGTAATTCCCGCCGTTCAATTAAAAAGATTACCTGGCGCTCAATGGCTCTCCCGGCGTCGAGGATGGTGAGATGGGCCGAAGGTGACGCGAATCGCGTGATTCCCGTCACAATATGTTAAGTGAACGTTTCCATGACGTTTTTGCGCATACAACGGACATTTCGATGACTTCTGGTTATTTCCATGACGGTCACCGTTAACCCTATTCGTTATTCGACTATTCCGATGACAGTCATCAAAGTATGCGACCCCTGCTGGGAAGGTAAACCACCCGCTATTTAACGGAAAAAGCGCCATATCATAGCTAGAAACGACTGAATAATGTCTACAAATATTCTCTTAACATACCAAAATCTCTTTGGGTCGAAAAAATGACAGCGATAAGTACTAAATTGAAATAAACTTGAAAACCAAATTATGAATTGGTCAACAAAAAATACACGCCTACCAAGTAATGATTGTTCAGTATCACCTCCTGCTAGTATCAGATAACGCACGTACTTGATCTGAGGTGACGAAAAAAAGTACGAACGTTAGAATAATGAATATAATGATCTTTTTTCTATACGTCATCAAAATAAGCGTTTGGGCATTCGATGAGCATTTCGATGAAAGTCACTGAAATGACCATTCCGTCTTCGAGCGGTCATTTCCGCGACCATTCTAATGAGCATTGTAGATTATGGTGACGGTCGCCAAAATAAACATTTCCTCGTAAATTAGCCAATATAGTGATGTTTCGATAAAAACATCTTTAAGGTTCCAGTAAACTTTCAAAGAATTGTTGAAGGTGGCTAATTCATGTACGAGATATAGAGCACCTGCAATGCACTCATATCTAATTTTAAATAGTCCCGTCCAAAAAATTGTTCAAGAAAGCGATTCACCTCAAATTGATTATAGATTTTCTGGTCGAGTGACTCACAGATCGAGCACTTTGATGACTCACGTCATCAAAATGACCATATGGCTTGCAGCAGTTTATGGTATTGCATCTAGATTATTCCATCCAATAATGAATACCCACTACCTAACAAACTCTTAGTTCTATCAGTTCCACATTATCATCCTAACTCATTCGATCCCGTTTCAAGATTTATTTGAACTGTCGTGAACAGTGTGGGTTTCATCAAGATTCCTTTCAAAAACGCATTCGTTATACAGTATAGATGGGTGGCAGTTTCATTTGTCACGATACAGAGAATTTTTCTCTCCACTATTAGCGAAACAAGTCACAGTTTCCCAAGGGTAGGTGTCATGAAATCGTTCAGCCTGGAAACTAGGTACAAACCTTTTCGTCCGTCGTTTCACAGATTCAGAACATTAATGACTCTTAGCATAAGAATTAACAAATTAATTAAATCGATCATGTCCTTACATTTTTATTGCTCTGTACTGAGATCCACCACGGGTTTAAATTTTCGGTGACATCAAATCGGCTGATTTTTTTATCATCTTAACTTATTTTATCTTTATTTCGAATCCATTCAATAATGCAGGATATATGGTTAGCAGTGCATACATATGTACGGTTAGCTCCACATACATTTTTTTGATACACGAATATAGTTACCATGAATGCTTAGAAATTTCCTGCAAGCATTTTCACCAATTAGAAAAACTTTGGTGTGGTTCTTAATATAGTTACACACGGGTTATTTATCCCGTGGTAACTTATTATTATTATTATTTTATTCGCTGAAGTCAAAGGCCCCGGCGAATGGATTCTCTGTCCTATTTAAGCTGGGTAGCACCTCACCTTGTATATGCTTGTAGTTCGTGATGATCGGATGGGCTGTGATGCAATGAAGGAGTACAGCTGGTTTCACACGAATGTATTTATTCGAGAACACACATCGATCAGTCACTTTTACAATAATAGTTTAATAATAATAATAATAATTGGATCTAAGGGGGCATCGTCTGCTCGCGTACTTAGGCCTGTGGCCCATTGTACACCCCTTGCTGCTTTCTACTCCCTCCTATACCAGACCGCTGTCTTTTACCAGCGCCAGCAGTCCGGTCATCGGGAATGTGACGATTTCTCTAGGGTCCACAAGATGTGACCCTAGATAGAGTCATGAACGTTGTATCGGATTGTTATTCCCGTGACTTGCCAAAGATGAAACATTGATTTTTTATGAGCCCCAATCGTGGCATTTTCAATAATTGCGTAATCAAAATGACCAAGCAACTGCAAATTGACATCGCATTTGCAGTTATACTTCAATGTTCACAGATACAGTCGAATGTTGATTGTAAGAATTAATGGGAACTGAAGTAAACATTTTTTGTCAAGTATAGATTAGATTAATATGCATCAAGTAACAAAATAGAGATAGGTTGAAGTCCCAATTTTGACCGCAATCAATAAATTTATTGTCGGGCTAAAAAGTGGAGACATTACGAAAGGGACTCGGCTGCGAAATCTTGCCGTTCCTCGCAATAAGTGTCGTGAATTTTTAACACATTGATGGTTGCACGAATGTGTAGCAATCTACTATTATGGGGAAGAATGGGGCAAAGCGGACATCGAAAACACAATTAGGGCATAAAAAATTAAATATCGACATAGGCTTAATCCTTTGTTTATATTTTATTATACCTTTAATATACATTTGGAAAATCGTAGAAGATTATGAAACTTGACATTCTCATGAAATAAATGCGTCATAATTAAAACAAACCGAACCAGCAAAATTATCACTCTCGCCCGCCTATAGGGTACAGCGATCAAGTCTATGAGATAAAAGGATTTTGACTGGAAAAAATGAAGCCCTTAAAATTTAGGTGATAAAAATAGGAAATTGTATATATCTGGCATTTTATATATATAAAATATATAATATTGACTTGATATTAACACATAAAAGTAAAGCACAATACACACCGCTGCTATGATTGACAGGTAACATGTCACACGAAATGAGGTTAGTTTGGGGTTTGGAGATTGCCAAGAGTTTTCAACCGTTCACTTCTATAACGTGAGTCATCTGAACAAGCGGCTAACGGAACGTTGGTAACAGACACTCTCAAAGATTGATTCGCCGATTCACTTTGATTCACATTGAGGACACGAGTCATCAAATTAGTCAAATGGATTTTGCAATCCTACAAGAAATTCCACATAACCGTAAATTATCGTATTCTTGTGAATAAAAGGACGCAATGAGCTGACCATCGCTACAGATATGTTGCGTGTAGAGAACAGGCCCTTGCACTCTGAAAGCAGGTCTCAGAATCGATTTCCAGGTACCATTTTCATGAAATTTAACTCACTGTCAAGGATTGCCAGGAGCTTGCACCCGTTCACTTAGGTGGCGTGAGTCATGTGAACGAGTGGAATCCGAAATGTAATCGAGTACTTTGACGACTCCAGTCGTCAAATTGACCAAATAGCTTACAATCGATCACGAAATTATATCTAGATGATCGCATTCAAACGTTAATACCGACTATGTAACAGACTCAGTCCTTGGAATGCGTTCACTGTTTATTGTCCTCAGTCACAAGTTCTTATTTTGAATATTGTTTTAACCCCAAGTAAACAGGTCGCGACCTATTAATGTTCCCTGCAAATGCAATTCAGTGGTACAGTGTCGATATGCGTTGCAATTGCTGAGTTACACGATGGATTTCGCATATTCCACAAATACAATCATCGCGAGATATACATGGTTCGATTTTGAAGAGGACGCAATGCCATTGCTGCAGATTGCTTTCAGAAATTGAGAGAAAATCGGGGATGTTCATTGATTTGTAGCTACGCGTGCATTTTGATGACACGCGTCATCGAAGTAAGCGATTCGCCAAAATCAGTCGTAGGCTTATTACTCGAGTGATTTACAGACCGAGCACTTTTATGCCGTACATAAAAATGGCTAAATTCATCGCAGTGAATTACCTACTTACATCCAGATTATTCAATTTAATGAAAAATATGGACTACGGGATAAGCTCACGATCATATCGCATGCATTCAACATTTATCATCCGGTCTTATTAGATCTTTACAGTACTTTTTTGAACGGCGATAAGCATCTTGCGGTCCATTTACATTCTATTCCGATTAATTCAGTTACGCTATTATAGATGTTCGTCGCAGCTACCACATTACACGATAAATTTCGCTTACTACACGAATATGATTACTGCGAAGTAGACATGCTTCGGTTTAACAGAGATTCTCTGCCCACGATAGATTTGCAGCAGCGCGTGCTTTGCAATCAGACACGTCACTGAAGTGACCGTTTAGTCGAAATCAGTCGTTTACTTAGTTATTGAGTGTATGACCCATCGAGCACTTTGATGACTCGCGCCCTCAAAAGAACCGAATGGATTGCAGCGCATTACCTACTTGGACCCAAATTATTGAGTTCAGAGGTAAATTTCTTCTACCCCATGAACTTCCACTCATAATCTATGAGTATTGCATTTATCCTTCTAACTCAATTAATGTCAAACGAAGTATTCGTTTGGTCTGTTGTTAATAGATTACGTTTCATTAATATTCTCGGCAAACTCATTGAGTGATGCACAGTAATACGATTAACACCGGTTAGATATCCCTCGGCTTAAACAGGGATTTGTTACCGACTCCTACAGTCCATTTCATAAATCCGCGAAAAATCAAGAATGTTCGTTAATGTCTAGAAATGCGTGCACTTCGATGACACGTATCATCAAAATGACCTATCAGTTGGAAACAGATAGAGGTGAGCGATTCGCAAACCGTATTATTTGTAGACACGCGTTATCAAAATGATCATATGATAACAAATACTCGATCGTTTTGATAGCCTATTCTTTCGAGTCAGTCGCTATTTTACCGGGGTTAGCATACACGATATATTGTGTTTGACGTCGCAACAATCCTGAAGTGAGCTATATAGAATCATGTATATTAATGGTCTCCTTGAGTATTCTTCGTCAATCTATAAAACGACCATATTCTGGTAAATAACGGGACGCAATGAGCTGTACACGACTACAGCAATGTTGCGTGTAGACAACAGGTCCTTTCACTGTTAAATTAGGCCTCAGATATGATTTCCGGATACTATTTTCAGGAATTATTAACTCACCGTCAGAGATTGCCAGCACCTCGCACCCGTTCACTCAGGTGGCTTGAGTCATCTGAACGAGCGGATACCGGAATGTTCTTAATATACGCTCTCGATGATTTATTCACGGAACGAGTACTTTGAGGATTCCAGTAATCAAACTGACCGAATAGCTTACAATCAATCGCGATATTCCGTACCCGTATGATCGTATTCAATCATGAAGACCGATTCTGATATAAGCTTACAATCTTTGAAATGCGTTCACCATTCATCGTCCCCACTCACTATTTTTCGATTTGCATATTTTTCAACCTCATGTAAACAGTTTGCGGCCCATTCATGCTCTCTGCAAATGCATTTAGTGGTACAGTGTAGATGTGCATTGCAATTACCAAGTTACACGATCGATTTAGCATATCCCACAAATTCGTGACCGCGAGATTTACATGGTTCAATTTTGAAGAGGGCGCGATGCCACTGCCGGAGATTGCTTCCAGAAATTCACAGAAATTGGGGATTTTCGTTGATTTGTAGCTACGCGTGCATTTTGATTAGACGCGTCATCGAAGTCACCGATTAGCCGTAACCAGTCCTATTTCTCGAGTGTTTCACAGATCGAGCACTTTCATTCCTCACGGTCATCAAAATAACCAAATTAATTGCAACGAATTACGTACTGGCATTCAAATTTCTCTATCTAACGATAAATGGCGGCTATGGGATAAACTCACGGTCATATCGTATGTTTTCAATATTCATCATGTGGGCTCACCGCATCTTGATTAAAGTATATATTGGACTCAGATAAGCATCAGCACCATTTACGTTATCTTCCAATCCATCTGAATGCATCTATAATAGCAGCACTGATGCTGCTATTACAGTTTGTCGCAATTATCTACATTTCACGCTTCGGTTTGATAGGCATGCTTCTGTTGCACGAAGATTCATCACCATTTCTGGTGAAAGCATTCAGGAATAGAAAAAATTAGCAACGTGCAAGTTATTATTAATTATTATATTATATTATTAATATATATATTATATATATATATATAATATATATATATATATATATATATATTAATATATTATATTATTAATTAGCAAGTAGCAGTAGCAAAAATGAGCCTCTTTCCGACTAGCGCCGGGCAGTGGCATAGTATGTGGATGGGCGTCTCGTCGTCCTCCCCGCATTTCCTGCAGGCGCTGGTCTCTTCTATCCCTAGCGTGTGCATGTGTTTTCTGAGTCCGCAGTGTCCTGTCAGGATTCCCACTGTCAGTCTTAGGTCTGTCTTGCTCATCTTTAGGAGTTGGTCCGTGATGTTGTTATCTGGACCTCTGATGAGTGTTTTGGTCTGCCTTAGCCCGGGCGTCGCCTCAAATAGGCTTTGGTGCTTGTCCTTTGCCCACCTGGAGATCTCCGCCTTGACTTGGCAGCCTGCGATGCCGACTGCGGGCTCCGGCCCCCAGAATTGAGTACTCGACCCCTTTCTGGCTAGCTCGTCCGCCCTTTCGTTGCCGGCGATGCCTTCATGCCCTGGGACCCACATTAGCGTCACCTTGTTGTGGTCCGCCAGTCCCTGGAGCAGTTTTCTGCACTCGTTCACCAGGTGCGAGTTGGTCCTGCCCCGTTCCAGTGCCTTCAGTGCGGCTTGACTGTCTGAGCAGATGCATATTCTTTTGCCTCTGTACCCTGTCAGCTGATTTTGCAACGCACATACCAATATGGCGGTGATTTCTGCCTGGAAGACTGTACCATGTGCTCCCAGCGAGAGGTGTGTCTCCCTGTTCGAGCCACCCAGGCACAGTCCCGCGCCCGATCCTTCCTCCATCTTCGAGCCGTCTGTGAACCAGACCAGTTCCTGCCCTTGCAGCGGTCCTGTTCCTTCGGTCCACTCTGCTCGCTCCGGGTATACGACTTTATATGTGTTGTTGAACTGGTATCTCGTTAGGTCCCAGTCTTGTTTCATAAACGCTGAGGGACTAGCTTCCTTCAGCGTCTCCACTATTTTGGTGTGGCCTCCCTTTGGCAGTTGACCCTGCCATTGCGCCGTTCTCATCAGCCTGTACGCTGCCGCCGCTGCCGCCCCCTGGGTCGCCACAGCCAGCGGCGGCCAGCCCAGCAGCGCGTCTAGCGCTGCGCTGGGGGTGGTTTTCATGGCACCGGTGGCGCCTCTACTCGCCAGGCGTTGGACGTGTGTGAGCATATCCCTCGCTGTTTTCAGCGTGGTTCTTCCCCACCATACCACGGCCCCGTACAGTATGGCCGGCTTTACCACCGTCGTGTAGATCCAGTGCATTGCCCTGGGGTTTAGACCCCAGGTAGCGCCACAAGCCCTACGCGTAGCCCACAACAGGGCACAGGCCCTGTCGCGTATTCTTTGCAGATGCGGCCCCCAGTTCAGTTTCGCATCCAGGATGACTCCCAGGTGTTTCACTTTCTCTGTTGGTCTGATTGTTGTACCCCGGTAGGTAAGTTCCCTCCACCCGTCAAACTTCCGTTTGCGGGTGAAGCGAACAACCTCCGTTTTCTCCGGGTTGACTTCCAACCCGACTTCTCTGCACCATCTGCTAATGAGATTTAATGCATTCTGCGCCAGACTTGACGCTGTGTTGGCGTCTCTTGCGCGTACCACCACCGCAAGGTCGTCCGCGTACCCTTGCGCGTATATCCCTGCTTTGCCCAGTCTGTCTAGTAGTTCGTCCACCACCAGACACCACAGTAGTGGAGATAATACCCCCCCCCCTGCGGGCATCCACGGTTGATTGAGACCTTTGCCGCCTCTTCTCCCCTGGAGATGGTCAGTACCCGTGAGGTGAGCATGTTGTTAATCCACCTGATAGTGGTGGGTTGCAGTCCATGCCTCCTCATCGCTGCACTGATTGATTCCACCGTGGTGCAATTAAATGCCCCCTCGATGTCAAGGAAGATCCCCACTGCGATGCATTCTTTGCTTCTTGCTTCCTCCAGCTTGTATACCAGCCTGTGGAGGGCGGTTTCCGTCGACTTATTCGCTTGGTAGGCGAATTTTAATGGGTGTAGCGGATGTGTCCCTAGCGGTCCATCCCTTACACTCCTGTCTATGAGTCTCTCCAGCGTTTTGAGCAGGAAGGACGTGAGACTGATGGGTCGGAATGCCCCTGCCTGGTCGTAGTCAATTCGACCTGGCTTGGGAATAAACACCACCCTTGTTATTCGCCATTGGAGAGGCGTGTACCCCAGTGCCACGCAGGCCCTCAGGATCTTCGTTACCGTTAATAGTATTACCTCCAGCCCCTGCTGCAGCAGTGCTGGGAATATCCTGTCGGTGCCGGCGGCCTTGTATGGTTTGAAGCCCATGATGGCCCAGCGGACCCTGGAGGGAGTGACTATGCTCGCGGCCGTCGTCCAGTCCATTTCCCGGCGTTTACACGCCTGGTATGGCCAGTCCGGCCAGCCATCGATGAGGGCGTACCCGGGAAAATGTTTCCCCAGGAGTACCTCCAGTTCCTCCCCCCACGAGCTCGTGTAGCCACCATCCGACCTCCTGAGTGAGCCCGACAAGGTCGCAGGGTCCTTCCTGAGGACCCGTTGTATTCTCGCCGTCTCAGGGATACTTTCAATCTCTTGACAGTATCTCCGCCACGAGTCTCTCTTGGCTGTACGTATGGCTTCCTTGTACTCCCGCTGGTTCCTTTTGTACTTATCCCAGTCCCAGGGTTTCCTGGTTGCCTTAGCCACGTTAAATGACCGTCGGGTGGTCGCCCGCATTTCCTGCAGGCGCTGATTCCACCACGGCGTTCTGTCCCTGTACGCTGGTTTCGGCGTACAATTACTCTCGTAGGATTCTGTGATCGCTTCCTGCAGTATCTCTACCGCAAGTTCGATCTCATCCTCCCTACCGTATCTGCTCGGGAACTGTTTTATCCGTTCCCGCAGATCGTTCACATATGCCGGCCAGTCCGTCGATTTGGGGTTCCGTACGGGCCCCCTTTCTCGTCGAGCCGCCTCTGCATTGAGCGTGTAGGTAATTTGCCTATGATCCGATAGTGACGGCTCATCGGAAACCCTCCACTTCTCTATCCTTACCCCCATTCCTGGTGTTCCTAAGGTTAGGTCTATAACCTCCACCCTGTTAGTAATACAGAACGTTGGCTCCTCACCTTTATTGAGGATCTGCAGCTCCGTTCTCGCCAGGTACTCCAGCAGTGCCTCTCCTCGGGCGTTGGTGTCGGTGCTGTCCCACACCGTGTGGTGGGAGTTGGCATCGCACCCTATGATTAGCTCTCTGCCCTTGGTCCTGCAGTCTTCCACGAGTCCTGCGATGTCTCCTGACGGTGGTGATTCCTGAGAGTCGTAGGGCATATACGCTGATGCCACGACAACCTCTCTTCTCCTCCCTCCCAGGGTTACCTCGAGCTTGATAGCCACAAAGTCTCCCCGGCTGAACTCCCTCAGTGGAGTGGCATCTAACCCTCTGACGAGGATACATGCCCTTGGCCTATCAACAGAGGTACAATAATGAAGCTGTGCCCCCCGAGCATTTAATCCCCTGACCTTCCCGCGGTACGTCCACGGTTCCTGTATCAGGGCGATCTCTATATCTTCTGCAATAAGGCGCCGCGTCAGCGCTGCTGCCGCCGCCGACGCCTTATGCAGATTTATCTGTATGAAGCGGATTGCACTCACTGTCTTGGGCTGCATCCTCCCCCACGTCCATCTGTCCTTCTCCTGCCTTGTAGTGGGCATCCAGCAGCCTAAATTTGGCCCTGCTTATCCCTAGGTAGGGTTTCATCTCCACCGCCTGCAAGACCGGTATGGCTCGATCAACCACTCCCAGCACGAGGCGTACCCCCTTCCCGGAAGCATCCTCGTGCCTTTCGTATGTGATCCACCTCCCCGTTGCCAGGCCCGGATTCTGCTGCTCCAGCCTCTTTAGTGCCGTAGCCGTGTCCATGGATGCTCCGGAAATCCAGGCCATGACCCTCACGTACTTTGGAAGGTCGCTTGCCTCGATCACCTCAAGGTCCGCGCCCTCCCATTTCCGTAGGTTCCTAACCTGTTCCCGGAGCCATGTTGCCGATTTCTGATCAGCGCAGATCACCCTCAAGACCCCCTTACTCAGGTACGTCTGCTGGAAGCGCGGCGTAAAATCCCCTGCCGGGATCCCGTCCATCGTCTCCATCAGACCCTCCTGTATGAGGGTGGACTGTTCTTCGGCGATGTCCTCCCGCAGCCCTTTATGTACGACGGCCAGCTTAGGCAGGTTGCTGGCCGCCATCGCGTACGAGCTTTGCCCGTTTCCCGCCGCTCTTGGCCTCTTGGAGCGGTCGTTTGGCGGTGTCTCCTTGGACTCCCGCTGCCGCTTCCCGTAGCCCTTTCTCTTCTCCGCCAGTGTAGGCGCCGCCCTCTTACCTCGCTGGCCCGTCCCCGGGGCGCTTTCGGCGCCCTTCGGCTCCTTGACTGCTTTCGCTGAGGCATCTTCCACGGTCGTCGTCGACGTTCCCGCTGCTTTAGCCGCCGCCTCTGCCCCCCTGGCCTTGGCGAGCTTATATTTCCTCCTGGCGGCCCCGCTGAACTTTGGTCGTTGTTTGATCGCCATCCTGCTGATACCTGTTGCGATCTCAGCCTCCTGGCGACTCTCCCCGACCATTGTTGTATTCGGGAGTTCCCGCGTCTCGACGGTAGCAGAGGGTACCTCTTGGGTCCCGACTGCTTGCCGTCGGATGATGTCGCGATCCTTTTGTAGGCTCGCTTCATCCACCTCCTCGTTCTCTTTTTTTTTGTTTTTTTTATCAGTTTCCATTTTTGGTCCCACGAGTATCTAGGGAAAGAACGTCCGCCCCGGCAGAGCCCCGATTGCCGGGGTAAGGCCTGAATACTCTGGGATTCGACCTGGTGTCCCAGAGGCACCGTTCAAGACACTATTCCCCAGTGCCATTCAACCTTAAGCACGGTAGCTAACACCTTAGTTTGGGATGGCTGTTGCAGGGTGCTTAACGCCCCCTGAGCGATGGGTCCGCCACCTCCCTACGCTAGTTGGACTGCTTGTTCGTCTGATCTCTACCCGTCGGCCTGTCCGGCATAGGTGACCTTTCTGGAGGCAAATGAATGCCTCCGCCGGCATAGCCCTTCGGGTCGCCGAGACACACAAGCCCTCCCACCAACTTCAAGGTCTTGCAGTCCCCAGGGAGGGCAATAATAGTTTAAGTTGTTACAAATGTTATACTCTATGATACACTGACGCGCAATGCCGCTAAGGTAATTGGCACGAACAATTATATCACAGAGGTAGTGAAGCGCCGCTAAGGTGTTCTTCACTTAATGAGTTCTTATACACTTGTCTACAACAAGGGTTTGAGAAGATCACGTCAATCACGCCCGCGATAACCTAAGTACGCGAACGGACTTGCCGCTAAGGAACGGGATCTCTCGACCGATTGCTAAGAGCGTCGTATTAAGACTAATTTGATAATATGTCGAGAGAACCCTCGTTAGCTTTGGGCGTCCGGCTACAAGGGTCTCGTGGGGGTGGATTGAGAAATCATCGATCGATGTAGGTCTCGATGATTTCGAAAACCATGAGTTGAGAAATCATCGATGGATGGAAATCTCGATGATTTACGAAATCTGGTGATGAAAGGGGTTTACGAAATCTGCAAGGGATGCAAGTAATCCATCATATGTGATCATATGTGATGCAAGGGATCGGATAAACCAGGTCATATGGTAAGGTAGCAAGAGTCCGAGGACGAAAAGAGGAATCTGCTGACGCGCGGTTTGCTCGAGTTTCAAGAGAGTGACTGTCGCAAGAGTCGGCGTACTCTCTGGAATCTGATGACTCTGTTGTGTTGCAATGACCGCAGGTAGCGATACCTCGGTTCGTCACAGCCCTCCCTTCTCAGATTGAACATGGTCCGGTGGTCCATGCTTCATCCAGACGTAGCTACCTTTGTGCTGATGATGTTACTTCCAGGTGTCATCGAATTCGACCGTCAATGGTGTATTGATTATTTCTTAGTGCGTCCCCGGAGCCTTTGTTTTATTATATTAAGTGTGGATTTTTGGGGGCCTGCCTCTTTTCTTCTTAGGTTCCGGTTCGGGTGGAGTGTCACCGGTTACATGGGCATGTTTAAGTTTAATCTCTTTTATCAACCAAGACGGTGTTTTGGTCAAGTATCTTGGCAATTCTGTAGGGCCCTCTATAATAAGGATCGAATTTGTGCAATTTCGGTTCTCTTAGGACATAGACCAGTTGGTTTGGTTCATATTGCACGGCGTTGGTTTTCTTGTCATGTCGTTGTTTTGCTCGGTGCTTGCTGTCGTTTAGGTTATTGCCTCCAATTTCTGCCAGCTCATCAAGTCTGTGCACTATATCGCTCATGTACCGAGTCGTCGTTGGCAGGTGTTCTTTTAACGGGAGCGTGTCTGGCGTTTTCATTAATTTCCCGTAAGCCATCTCGTATGGTGTAAATTTTGTTGACTCGTGTACTGTAGCGTTGTGTGACTGGATAGCGTAAGGCAAAATTTCGTCCCATTCATTTTCCTTTTCAATATAATGTTTCAGGTAGTCGGCTATTTCCTGGTGGCTTCTTTCTAATACTCCGTTGCTTTGTGGGTGGTAGGTTGTGGCCTTGACGTGGTGGATTTTTCTCTCCTTGAGAAAATCTTCCATTCGTTGGCTAACGAAGCATTTCCCGTTATCGCTGAGCAAAACTAGTGGAGTGCCGTGTATTGCGAAATATTCGCGGTCGAGGGTTCGAATTACTGTTTTTTATTTCATGTCCGTGTGATGGGCGAACGGGTTAAATGAAGTTGAAATGAAGTTAGACTTGGGATATTTTAGATTGGTAGTTTATTGGCATGTTGGTATAATTCTGGAGTGCACGTCCGAATTGATAGAAGGTTAATGATGAACTGCAGTGCTAATGAGGTGAAGGAAGGAGAGGACTTAATGAGAGTGGAGGGGATGTCGTCAAGACAGAGGAACAAGGCCCGTGGGACCAAGGGCAAACTGGAGCTAAGGTGCTGATGGTTGTGAGATTGACCGGAAAGGAGTAATAGGTTTAGCTGATATGTAAGGTTTAAGCGTGCGAGTGGACTGGTAGCGAGAGTAAAGTTGATGAGCTGGCGTGGGAAAGGAAAAGAGTTTTTTAGGCTATAGGACGGGGCCGTTACACTCCCCCTCTTACAAAACGATGCTCCGCATCGTGATATACAATAATTCGTTTACAATAATATTTTAGTGTTCTGATTTTATATAATGAAAAATTGATTCTATATAATGAAATGAGAAAGAACGTGTGTGTTATATTTTCGTAAATGGTTTTGTTTGTGTGTATGTATTTTGTGTTTATTCTGTCAGATGGCTTCAATCTGTTGGTTTGACCATTATGTCGTGTGAATTTTTGCTTCCTTGTCCATTGGCTTGTATCGAATCTGTGGGGATGCTTGTCTGTTTCGACTATGAATTCTCTTGAATTTTTCCTAAGTGCTGAGATCTGAAACTGACTGAGTTCATTAGCTTTCGTGTTAGTGGTAAGTGGTTTGTTATATTGGAAGGGTATGGTCTGTAAGGTATCCGTAAGAATAATCATATGTATTGCGCAAAAATATTTGACTATAAGATAATTCATGATTCCTTTGTGCTTTTGTTTCCTTCAGGGTTAAAATTTTTCTGTTTAATTGGTTATGATATATCCGATTTTTCGATTGTCGTTGCTTTTCGTTTATTTGATTGATGATTATCCTGAAACAGTCTAAATTCTGATTAGCTTTAAGGTTAGTAGGAGGAAAGGTGTGTTAGGCTGGATTTGGACGGTTTGATTCTGTTGGTCCTTGTGACGACTGAGCGATACACCTTGTTTACATGGTTAATGTTTAGGTTTATTTGTCATTTTGATTTCATGAAATATCTGTAGCTATCTTTTATAAAAAAAAATGTGTATGCGTATCAATTGAAATAATAGTGCTTTTTTTTTTTTTTTTTAATAAAAATTATATGTATATTAGTTATTACTGTTTTCGTTTTAGATTGACATGTCGGTTTTAACTGTAAAATGCCTGAATTTTCTATTGTTTCGATTTGTGCTTCGTGGTTATCGCAGATGATGAATAGGCTTTTGATCTTAGGTGGTACGTATAGGTGCCATTTTAAAAAAATCTTCGAAGTTTTCAGTAATACCTTCTTTGGTATTGATTGTTTAGTGAACGCAAATCGCAAGGCTGGTATAATTAATAGTGTGTTGAATCTAACGTTGGATTTTTACGATATAAATTTATAACATAATAAATGCTAGTATAATTAATAGTGTGCTAAATCTAACAGTAGAATTCTTATAACGTAAATTATTATTATTATTTTTCTTTTTTTTTGTGAAATCTGTTAATTTCGTCAAAGTCGCTATATCAAATATGTGATTTGCATGTAATGGTGTTGAAATTCTGTGCTTGATGATGATTTCGTGATAGCTTCTGCGCTGCGTAAGATTGTTTTCGCTGGCGGTAACAATTGTAGGTGTATTTGTCTGGAGTTTACAAAAAGGATTGCATTGTTTAGTGTTTCTGTGTCGATTTCTAATTCCATAAGGGCTTCTTCGATTTCTGTCATAAAGGGTATGGTTCTTTGTTTGTGTCGTGTAACTTCTGCGTCGTCTCGAAGTTCGAGCAGAGCGAGGTTGATGTTTCACATTTCCTTGTTTATTGTTTATGCTAAAGATTTAGCTTGTTTGTGTGTTGTGTCAAAACATGCTTTTAAAATGTGTGTAGTTATAGGCTATTTCTGTTAATTCTAGTGAGTTTGTTTGCGAGTGTCCCTATTTGTGTACTTATTCTAGTTGTGTCATCGATGTCATTTCTCTAATCCTTATTTATTAATGTTTCCGATGAAATAGAGTAATGTGTGTCTTTTTTTTGTTAGTGTTTCTTTGCGAAAATATCTTGAAGTTTCGTTGCCGTTGATGTTCTTCGCTTTGTACGACTCGTGTACCGACGTTGTTGGTTGCATTTTGTTTTGTATGTGTTGTTCTGCATGGTACCTTATGTCGATGTCGAGCTCTCGGGGTCGCTGTCGGTTAGAAATGGCATTTCCAGATGTATGGGATTTTCCTGTGTTTTTTTTTTCAAATGGTGTTTTTTTTTTTTTTTGTCTTCTCGGTCCACGTTTGGCAACTAGTGGTGGTGATTAGGAAAATGGTTTTTTTTCCAAGGTCTGCCAGGTTTGCGTTTTATAACCGCCGTCGATAGTTGAGGTCTTTTCCGTGATCTGCCTGGTCCGCGTTTAGTGATTGGTGATGGTGCTGGGACCGCTTGTATTTCTGGTGGAGATCGGAAGGTTGGTTTGATGTCCTCATAACTGGCCTGTTTCGACGTACTTAGTTTAAATTCCCATGAAGAAGTTGGACGTGTGGAGTACGATGTTGTAGGTTCCGATTGGAGTTGTTTTTCCACATGAGTTGGTAATGTCCGTTGCTCTTCTTCCTGCAGGTTCCGAAATGATGATGGTGACCTGAAGTTGGGTTGCGCGTCCGGTTTTTTCGCGCGTTTTCCGTCGCTTTTGTATGATGTCGGTGACCTAAAGTTTGGGACAACCTCCAGTTCCGCAGACTTTTCCTCTTTCGTTGCCGTTTCATTTTCCATTTCGTTTGCCATTTCGTTATATGTGTCATTGTTTCTCCCGACTCCGGGTCCTCCGTGAGTATTGTGAGTAGCAATGTTATCGTCGCATGTGGCTCTGGGTCCTCCAAAGCGGTCACTAGCGTCGATAGGGATCCGGGGTGGCGGCTCGGGGCTCGCATCTTTTACTTTTTGCTGCGTTGAGCTTTTTATTTCTTCTTTTTGTTGCTTCGTTGAGTTTTTTATATTTTCTTCTTTTTGCTGCGTTGAGCTTTTTATATTTTCTTTTTTTTGCTGCGTTGAGCTTTTTATATTTTCTTGTTGCTGCGTTGAGCTTTCCATTTCTTCTTTGTCTGTATTTTCGCATAATTTCGTTGTATCCTCTCGTTTCCTAGTTAGTTTGCTTGGTTCGTTTGCCGTTTCTTTGTTTACCGTATCATTTTCCAATTTGTTTTCCTGTGGGTTGTCCTTTGAAATTTGCCGTGTCGGTTCCTGTTCAGTTTTTATGAGTTCGATTGGTTCTTCTGACATTAACGAATCGTAGTTGTCATCGATTTTTTGATTGATTTTGGGTCGTGCACTCCCTTCGTTTTGTTCCTGATTGTCTGATGTTATTTCTTGGTCTGATTCTGTGTCAATGTCTTCCGATTCTTCAACTTTTCCTGGTAGTAATATTATCTTGTTCCGTGCTGGATTACCAGAGGACTGGTCCGATGATGATGATCGAATACGTTTGTTGAATTCTTGCGATATTCTTGACCTTTTTGTTTCGTTTTCTGATTCCTCCGATGATTGTTCTCGGGGTCTGATATGGAGAATTTTGACTGGATTTCGTGATAGCGTATTTTGTATTTCGAGATTTTTCTCGTTTATTGGTCTGGTGTTGAGCGCTCTCGTGATTCGCTTCGCGTCGCGCTGTCCCGCGAAGTCGGACTCGAGTTTTTTGATTGCTGAATTTCGGCTACGGCTTTTGTGAGTTCGCGAATTTGGTCCTTAAGTCTTTCCGTACTTTCGCTACGTCGTTTTTGTGACTTATCGTTAGAGTATCTGTCGCAAGAATTATCTCGAGATCTGTTTCCCGAGTTACTGTAATAATTGTATGAGTCGTAATTGTGATGATTATTTTGGTATCTTCCGCGGTCGTGGTCGCGATACCTATCTCGTGAATTGTCTCTGTAATAATTTTGCTGTCTGTCGCGCGAATCGCTGCGATATCTATGATCAGAATATTGTCGGTCGCGCGAATCGCTGCGATATCCGTGATCGGAATATTGTCTGTTTCGTGAATTGTCACGGTAATTATTTTGAAAATTTCGTCGCCTGTCATTTGAATCGTCGCGATATCTGTTTTGAAAATCCCTTTCTCCGTCGTTTGAATCGTTGTGGTATCTATTTCGAAAATTTTGTTGGTGGTCGCGCGAATCGCTGCGGTACTCGTTTTGAAAATTTAGTGTGTTCTGGTAGAATGAATCTCTAAATCTTCTGCTCCGGTTTTCTCTTAATTCCTTTATGGTGAAGCATTCTGCAGTGGAATGACTGTTCGTTTGGTGATATTCGCAATATGTTTGTGTTATTTCCTGTCGTGTTTTGACGAAATGTGCTTTCGCTGGCTCGGATTGTTCTATGTGGGTATTTTTGTGAGTTATTCGATTAAGATTTACTGTTCTCCGTTTCAAAAGTTCTTGTTCGATATTACCTGCTTTTTTTATGGTTTGTTCAAGGGACTAAATGTTTTGATTAATCAAAAAACTACCTATTTTGTCGAAAAGGCCTCTAACGAAGGCTCGTGTTACCGATTTTCTTAGTTCTGCTATTCTATTCTTGAGGTTTTCTTTTTCGCTTTCCTGAGTGTAACATTCCTCTAATCTTTCTGTTATTCGTTTTAAAATTACTCGTGTTCGTGTCGCGTATTCTGGTACTAGCTCATTATAATTTTGTGAAATTGTTTTTAATTCTAATTCAAGATCAAGTAATTCGATTGGGGCACTAAAATTGTCTCTAAGATCGTTAAGAAATTCTGTAATTGTTTCATGTGTTTTTGTTTCTGCGAAATCAAGAGCGGTTCCGTTTAATTTGTATTGTAACATGATAAGTAATTTCGCGTGTTCATTTTCGGGTAATATTTTGATTGCTCTTTTGCATGCTTTGATAAAGTGGTCGACAGGTATGTTTTTGCCATCGAATATGGGGATTGGGTTATATACATCGCGAAAGGTGACGCCACTGTTTGACATATCGTCTGAATTTGTGTTCTCGGTATTTAAATTTAAAAAAAAATGAATTTGTTGAATTTAGTCGTAAGCTCTTACGCCACTATGGTCATGTTGGATTAATTTTTGTAAACGAGGGTTTTTTTTTTTTTTTTTTAATTTATTTTTTTTCAAATTTTATTTTACGATTTTTCCTTTTTTTTTTTTTTTTTTTTTTTTTTTTAATTGATAGAAAATGGAGAGAGAAAAAAAAATTTTGAGAACGGGGAAAAAATAAATAAATTCGTTGATTTTATTAAATTTGTTCAATTAATTTGGATGGAGAAAAAAAATGAAAAATTCAAATGGAATATCTATATTTTGCCTAACGTTGAAATAAAGAGATCGAGTTGATGGAGTAATTGAGTCGCTCAAGAATACGCATGTAATAAGCCGTATCGGTCATGTGTCACAAGGACTCGCAGAAGCATAAAATTCTTTCGCTTATTTTGTACAAAATTTTATATTATAATAGATTTTGAAATATTTAATGGTACTTACATTACCGCGATGAGAAGAATGGCGATTTTCATATGGTTTTCGAGATTTCCGTGAGCGATGATTTCTCTTCCTTCCTTCTTTTCGATTATTTCCTTTTGTATATTTCTTAAATTCGGTCTCGATGGTGTGTATTGTTGAATGTGTGTTGCTTTAATCTTCTTGTTTTTTCGAATCAGTTTTTTTTTTTTTTTTTTTTTTTTCTTCACTTTCACAATCATATTATTTCATTTGTATTTTTAAATGTCGTTGAATATATCGTTGTTCGCTTGTATTGTCTTTGATTTTTTTTGCTTTTCAGGTCACATTTTTTCACTTCCACGTTCACTTTCGTATGTTTTTTTATTAATTCCTCGATATTTTTTTCCAATATTATTTTTTAAAAAAAATTTTGGTTGTGCGCGTGTTGATGGATCGAACTTCTGACACCAATTCGTGATGGGCGAAAGGGATAAATGAAGTTGAAATGAAGTTAGACTTGGGATATTTTAGATTGGTAGTTTATTGGCATGTTGGTATAATTCTGGAGTGCACGTCCGAATTGATAGAAGGTTAATGATGAACTGCAGTGCTAATGAGGTGAAGGAAGGAGAGGACTTAATGAGAGTGGAGGGGATGTCGTCAAGACAGAGGAACAAGGCCCGTGGGACCAAGGGCAAACTGGAGCTAAGGTGCTGACGGTTGTGAGATTGACCGGAAAGGAGTATTAGGTTTAGCTGATATGTAAGGTTTAAGCGTGCGAGTGGACTGATAGCGAGAGTGAAGTTGATGAGCTGGCGTGGGAAAGGAAAAGAGTTTTTTAGGCTATAGGACGGGGCCGTTACATCCGGTAATTCGAAAGCTCGTGCAAATTTTGTAAGCAAGTCGATGGTGGTTAAGACAAAACGATTACCTCGGTTTGTGAGGGGTAATGGTCCGAGTATATCCACGGCATTTTTTTCCCATGCAGCCACTGGTGTATTCGTTATTACCATTGGTTCTCTTGTTTTTATTCGAACTAATTTTTGTTGTTGACAACTGTGGCAGCATCGTACGGCGTTTTGAACATCGTTCTTCATGCCTTTCCATTGGTATCGTTGTCTCAGACGTTCGTAAGTCTTTTTCACACCCTTATGCCCTCCAATGTGTTCGCTGTGCCATTTCCGGATAATTTCTTGGCGCTCTACGGTGGGTGGCGTCTCTATTTTGCCTGTGCACAACGTCAATTTGCAGGCACTCTTGAAGAATGTCTCTTCTAACAGGGTTTTGAATGCATAGGGTGGTATTTCATCGTGGCCGTCACCGAAAACAGCTATTCGGATTTCCTTTATATTTTCAGCCCTTAAGAATTTTCTTAGACTCTCGAGTGCATTTTTCAGATTTTCGACTGTAAGCTTTTGGTAGTATTCCCTCGTAGCAGCGATGCTAATGACCTTGGTTTTTCCTGTATCGCTGAGTACGATCATTTCCCCCTTTAGCTCTCGTGAGAGCATTTCAGTGTCGATATAGCCAAGATCGCATAATTGCCGACCGATAGGATGGCAGATCACTCCATCAGCTGACACAAAATGCGCGAGAATTCCTTTTTGCGATGTGAGTTGCTCTGGCGTAAGGATAATTTGAGTTTTGATGATTGTCGACTCCTCGGAAGAATTTTCTTCAGTTTCAGATTCGCTGCTTTGGCTGCTATCTGTATATTCGCTTTCTGACGAATATGAATATGATGAGTCTGATGAGTCTGATGATAAGATGGATTCAGTTTCAACGAGAGAGCTGTGCGTATTTCCCGTAGTTCGGTCAGTTTCTACTGAGAAACGGACGTTACGAGGAGTAGATCCGCATTCAGGTCGTTCGCCTCTCGTTGGCGTTGGCATTGTCGAGATTCTTCTACTGCTTCTGTTTATCTGATTCTTCAAGAGATTTCCGCTGATAATTGATTTTCTATTAATTTGAGCTACTTCTGCATTTCTCTCAGTTTGATCATGTGTCTCTTCGGTTTCCTTTGCGGGTTCTGGGTTGTCATTGAGCGTTTCTTGCAGGAACTCGATTTGTTCAGATGTAAGTTCCCTTCCGCTAGGTTCCGAGTGTTCGTCGAGATCTTGATTCAGTTGTTCAGGAAGAGCGATCGTTTGAGGAAGTCCATGCGAAAGCCTTCGTAATTTTCCTTTTGCTTCGTCTATTGTAAGGCCATGCGCACCGCGTTGAATGGCAATCGATGTATCAAAGCGGTAACCTCGTGGATCCGATTGTGTGGACGTATTCATTTCTTCTTCCTCCAGTTCTTCCTCCTCGTTCTCGGTGGTAGTAACGCCTGGAGAAGCGGTGAATGGAGGTTGCGCGTCGTCAATAACTGCCTCGTCTTCTTCTGATAATTCCCAGGAACTTGGATCATGGTAGGCGGTTTTAGTCGCCGCTCGACCTCTATTGCGTATTCTACTGGCAATCGTACTTTGATTCGAATCTTCTTTTTCGGTTGTTTCCTCAACCTGGAGTTCCGTCTCGTCCTTGGGTGTTAACGGAAAACTTTCTGCAGGAGGGTTTCTCGACAAAGCATCTCCGTTGAGATTCGTTTTTCCTTTTTTATAGACAACTTGGTATTCATATTCTTCCAGTTGCAGTCTCCATCTCATTAATCTCGAGGAAGGATCTTTCACAGAGTGTAGCCAAACTAGTGGTTGATGGTCCGTTACAAGAGTGAACTTTCTTCCATACAGATACGGTCGGAAGTATTTCACAGCGTATACCATTGCGAGGCACTCTTTTTCTGTTGTGAATAATTCCTTTCTGCAGAGTTCAATACTCGACTGGCATACTGAACTGGTAGGTTTTGACCCACTGTATCTCCCTGACTCAGCACCGCTCCGATTGCAATGTCGGACGCGTCAGTTGTAAGTATAAACGGCTTGCTAAAATCGGGATATTGCAATATGGGTTTCTTACATAACGCATTGCGGAGATCTTCGAAGCTTCTTTGATGTTGGTCGGTCCATTGAAACTTCACTGTTTTCTTTGTGAGGTCGGAAAGCGGTTTGGCTCTTCCAGAGAAGTTCGGAAGAAACTTCCGGTAATATCCGGCGAGTCCAAGAAATTCTCTTACATTTCTCGGTGTTTTAGGTACCGGGAATTGTTCTACTGCCCGTAACTTCTTCGGATCGGGCTTCACTCCGTCCTTTCCGAGTATGTGTCCGAGATAATTGACCTCCCTTCTCAAGAATTCGCATTTGTCCACTTGTAGAGATAGTCCATTTTCTCGGAGTCGTCTGAAGAGTCTTTCGACTTTTATGCGATGTTCTTGTAAGGATGTTGAGAAGATGACTATATCGTCCAAGTACACAAACAATTCTGTGCCGATAAGACCCGATAGAACGCTGTCCATAAGGCGTTGGAATGTTGCCGGTGCATTTTTCAATCCAAACGGCATCCTCAGGAACTCGTAGTGTCCTCGGGGAGTCGTGAAAGCTGTTTTAGGACTGTCTTTCGGGGCGACCTTAATTTGGTGAAAACCACTAGCAAGGTCAAATACCAAAAAATATTTCGCTCCCCCTAGTCTATCGAGAATTTCAGATATATTCGGCAGTGGATAGCTATCGCCAATGGTCTTCTCATTCAATTGTCGATAATCTATTACCATTCGCCATCGCTTGTTACCTTGTGAATCAGCTTTCTTAGGCACAATCCATAGTGGTGAATTGTATGGCGAGTGTGAAGGTTTGATAATTTTATTGGATAGCAGTCCATTTACCTGTGTTTCAATTTCCGTTTGATGTACCATTGGATAACGATATTGTTTGGTATGTATCGGTCTGTCGTCGATGGTGGGGATCTCATGTTCGACGCGTGTTGATCCTTTTAAATGGTCTCCTTTTAAATAAAATATATCCGGAAATTTTTGAACGAGTTTGTGCACATGTTGTCGCTCGTATTCGTTCAAATGATCGAGTCGCAAGGTTTGCAAAATTTCTCTCACTGTATTCTTTGTTGACATCGTTGTAGTACATGGCTCGCTCGATGTCTCGGCGTCGGAGTCGGGCGCGTGGTGCGATCCAATTTCATATGGCTCGAGTTCTTGTGCTGGCAATTCAATGTCAACTGGCTCGTGGCTTGTGTTGGTGACTATGGCATAACAAGTGCCGTCGTGATTTCTTACCACGGCTTCTCCAATGTGTTGTGGCCCAAGGTCGATGCGCCTTAGATAGCCGTCGTAAACATTGGTATTGCGGACCTTGATTGCTACTTGCGTTCTACTGCGCCCTTCAAGATGGATCTTTAACTTTTCGTATTCTCCTAGAACTGAGTCAATTTCTTCGCGATTGCAAAAAGGGATTGGTGTGACTGGTTCGCCTGCCGTGACCAGTGTCCCGTGGTTATATGATATTTCAGCTTTTTCTTGGTGTAAATAGTTTTTTTTCATTTTCCAGTGAGTTATCGGACAGAAGATCCCACTTCTGACACCAATTTGTTACACACGGGTTATTTATCCCGTGGTAACTTATTATTAATATTATTTTATTTGCTGAAGTCAAAGGCCCCGGCGAATGGATTCTCTGTCCTATTTAAGCTGGGTAGCACCTCACCTTGTATATGCTTGTAGTTCGTGATGATCGGATGGGATGTGATGCAATGAAGGAGTACAGCTGGTTCCACACGAATGTATTTATTCGAGAACACACATCGATCAGTCACTTTTACAATAATAGTTTAAGTTGTTACAAATGTTATACTCTATGATACACTGACGCGCAATGCCGCTAAGGTAATTGGCACGAACAATTATATCACAGAGGTAGTGAAGCGCCGCTAAGGTGTTCTTCACTTAATGAGTTCTTATACACTTGTCTACAACAAGGGTTTGAGAAGATCACGTCAATCACGCCCGCGATAACCTAAGTACGCGAACGGACTTGCCGCTAAGGAACGGGATCTCTCGACCGATTGCTAAGAGCGTCGTATTAAGACTAATTTGATAATATGTCGAGAGAACCCTCGTTAGCTTTAGGCGTCCGGCTACAAGGGTATCGTGGGGGTGGATTGAGAAATCATCGATCGATGTAGGTCTCGATGATTTCGAAAACCATGAGTTGAGAAATCATCGATGGATGGAAATCTCGATGATTTACGAAATCTGGTGATGAAAGGGGTTTACGAAATCTGCAAGGGATGCAAGTAATCCATCATATGTGATCATATGTGATGCAAGGGATCGGATAAACCAGGTCATATGGTAAGGTAGCAAGAGTCCGAGGACGAAAAGAGGAATCTGCTGACGCGCGGTTTGCTCGAGTTTCAAGAGAGTGACTGTCGCAAGAGTCGGCGTACTCTCTGGAATCTGATGACTCTGTTGTGTTGCAATGACCGCAGGTAGCGATACCTCGGTTCGTCACAGTAGCTTAATATATAGCTTAATATATAGCACTTTGATGACCTGAGTTATGAAAAGGAATGAATGGTTTGAAATCGATTATAAGTCTGTTTACAAGTTTGCACATAATGTACTTTGATGCCTGGTGCGAATAAAGTGACCTTATTCTTGGTAAACAATCATGTAGCTGCATTTACGTTATTGCATTCAAAGAGCGCCAACCCGTAATGTTGGTAAAATATTCTGCCATATTACATTACCGTATCAGAAGCGCTAATATGTTAGGCTAGAATCCACCAGCATACGTGATGTGTTCAAGTACGCTTGTTGGAGTACGTTTTGAAGGTTTGATGAAGATATCTTCGAGTTGGTGAAATGCAAAACTCATTCGAATAAAAAAAAAATTCCGATATGATAGAGAAATCTTTTATAACGATATAATCGTAACCGTACTATACGGCGGGATTTGTGCATAAAGCTGTATTATTAACGCTTCAGCTTATTTCTGCAAACAGAGACTTTCAAAATATATTCAGCAAGATAGTAGTGAATCGTGATTTCTGTCACTTGGATGCGAGGGCGCGTAGCACCCAATAAATTTAGCCTTTTAGTAATTTTATTATGCTAATATTTTTTTAAATCAAACTGAACATCAATTATTATTAATTGCTCGTCATTACATTTTCACTTCGTTAGTATCATGACTTGGGAGCCTGCGATGTAAACTTAGTAGTATAAGTTTTTGGTGAATAACATAAGTAGTACGTATTAAGAAAAACATATTCAATTAACATCACTATAAGCTAAATATTGTTAACAGTCGTTTTATGAGCAACGTTTTTATGGCCATATCACATTACACATTTAAATACTTTCTTCCTTAAAAAATAAACCTAAATTTTTTTTATAAACTTTTTTTTTAATTTAAAGCTTTACGTATCACTTTATGATATTAAAAGAAACCATACAGATTAGGCTGTGTCATTTCCAACTCTCTATTTTATTTTTTTGTGCATAGATAAGTATAGATTTTGACTAAAACAAACCGCACGTGAAAATTTGGTGCCGGCAAAAAATGTTAAGTGGTGTCTCATTCAACATCGACACCAAAAAGCGAAGTATCCTTAGATTCAATTGTGATCAATCTTCTTTGTTTTTCGCGGGATGTTTTTTAGGTGGAAATTCACTATTTAAAAGTGTGGGAGCTTGAATTTTTATACATTATCTCACAAGATGTGTTATTTCAATTCATGACAAATCGAACGAGAAAAAATGGTAATTTTAAGAACATCGGTGTTATGGCACTTTCAAGTTAAATATAAAAAATCATCCAATAATGGCCCGTGAAGCTTCAACGTGCAAAAACTCCTGCTATGAAGCTGGCGACAATTTTTTTTGTTGGTTTTGTCTTGAAACTCACTACAATTTTTTCATAATAATTACATCAGATTTGCCTGCAAAAAATTATAGATTACTTAGGTCTATCATTGGCGTTACTGCCAAGGAACTTCATAATACGACCATCATGAAAAATGTATTGTTTGAAGAGACACATTCTATATACGATAGTCGTATTATGGAGTTTTTATTGCAAAAAAAATTGAAGTCAGTTTCGAGAAAAAAACCAACGAAAAAAAATCGTCGCCAGCTTAAAAAACACGAGTTTTTACTCGTTGATGCATCAATGACCATTATTGGATGATTGGATAGAGCTCTCTTCATTAGACCAGGTATCCGTGTATAAAAATTTAAGCTCCCACCTTCTCGAAAAATTAATTTCCGCTTCACAAAATAGTTAGGATAGAGGATCCCTGGCAATTTAGTTGATAAGATGCCTAATTTTTTCTATACAAATGTCGAACGAAGCAGCGTTTAGGGTTTCTCGCCAGCGCCCACCTTATTAAGTAGAAGTGTGCACCTTATTATACACAAGTATTGTTTTGGATGGTGGGAATCGAAAAAAAGATTGAAAAAAGACAATTTGTATGATTTTGTACGTTACCAAGTAATTTTTTATCGATATGTTTGACCGGTACGATATGTACACTTTAACCTTCTTCTTTATTCTCAATATACGAACTCTTTACCTATCCTCATCAAGTATACGTTTTCTTGCTCTATGCTCTATGTACCACATTTTCATTTCGACACTTAATTAAACTAGAATACCGTTGGAAAAAATTCTCGATGTTTCAAAGAATTGAATTCGTTTGAAATTAACGAAACTTATATATTTTCGAATAAAGCTTCGCAGTTCAATTGAGTTCTGACTGTACTCAAATCAAGATAAATTTAATCGAAAATGCTTTTTTATAAACAAGATCCTCGATTTATCAGTAACGCATATAGTAGCTGCCAGCATCTTCCATTAGTTATAACCGCAACATCAAACTATACAGAATATACTTTATATTAACATAATTTTATAGTTATAGTAAATGTTTGGCATGTATGAAATGTTAACCTTCATATGTAAACGCCGTCGCCATATAAACCAGTATAGGAATCTTCAGTATCTTAATACGCGACGGGTCTTTACAATCGATCTCCTTTTTTATATCCTTTTTTTATCCTTTTATAATATATCCCTTCATACATCCTTTTTTTCTCGATTTCAATATTCCATAGTAACGACATAAAAATAAACTTTCTTAATGATAGAATATATGAACTATTTGTATCCAACTTTTTTGAACTTTTGTTACACACGGGTTTATTTATCCCATGGTAACTTATTATTATTATTATGTTATTCGCTGAAGTCAAAGGCCCCGGCGAATGGATTCTCTGTCCTATTTAAGAGCATGTGAAAGCACTGTTTCACCCTCTCTTATGGTAATGCAGAGTGCATGTTAAATTTCAAACAAGTACCACTCCTAAACTATCAAACCGAATGGATTGAATTTTGCACAGGTATTTCTGGAGACCTTTATACATACGGTGTTGACCCGCAAATGTTAAAATTATAATTAGAAATGAAAATTTTTAGTGAAAATTGACGAATTCAATAGATTTTACAAAATATTGGGTCAACACCGACTAGACGGATTAAAACCCTAAACAATGAGCCTTTATTCATTGCTGTACGTCGTAAATTGACTAAGTGGCATTTGTTTGAAAAATTACATGTTAATTTTGTCGGTAAGGAGATGTAGAGAGAGCGCGTAGTTCCTAAGCAGTCCGCCGCAATTCGAAGCGGGAGCGCTGCGAATCGTTCACTCCGATGCCATATGCGCAGAATGAGGAGAGCGAGAGAGAGAGAGAGAGAGAGAGAGAGAAAGCGAGAAAGAGAGAGAGGGAGGGAGTTATCGATATGTATATCTGTATATACGCATGTATTACTATATACAAATTTCAAACAAGTATCACTCCTATACTATCAAACCGAATATATTGAATTTTGCACAAGTATTTCTGGAGACCTTTATTCATACGGTGTTGACCCGAAAATGTTAAAATTATAATTAGAAATGAAAATTTTTAGTGAAAATTGAAGAATTTAAAAGATTTTACAAAATATTGGGTCAACACCGACTAGGCGGATAAAAGCCCTAAACAACGAGTCTTCATTTATTGCTTTACGTCGAAAATTGGCTTAGTGGCATTTGTTTGAAAAATTACATGTTAATTTTGTCGGTAACGCTCCGAGCGATCCACGGCCAGCTCGAATAGAAAGAGGAGAGCGAGACAGAGAGAGAGAGCGAGAAAGAGAGAGAGGGAGGGAGTTATCGATATGTATATCTGTATTGAAACGTTTCGTGAAATTCCTTAATTTTGATATTGAAGGAATTCACGATTTTTAATCTTATTTATGTAATGTTATGATTTTTTGTGTGTTCGTCTGTCGTCCCGTTGTTTCGTCCGGGCGAACAGAAGGTTCGACACGGGCCCGAGGTCAGTGACGTTTTATGTAGGAGAGAGGTTTGCCGAATCGATGTGATAATTTTTACTGGTTTTTCGAGATTGCCTCAGATTGGTTGTTATCGGTATTTCCCATTGGTCATGTATGACCTGGGGATAACGTGACCCGTCATCATAGGCACGTAAAAAGTGGGCCACTTAAATGAGAGGAGAACCTTGAGAAGCAAGGTCTCCTTTGGGGCACGCAAAAGTTAAATCCAGCGGCAGCTGGGCAATAAGGAATTGAACGGGTAATGAATAGGTGTGATTAATTGGGACTGCAATATAAAATGAATCTAAGATGCTAAGGAACAGTCTGCGTTCGTATGTCTGAATCGAATCGTCGTATTGTCCTCGTTCGTCCGTTAGTCGTTATAGTCTCGATTCGCGAGTTATGTGGCGCGAGACTATACGTAATCTTTCGAGACTCGGTGTGCTCTGAGACGCGACGTCTCTCTCTATTGTGGTGCCTGGTTGCCCGTGTGACTGTTCGTTGGTGTTTAAGCGTGTATGCGTGTGTGTGTGAGTGTGTGTGTTTTCTCAAGTTTCACAGTGTTTCCAATAGGGAAGCGATTGGAAACACAAAAATCAATTTTCCGTTTTATTTCGAAAATTAATATCTCTTTGTCGGCTGACTGAAATTGATGCGTTTATCCAGCGTCCTGGGAGTGGAAGGCCACTCACCCAAATTTAAATGATTCTACTAATTCTCAATGCGTTTATTCGTGATATAGACAGATGGTCGGAAAGATTCAAGAATGATGATAATTTAACACGAGGATAAGTGAAGCTTATCACTCGTGGAGGGTTTTCTCAGCAAAGCGCCTTCTTCCTTGTTCCCGCCCTCAGCCACAGTGCTGAGGGTTTTTCCAAGGAATCCGGTTCCCTACCTCGAGGTTATTATTCTGAGACGATCACCTGATTCACTATCCAACTTCCCGACGCAGTGCGGGGGCTTCAAGCAAACCAGGCTCCCTATCACCTGAAATCTTTTATTGACTAGGAATGAACGAGAGTTGTGATTTGCTTAGTCTTTAGAAAGACAAGCAAGTACGTTATAATAGATTCGCCCTAAAAAGGACGAATCAACGATGGTCTCGATGAGTCTTAAAAAAGACTATTCGAGATAAATGAAGTAGCCAGATGTCGTTCAGTTCGTATTTCTTGAGGCACGATGTGATACGAATGCGTTGAGAATCTCGAAGAGTGTTGACTCGAAGTGGATATTGAAAGTAGACGAAATTACGTCGTAGAGAAAGAGTGTCAAGAAATCGCTTGACGCGAATAATGCTCACCGATAACGTTGATCAAAATGAGGACGAGGCTTGCTCGTCAGGATCTTAAATACTTTTCCATGAACAACCGGCGCCGTGATTTGATTGGTCGAAGGTTTTGTAGTAGGGCAATTTTGCCAAGCTTCTAGATCTTTTGCACACGGAACGATGGTGACGTCATGGGCTTCTCGGAAGGAGAGATTCTATTTTGGGATTTCGGGGAATCGCGAAATTGATCGAATATGGATGTAAACATTGGATGTCGAAATATGCTGTATTGTAGCGGTAGACTGCCTAGTCTGTCCCGTTACAGTATATACGCATGTATTACTATATACAAATTTCAAACAAGTATCACTCCTATGGTATCGAACCGAATGTATTGAATTTTGCACATGTATTTCTGGAGACCTTTATTCATACGGTGTTGACCCGAAAATGTTAAAATTATAGTTAGAAATGAAAATTTTTAGTGAAAATTGAAGAATTTAAAAGATTTTACGAAATATTGGGTCAACACCGACTAGACGGATAAAAGCCCTATACAACAAGTCTTAATTTATTGCTGTACGTCAAAAATTGGCTTAGTGGCATTTGTTTGAAAAATTACACGTTAATTTTGTCGGTAATGCTCCGAGCGATCCACGGCCAGCTCGAATAGAAAGAGGAGAGCGATTACATGTTTTCTCCGATGCCCCAGCAACTGCCGGTGCATGTGTGTATGTGTGTGTGCGTGTGTGTAGAAAAATAGTGAGTGAGAGAGAGGGGGAGAAAGCGAGTGCGAGAGAGAGTGATGGATATGTATATGTGTATAAACTCATATTTTATTCTATGTATATAATATATGTATGTATTGTGACGTGACATTTTGCCTCGCCACCCGCACGGAGTGGTGTCGACCATGGGGTCGGGTTTACGACCCTACGACGACGCTCTTCGATAGACCACCCGGAGAATTTCGACTCATTTTAGGATTAGTTTTGCGTTGTTTTTTTAGTTTAGTACCGGCATTGTAGCGTGGCGAATAATTCATTGGGCAGAATGTTCGTTAAATTAATAGAAAGAATTTAATTTTATAGTTTGGAGTAAGACCGGCAGTTAGTTCTGCCATATAAAGTGTCAAATCCCGTGTCCCGCTCTCGAGCTCACTCGCCGGTGAGGAATAACTTGGGACTCGCGAGTGGCGGTGACGTGTCGCGGGGGCATCTCGCTCGTGGCCGAGCCGTGCATCGTTGGCCCAAGAGGGTTCGAGCGATACTTTGCTCATTGCGCAGGCGAATATTCGCCATCATTATTCGTGGGAGATAGGGATGCCAACGGAGACATTGGGAATTGGACCAATATACAGCGTCACCCGCTCCGATTGACTACGCAACCTTGGTGTTGCACCCTCCCCTACTGCCTCCTCAGTCGTCGTGGACCGTGAGATTCGGCGCCTCATTTAAGGGGATCTTTGGGACGGAGCCAGCAACGCGGTGCTGTTTTGCCTGGTGGCGTTTATTGTGGGCCCACCGCCTAATCAAGGGACGCTTTGATTACGCGAGGGAGGTCTCCCCCGTTGCTGGTAATCATCCACGGGATCCCAGGAGGAGGGCGATTGAGGGGCAGCATATCATAGCTGCGAGTAGAGGCTCGCACACGGTTTCGGTCGCGGGAGGGGTGGTCCCTTCGTCACCGTCACACGTCACTCAACGAAGAAAGCGAGAAAATTAAGGAAAGTAGGGAGATAAGACACCGGCCGGGCGATGCGAGAGAGTGGGGCGCGCGAATCGAGGAGAGAGTGGGCCACCGAGGTAAGTCAATCGATTATTGAGGATCATTAGATCAGTCGTAATTTTTCGGGAGTCGAGCGAGGAGCAAAAGTAGTGGTCGGTGCTCAAATACCGGACAACGAAGGAACTCGGTGAGCCCAACTCTCCTCACGCTTATTTCTGCATTAATCTTAGGAATTCTTTTCTCGTCTGGTCCATCATGTATTAATTTTGAAGAGTAGCGACCACGGTCAATAGCGATAGTCTCGCGATCGTGGTCGGGAATAATTGTTTTGAGTATTTAATTGAGTTTGAGTAATTGAGACGGGAGAATTGGACTAGAGAAATGGGCGAGAAGAGAATTCCTCCGAACTGGTCTGAACAATTAAATATCGAATTTATGGAATTTTTGCCTGTCGTATTTTTGCCCAATCAATTAGGCTCTTTCGGTAATTAAGTTTGCGCGTCACTATTCAGTAATTTTAATTAGACTTCGCGCATTTACTTGAATAAATTAAAATCATTGGTGAAATATTATTTCGTATGTTGAGCATTTCTTTCGATCAAGTTGCGGGCTCAAGGCCTCGCGCTCGAGACTATGGTACGCTCTCGCGTGCCGCGCTTGTTTATCTTTTCTCTCTCTCGCGGCGTATACTCGCCGAGTGCGGAGAGCCAGAGTCTCGTACAAAGCCGTCGAATTATTTTGCGTTATTTCGTTCGTATAATTTATCGTATTTTTCGTGTACCGGGTAAGCCATAAGTAATCATCTTTTCCGTATTTCCGATGCCTATTTCGACTCTTATAGAATTCCGTCTGCGCAATTATATTACCTCGGGTAATTATTACTACCTCGGTTAGTTATTACTATCTCGGTTAATTATTACTACCTCGGTTAATTATTACTACCTCGGTAAATTCACGAAAATATGCAATTAATATTTCAGTCATTTATTCGCAATAGCATTACTATCTGTACCTCGGTCATTTCTTCGCAATAGTTTTACTACCTTTACCTCGGCCACTTAATCGCAATAATTTTACTATCTCTATCTCGTTCATTTATTCGATACAGCGCAATTATATTACCTCGGTTAGTTATTACTACCTCGGTTAGTTATTACTACCTCGGTAAATTCACGAAAATATGCAATTCATATCTCAGTCATTTATTCGCAATAGCATTACTGTCTGTACCTCGGTCATTTCTTCGCAATAGTCTTACTACCTTTACCTCGGTCATTTAATCGCAATAATTTTACTATCGCTATCTCGTTCATTTATTCGTTACAGCGCAATTATATTACCTCGGTTAGTTATTACTACCTCGGTTAGTTATTACTACCTCGGTAAATTCACGAAAATATGCAATTCATATCTCAGTCATTTATTCGCAATAGCATTACTATCTGTACCTCGGTCATTTCTTCGCAATAGTCTTACTACCTTTACCTCGGTCATTTAATCGCAATAATTTTACTATCGCTATCTCGTTCATTTATTCGTTACAGCGCAATTATGTTACCTCGGTTAATGATTACTACCTCGGTAAATTCTCGTTTAGCCTTATGGTCTACCCGTGTCGTTATTATAGCATATTTTGTCTTGTCGAATCAGTAATTAAGGAAGGATCTGGCGAATGTATCGGATACTATCCGAAGAACCATTGTGAACACGAAATTGAAGCATTATCTTGAATAAATCCTCGAAGGAGGTATTAATAGTGAGTTCCGAATTATTGTCACTCTACGTTGACCCTGCCCCTCTACCTTTTCGTCCCTCAGGTGAGCTGAGCTAGTCGAGTTGCCCTCGATCTCGCCTCACCCGTTCGTTCGTGCCCTACGCAATTCCGGGATTCTTATCGAAGCAAATAAATAAAAGTCGGTCCATAACCGGCGGTACTTTGTACCTGGCGCCCAACGCTTTGACTCGAACTTTCCCTTTGCTTGTGGTCAATTCTTTAGTCTTTTTATCCGGCACGGAATGTACGGGTGATATGCCCGATCAGGAAGTGTGGTAGGAAAAATCCCGTCACAGTATATTATATATATATATACTCATGGTTTATATATATATATATATATTGTTACGTCCCGGGTTTTTGGTGATTTAATTTTATTTTCACTTACCGTTGACGTAACGTAGTTTTAATGTTGTTTTGCTCCTTTTTAGGCGGGAATGTGCCCGCCAAGGACTGGAGCTAGAGTGGTGATCGGTGATTTTGAATTTTATTCTTCGTTTCATTTATTTATTCGTTTGTTTATCGGTGAATTTTGGAGCGCAATGTCGTAGCAGGTTGTAAATGAATAAAACCGAATCGGGTTTGGTTTTAAGACGCTAACAACAAAACTAAATAATTTATTTAAAACACATAGTTGGAATACACTTTTCCGGAGCTCGTTCCGTTGAACGCGAATTTGATTACTTTGTGCGACAACTTCCATTTAAACGGCACTAAGCTCGTAGGACGCAGCGCAATTTTTATATTTGTTGATTTTGAATTTATATTTGACTTAAAATGTTGTGACGGCCCCGACCATTCGGGTCGGGAGCCGAAGTAGAGGATTTCCGAATTTTTGCGACATCGACCATTCTGGTCGAGTGTCGTGCTCTAACTGAACTCGCTTTAGATTTTAATAGTGCAGAGCATCTTCGAGATTACTCTGCGACAAAAAAAGAGTGCGTGGGTCGGGTGCTGCACATCTTATAGGTGCCCAGCGTCCGGCCCGTTACCGTGAGATCCCCAGTGTCAGCAAAATTTACAGACGCTGTGACTGTGGGATCGTCACTGATAACTTGTTCGCACGATGATTGTATTCGGATATTGTTACGTTTTGAGACGTCTCTTCGTCTCTGAATGGTTAAAATATTACTTTAACAAAAAATTTTTATTTCGATTTTTAAAATTATAATTTCAAAAACCCAGGACGTAACACCTCCCCCCTTTAGGACGAATGCTACGCCTTGGCTTAGCATTCGACAGGAGGAGAGCCCGTCCTGGTACGGTGCTAGGTTTTTGGAATTTTACAATTGTTTTGACGCCATGAGAAATTTTTGTTTCATTCGTCTGCTTTGCTTTTTCTTTGCCGCTTTTTAAATTTTATTATTTTATTTTTTGTTTATTTATTTATTTATATTTTTTTCGAAGTTATTATTCGATTAATTTGCAAAATTCTGATATCGATATTAGGAATCATTGCGGCAGGTAAATCTATATTTTTTTTCCAATTCGTGAGGTTGAACAATGAAATATTTTCTCAATTGTGATATGACTTGATTTCCTTTATATTTGACAATTGATTTTACCTAATATCGTTTTTTTTCATTGAGGTACGTTTTGTGTTTAATCGAAAATTATTTATTCGAAATTATTCTTCAAAATTTACCTTGCTGCGTTTGTTGCAGTCTTAGCTTTATGCGCTCTTATACTGTAGTGCGCTTGTAATCGGACACGCCGATAAACGGCTAATCGTGCACAATACATCGCGATTGCCTTTATATTTTTTTTTTTTTAACGTTACATTATATTCATTTCAATTGTTTTCTCGATACTTGAGTCTGCTATTCAAGCTAAAATTTTAAATATTACTTTTAACTCGGTTTATTTAAATTCAGAAAAATTAATAAAGATCATTGCTCTATAATTCTCGAATTTGTTTTGAACTATATTTGAACTTCAAAATTTTTGTAAATTATATTCAATTGAGCTAACGATACCGCGTTGCTGGTGTCTAGTATCGCTCTGGCGCTCATAGTTGATTTGTTGGTTCGATGTGGCATCTCAGGAGTCCTGGTGACGTGTTCACTTGTCGATTCAGAGGTCAGCGATTGGCGTGGTTGACAGCGACTCAGTGGTCCAAGTGACTTGTTCGCTTGTCGACTCAGAGGTCAATAACTGGCGTGGTTGACAGCGACTCAGTGGTCCCAGCAGCTTCCTTGTTGTCGGCATCGAGCTTTCCTCCACGTATCCAAGCAGGGTGGCCTTACCGTGGCCCCGATGAATCCCATGGGTCCCATAGCACTCGAGCCTCTTTTAGACAGGGAGAGAGAGAGAGACATTTTCTCTCAACGTGCCTAAAGAAGTTTCACTCAAAAATGTTCGTTTCGTGAAACACTGAGCCTTTTACAATAAGTAGTGCTTTTGTCTTTTTTGTATAAGCATACAGTTTCATCAACTCAGCGTGTTATTATATTGTAAGGGGCAGTGCCTTGATTTCGTTGAAGCCCGTGAGAGGAGAAGGGAAAAAAAAACAATCGCCCGTGCGAGCTGTCGAAACCCGCCAATACGCGTTTTGCCAGCTTCATCGTATTCAATGCATGTGTTGTAAAAAGCGATTTTACTATATAGCAGACGACTGCGCGTAACGTGAACTTTTAATGAGTAATAGTATTATTCATGTGTAAAGAAAAAATAGTGTACAAATATAAGAATTTGGATCAAAAAATTCGTGAAGTGCGGTATTTCATACCTACAAAAAGTGATTGATAAAGTGAGGTGAAAGAGGAGAATAAAAATAATTTAAAAAATCGTCCTCAATGACGCCGAAGGAGCAATAAATACAGGTACATTTTGCAAACACACTTATGGCACAATCTAATGGCTCAGAAAAAAAAGAAAATTGGAAAAAAATATATGCAGAATTTGAAATAAAAATGTTATATAATGCGAGTATATCTCAATATATTTGCGAATATTTTGTAAATTTTGCAAAAAAATTTAGAAAGCAAAATTTTACATTTTTAATGGAAAAAAACCTATTTAAAAAATAAAAATCGATTTTTGAACGATTATGACAGTTTAAAAAAATTTGCAATATTTTTTTTTGAATTCCTCGAACTGTTTTCGAAAGTAATAGGTCTCTTTCCAGATGGAGATATTCAATCTGAAGGCTCAGAAAAAAAAAACATTGAAAAAAAAAATTTTTCCTCATTCTAACCTCGAAATCGCAACTTCGTTGCGATTTCTCTGCTCTCATGAGGAAAAATAATGTTCGATACTCGTACAAAAAGGCTTTTTGACGAAACACGTTACAGTAAACGTAATCCTCTCGATTCGTCAAAAAAGCCTTTGCGTACTCGTATCGAAATGTACTATTAGGCAAAATTTGAAATAAAAATGTTATATAATGCGAGTATATTTCTCAATATATTTACGAATATTTTGTAAATAAATATTGAGAAATATACTCGCATTATATAACATTTTCATTTCAAATTTTGCATAAAATTTTTCTTCACAATTTACTTTTTTTTCTGAGCCTTTGGATTGAATTTCTTCATCTGGAAAGAGACGTACTTATTCCTTTTGAAAAAAGTTCGAGGAATAAAAAAACGAGTGTTTTTAGAGACTTCATCTTAAAAATTACACACGTTCTGTAAAATTTTCTCAGCTTCCTGAAAAAATAGTAAACATTTTTTTTGAACTTTGGGCAATGGCGAAAAAACGACTTTTCAAATTATAATCCTGATTTAGAGACTCTTCTACACTTATATTAATGAGGCTATATTTTTTTTCGGAAAGTTCAATTTTTTTTTTCAAATTCGAGTTGCCACAATCAAATTGAAAAAAAAACGAAAAAGTTTCAAATGAAAGAATTCGAAACTCAACGGTGGCTAAAAAACGGAGGAAAAAAATCTGAAAAAATTATGGCTCGTGTTTTTCATCACCGACACTAAACTGTGTAATTTACAAAATGATCCCCGATGGTGAAACCCAAACTTGGCCGATAATTGATGTTTTTACTCCTATATATACATTTATTCTTTTCCTTTTGGGCGTATTTTCGATCGTTCGTGACGGCCACGCGAATTTGATGATATAAACACGATGTAAATTAATAAATGGAAGAATCTTGTATAATTTCGCTTAGCCGAGTGATCCACGAAATCCACGTATTATACAAGTATTTCTCATGTGCGACGTGTATACTACGTAGATTTCGCGGATGACTCGGCATCGCGCAATTTGACAATATTCTTCCATTTATTCATTTCTATCGTGTTTATATTATCAAATTCGCGTAGCCTTCACAAACGATCGAAGATTTGTTTCAAAGAAGAAAAATAATATATTTGCGGTGGAGAAAACCGAAGGAACTCGCGTGATGAATCGGTGTGGGAGCGGTTTCGTGTGTGCGTGTGCGTCGGGCATTCTCGGGTTTCTCCGTGCTGTCTGCGGGCGTGGAAGACGCCTGGGACACGTGCTTGTATTCAAGATCGGTAAAAAAACAGTGTGCGAACGGTCGTGTACATCCATGTGGGAGCGCACAGTTTCACCAGTGTTTTGTGGTTCGGTCAGCGCGTGCATGTGCTCGTGGGTCTCTCGCCAAATTTACCTCGAAAAAATCCATCGAGTGAATTGAAACAATTTGATTACATTGTAAAAAAATTCATTCGTGTTTTTTACATTTTTTGGGGAGAAATGTAAATAAAAATGTCAATAATTTCAACGCAAGTTGTGAATTTTTTTTTGTTTTTGCCTTTCTCTCAAAAGCTCTCATAAAGAAATGACGATACGTCATAACTGTTTTTGAAAGCAATTACTTATGAACTAGAACGTCGGGTATTTACGGTTCGAAACACTCAACAATGTGTTGGTTAGACTTTTTTTCAAGCTGGTAACAATAAGTCTATAAATAGATAGTCTATAAACAATAAGTATGATAAATTTTAGGAAAAAAAGCAAAAAAAATGAACAACTTGCGTTGAAATTATTTATAAGTGTTATTTAGATACCTTTGAAAAAAATAAAAATAAGAGGAATCACACTCCCGTCTTGGTAAATTATCGTTTGAGATCAGTGATCTGTGATCAGTTAATTTAAAATACATTGCCTGTATCTTGTAAAAAAAATGTTAAAAAGGGTTTTGTTTTCATCGAATTAACGATCCTCCCCCCCCCCCTTAATGACCGCGAAATTGCACGTTCTCGGTGATAATATACGCGCTCGATCGACGATGCTCTTTTAGCATCGTTCGACGAGTCTGACAATTCATTTCGACGAGACTCGATCGAGAATCTAGTATTCTCGGCCGAGTACTCGTCGATTCGAATATGTCAGAGCTCGTCGAATTTTCGATCGCGTACCTATAATCGACTCTCCAAGAAAGAGCTAGAGAGATAGATAGATAGATAGGTTTATTATTGCCCAGAGTTGGGCAAAAGGTGTAGCCATCAAGCAACGCCGAGGCGTAGCTATCAAGCTACCAGAGCAAGCATAAGTTGATATACATGTGAATATACATAGTAAAGGAATTAGCAACAAGAGTGAGTGTAAACAGTATTATCATAACACAGAATAGCAGTGAATAATAATAATAGCATACCACAAAATCGCTTAATAAAAATAATAAAATGGAAAGTATAAATAAACATAAGAGAAGAAAAGTAAGGGAAACGTGCAAGTAGCTGCAGTCATTCTCCCTGCGGTAACGATAAACAAGCAACATTTTATCCCGCACACCCACTATATATAAGTCCCGCTCACTCCACCACTGCCATCGCCTCCTCGGTAGCCAGAAAGTGCTTTTTTAACGCCACCTTGAAGGACTCCAGGGTGGGAGATTCTTTGATATCCCCAGGTAGCGCGTTCCACACATAGGGGGCAGTGACCGAGAACGAGTGCCGAAAAGCCTCCGTGCGATGCTGAGGCACAATTAGAGTAGGCACCATTGCGCTTCTCAGTGCTCGAGTTGGTGTGTAAGCGTATAGCAACTCACGAAGGAAGGAAGGAGAGTCCCCCCGTAAAGCATTGAAGACAGAGCAAGCGATTGTAAACTTCCTCGAGATCTCGATGGTCAGCCAACCCATCCCACGCCGAACACTCGAAATCGATGCATCTCTCCGAAGATTATATACATATCGAACGCCCCTATTGGCCAGTCGTTGAAGGAGAATGTTTGAGGTTACTCCAATTCCAAGAAGAGCGACCGTGCAGTACTGGAGATGCGGTACTAAAAGCGCATTTAACAGGTTTTTACGCAGGTTTTCAAGCTGCGGAGCTGCTGCAATCTGTACAAAACATCACTCACTTTGGATGTGACGCCGGAGATATGCTGTCGAAAGGTTAGCTTCGAGTCGAGAATGACCCCACGATTCTTTAAGGATGAGACGAACGGGATCACCATCCGCCCATCACCCTGCTCCGGAAAATTCGCAACCTCGATTTGATTAATGAGGCGATTGTTTCCCAGAATAATGGCCCTGGTCTTCATAAGATTTAACTGCAGACAGTTGCGTCCCGCCCAGTCCTGGATACTCATGATGTCCTCATTCAGCTCCCGGATAGTAGTGGGCAAATCCTCGGGTGAGCATGATCTATACACCTGCAAGTCGTTGGCATAGAGGAGGCGCTTGGCGAAACGAATGTGGGACCCGATATCGTTGATGAATAGTGAGAATAGCAGAGGACCAAGGACGGAGCCCTGGGGGACCCCTGCATTCGCGCAAATCCAGCTTGAAAGGGACCCATCGTCTCCCCTTACAGCCTGCTGCCGCCGACCGAGATAAGACTTCACCCACTCGATCGCTTACAGTGAGAAGCCCATGCGCCTAAGCTTTTGAAGAAGGAGATCATGCAATACTGTGTCGAAGGCCTTAGAAAAATCGAAGAGGACGAGGACCGTAACCTGTCTCCTGTCCATGCCTCGTCGGACGTCATCCAGTAACTTGAGCAGTGCCGAAGCTGTGCTGTACCCCGAACGAAAACCACATTGGTACGGGTCAAGAATGGAGAATCGCTTGATGTACGCCGAGATCTGGTCAAAGATGAGAGGCTCGAGAACCTTGCTGAGGGTCGGCAGGAGCGAGATCGGACGATAATCTCCAGCAGATTTCGGAGTCGCAACTTTATTGATTGGAACTATGACCGCCCTCTTCCAAGCAGACGGGAAACGACATTCACTGATCGATCGGTTGAACAGCCCGACCAGAAAGCTCATGAGCACCGAAAGAGTGGGCAGGAGCATCCGCAAACTAAGGCAATCGATTCCCAAGGCATTCGATCGAGAACTACGTACAGCTCTCCCCACATCCTCCGAGCCAACCCTGCCGAAAACCAACTCCGGCCGATCCAACCGACCAGTAGGCACCGTCGGCAGTTCACCCACATCACCACCAGGAGGCATCATGCCAGTCGACACGCGAGCGAAAGCGATATTAAGGTTCTACGGGGAAACCACTAGGGGTGGAGAGCAACAATCAGCCGTGAGTCCAAGAATGCGCAGCTCATGCCACATTGCCGATGACGTCAGACCCTCCAGTCTAGCCCGGTAGTAGACAGTGCGGGCCTCAGCTACTCGCGTTCGAAGACTGTCACGAGCTTGGCGATATGCCAACAGATCCCTGGGCCTTTTGCTCCGACGATACCGCCTATAAGTGGTACGCAGCACACGATGAGCCACTCTGAGGTCCACTGACATCCAGGGGGCATGCTTGATGGAGTTCACCTTAACACGCGAGATGGGCGCAACCTTGTCCAAGAGATCGAAGAACTGTAGATAGAAAGACTCAAGGGCTCCATCCACGTCAGCCGAGTCCCCAGTGATTGAATTCCAATCCCTCGAAGCAAACACCTCTAGAGCCTCAGGAGCACAGAGTCTGCCGAGACTACGCGTGGTAATGGTCCTCGCCACCGGAGTTATAGAGCAAACCGAAAGATGAACGAATATTAAGTGGTGACCCGCTCCCACAGGTAGGTCAGATTTACCCCACGACAGGACGCCATCAGATTCATCGACCAGGCAGAGATCCAGCCAAGTTTCAGCCTCCCCGGATACATGAGTAACGCCATGATCAACTAGCTTGAGCGAGTAATTAAGCAATAACGATCTTACATATTGTGCATCATGACTGTCACTGAGCTGATCAGCATTAAAGTCTCCCATGATCACTTTATGGCTGTACCCCTCCATTGCTTCCGATAAAGTCAAGCCAAAGTCCGTAGGGATAGTGAACGGGACATGAGGCGGGCGATAGACGACAGCCACGAAGACAGGTGGTGACCCCCTACCCCGAATCTCACACATGATGTACTCAATCCCGCCCGGTCTACCTGTAGAGACGGACGTAGATATGGCAGTCGCGCTGAGTGTCTCGTGAATATACAGGGCAACTCCCCCTCCATGTACGTTGCGATCATTTCTCAGCAGAGTGTAACCGTTGAGACCAATGACAGAGTCAGGGATCAGCGGGGAAAGCCAGGACTCAGTGACGGCAATGAGATGGTAGTAGGAGTAAGAGTCGAGGTTACTCTTAAGAGCATCAAGATGAGAACGGAGAGAGTTGGCATTGAGGCAGCAGCATCGGAGGACATCAGCACTCCGAGGTGTCGTCGCATCAGGAGGGCAGGGGTAAGCGGGTTTCTCGCGCTATTCTCGTGAGCTGCCGTACAGCTGTACGAGTTTAGGGATGTGGGCCGGCGAGCCAACCGTCTGGACGATCGCACCATCATTGAACTTAGCATAAACAGTTCCTGCACCACACATACTTGAAACCAGCCGCCTTCAGGGTGTCTTTAGCTTCGTTGAGGAGTCTCAAAGTATGGGCAGGGAGAAGCTCGTTGATATTGATGACGAAATCCAGGATCCCAGCACCCAGTGGTCCCTGCACCTCGATGAGCCGCTCACCCAACTGTGAAAACCTCAGCACCCCAAACTTGCGCTTGGCCGCCAGGACGCGGCTCGCAAGAGACGAACTCCCACACACCACAGCAAATGAGGTCCTGACAGGCCCCGGAGCATCCCGACCGGGAGAACCCGACGCCGTGGTGACAGCCCTCTTACGCAGCAGACGAGCGCTTTGAAAATCATACGGGCGAACCTCCACCCGAAGAACTGCACATATCGCAAGGGTAATACTAATAAGCGAAGCCTCAGGAATATCAGCGAAAGTGAAACCGGAGATGGAAAGTTCCTTATTGTCGAGCTGCCTCTGGAGGGTTCGCTGAAGTTGAAACGTGTTCGCATTGGCAGCCGCAGCGAGTCTCGATAAGTCCCTTGAGCTGGACACTCCCGGGTCCCCTCCCAATGAAATATCATCAATGCGAGTCTCGAGTCAAGAAAGAGAGGAAGAGAAAATAATTTTGGCCGAGATTGCATGTTTTCGGTAAAAATATAAACGCTCGATTGACGGAACTCTCTTACCGTCATTCGACGAGCGCGACAGTTCGTTTCGATAGGCTCGATCGAGAATCATAGATTCGCGACCGAAAACTCATCGGTTCGAATGTATTCGCGCTCGTCGAGTTGCTCATCGCGTACGTAGTACAGTAGACTTGCCATAAGCGAGAGTGCTTTGCCACCGAACTTGCACGTTTTCGGTGATGATAAACACGCTCGATCGACGATGCTCTTTTAGCATCGTTCGACGAGTCTGACAATTCATTTCGACGAGACTCGATCGAGAATCTAGTATTCTCGGCCGAGTACTCGTCGATTCGAATATGTCAGAGCTCGTCGAATTTTCGATCGCGTAACTATAATCGACTCTCCAAGAGAGAGCTGGTGAGAGAGAGAGAGGAAAAGTAATTTTTGCCGAGATTGCATGTTTTCGGTAAAAATACACACGCTCGATCGACGGCACTCTCTTACCATCATTCAACGAGCTCGACGGTTCGTTTCGATAGAACTCGATCAAGAATCATTGATTCGCGACCGAGAACTCATCGGTTCGAATGTATTCGCGCTCGTCGAGTTGCTGATCGCGTACGTACAGTAGACTCGCCATAAGCGAGAGTGCTTTGCCACCGAAATTGCACGTTTTCGGTGATGATAAACACGCTCGATCGACGATGCTCTTTTAGCATCGTTCGACGAGTCCGACAATTTATTTCGACGAGACTCGATCGAGAATCTAGTATTCTCCGCCGAGAACTCGTCTATTTGAATATGTCAGGGCTCGTCGAATTTTCGGTCGCGTACGTACAATCAACTCTCCAAGAAAGTGCGAAACAGCGAGAGAAAGAGAGAGAGAGAGAGAGAGAGAGAAGAGAGAGACATTTTCGCCGAAATTGCACGTTCTCATCGATGATAAATACGCTCGATCGACGATGCTCTTCTAGCATCGTTCGACGAGTCGGACAATTCATTTCGACGAGATTTGCTCGAGAATCTAATATTCTCGGCCAAGAACTCGTCTATTCGAATATGTTAGGGCTCGTCGCATTTTCGATCGCGTACATGCAATCGACTCTCCTAGATAGAGAGAAACTGAGAGAGAGAGAGAGAGAGAGAGAGTCATTTTAGCCGAGATTCACTTTGCTCGGTAAAAATACACACTCTCCACCGATGATGCTCTCTGACCGTTAGCTTGACGATTCATTTCGACGAGATTCGATCGAGAAACTAGTATCCTCGCCCGAAAACTCTTCGAGCAGACTATGAATATGTCAGGGCTTGTCGAATTTTTGTTGACGTACCCACAGTCGATTCTCCAAGAGAGAGCGAGCAAGCGAGAGAGATCGAGAGAGAGAAAGATTCGATGTATTGTTAGTTGCCGAGACTATATATAGTACACGTTTTCGGCGACGCGTGTGAATACATTTGTGTGCAGGCACAAATATTTCCACGCACGCATACACGCTTAGGCGTCACGTACGCTTGTAGCTGTTTTTATTGTGGAGCCATCTAGCGGTGGCGCGCTCCGCTTAGGCAGTAACGCGCCCCGTACACTACTATGCCGACCCCGTTCGAGTTCGCCGTCGCCCTTCACATGCTCTTAAGCTGGGTAGCACCTCACCTTGTATATAGCTATAGTTGGTGATGATCAGATGTGCTGTGATGCAATGAAGGAGTACAGGTGGTTTCACACGAATGTATTTATTCAAGAACACAGATCGATCAGTCACTTTTACAATAATAGTTTGAGTTGGTACAAATGTTATACTCTATGATACACTGACGCGCAATGCCGCTAAGGTAATTGGCACGAACAATTATATCACAGAGGTAGTGAAGCGCCGCTAAGGTGTTCCTTCACTTAATGAGTTCTTATACACTTGTCTACAACAAGGGTTTGAAAAGATCACGTCAATCACGCCCGCGAGAACCTAAGTTCGGATTAAAACGCGAACGGAATTGCCGCTAAGGAACGGGATCTCTTGACCGATTGCTAAGAGCGTCGTAATTTGCTAAGAGCGTACTAATTTGATAATATGTCAAGAGAACCCTCGTTAGCTTTGTGCGTCCGGCTACAAGGGTCTCGTGGGGGTGGATTGAGAAATCATCGATCGATGTAGGTCTCGATGATTTCGAAACCCATGAGTTGAGAAATCATCGACAGATGGAAATCTCGATGATTTACGAAACCTGGTGATGCAAGGGATGCAAGTAATCCATCATGTGTGATGTCATGTGTGATGCAAGGGATCGAATAAACCAGGTCATATGGTAAGGTAGCAAGATTCCAAGGACGAAAAGAGGAATCTGCTGATGCGCGGTTTGCTCGAGTTTCCAGAGAGTGTCTGTCGCAAGAGTCGGCGTACTCTCTGGAATCTGATAGCTATGTGAACCTGGCACCCTACTTTGGAAAATTCAATTTATTTTTTTTTATTCTTAAAGATTTCGGTATGTAATTGATTGTAGTTCGAAATTTTTCGTTTGTAGTTCGACCCAAAAAAAATGATTTGACTTAAAAAAAAAAGCCAGCCCCCGGATTAAACGAAATTGAATTCTACCGGTTGAGTTGTATAGAGAATCGTATGTAGTTGTTTGTAGTAATCGAATTTCCGTTTGTAGTTGTTTTTTTTTTTTTTTTTTTTTTTTTTTACGAAATGTCAATAACGTACATATTCGCTTCTAATTCGTTTGTAGTTGTTTTTAGTAGCGTTGTTTTCATTTATAGTACCTCGGACATAAGCTACGATCGAACTAAGAGCGTCCAACCCAATTCTCATTACCTACAGCGGAGCATCAGAACTGCGAGCCCTCGTAATTCTTTTTGTTTCCATTTAAATTCTTCAGAAATTGAATACAAACGTCTATCTTGTTCGAGAAAGACCTGAAATCGTTTGTGGTACCGTTTGTTTCGTTTGCAGTAACATTCTATCGTTTGTCATAGCATTTTTTTCGTTTAAAGTAACTTTATTTCATTTGTATTAGCGTTTGTTTCGTTTGTAGTAACTTATTTTCGTTTCTAGTAACATTCTACCGTTTGTAGTAGCGTTTTTTTTCGTTTGTAGTAACTTCATTTCGTTTGTAGTAGCGTTTATTTCGTTTGTAGCGGTTTTTTTTCGTTCGTAGTAATATTCTATCGTTTGTAATACCGTTTTTTTCGTTTGCAGTAAATTGTTTTCGTTTGTAGTAGCGTTTATTTCATTAGTGGTAACTTTTCTTCGTTTGCAGTAGCGTTTATTTCGTTTGCAGTGATTGATTTTCGTTTGTAGCAGCGTTGATTTCGTTTGCAGTAACTTGTTTTCGTTTGTAGTAGCGTTTATTTCGTTTGTGGTAACTTTTCTTCGTTTGTAGTAGCGTTTATTTTCGTTTGTAGCAGCGTTGATTTCGTTTGTAGTAACTTCTTGTCGTTTGTAGGTACTTTTTTCGTTTTTAGTAACTTGTTTTCGTTTGTAGTAGCGTTTATTTCGTTTGTAGTAACGTTTTTTCGTTTGTAGGTACTTTTTTCGTTTGTAGGTACTTTTTTCGTTTGTAGTAACTTTTTTTCGTTCGCAGTATTGTTATTTCGTTTCTAGTAATTTCTTTTCGTTTGTAGTAGCGTTTATTTCGTTTGTAGTAACTTTTCTTCGGTTGTAGTAGCGTTTGTTTCGTTTATGGTATTTTTTTTCGTTTGTAGTGTAGGGGCTATATAAGACGATCGAATACATAGATATATGTTTTACGAGTTTGTGATGGAGTATGGTCGTTATGATCCTTCATATGTCCACCTTTGTTTTGTTTGTTTTATGCGTTTCTATGCATGCGATACGAAAAGAAAAAAGAGTCAGTTCGAGCGGAGACTTGAAGAGAAGTGTTTGCAATAAATAATCTTGATGTACATTCAATAAAATGTAATTCTTTATCATCATTCTGATTTATCAGTCCGGGTTTTCTTATTATTGTGTCTACTACAGTTCAGAAGTGGGATTAACGTGTGTATCGCTGTACGAAAATTAGCGATAATTGATGCTGTGTGCTGATCATTTTGGTTAAGAGCATTTGCTGTGTGCGAAGCTTCCTCAATACAAGTTTACCATTATTGTATCGCTATGTGCGTTGAGAGAAATAACAATGGTGAATAAAGAACCGAATGGGTATACGATCCCGGAGCTCAAAGAAATCCTCCGTGAAAAAGAGTTGTCATTGGTTGGTAATAAGAACGAATTAATCTGTCGACTAAACAATTTCGATCCAAATATATGGGCGACGATGAATGAGAGACACACTCAGCAAGAAAGCGATCGTGACGAGTTGAACGACGACCTTATCGGAGAAGCTACAGGAGAAAACGAAACAGTGAACCGTGTTCTTTCGACGAGAAATTCTCTGGTCAACTCCGAGTTAATACGACGAGAGAATGAATTATTGAAACGAGAGAGGGATCTTCTTCAACGAGAATTAGAAATGACGAGACAAGAACGATTAAATAATTCAGACGGACACCAAGCGAATGAAAATTTGAGGAGACGCGGTGGTGTATCGACGAGCGAAAGTGTGAGAGCCATTCGAGATTTCTTGAACGATTTCGACGGTGCCGAAGGAACGTTTTGGAAATGGGAGCAACAGATACGACTTTTACGTATATCGTACGCACTGGACGAGGGAGCAACGAGAATCTTGATAAGTACAAAACTCAAAGGGCGTGCTCTCGATTGGTTTCAGTCTAAACCTGATCATCTCACGTTAAGTATCGAAGATCTTTTAAAAAAAATGAAGGAAATGTTCGACCTTCGGCAATCGAGAATGGCGTTACGTCGAAAATTCGAACGAAGATTGTGGCATTCAAACGAATCGTTTAACGAGTACTATCATGATAAGATCATCTTGGCAAATCGAGTACCGATCGAGGATGATGAAATCATCGATTACATTGTCGACGGAATACCGGATCGAAAACTTCAAGATCAAGCACGTATCATGCGGTTTGATTCACAAATGGATCTTCTGGAAGCATTTAGTAAAGTGACACTATCTCAAAAAGGATCCCCTGAGCGAGATCCGAAGAAACTCATAGAAATCGAATCCAAAGGGAAGCGAGAAGAAAAATCGGTAGTGAAAGAAAAGACAATGCTAGCTAAGGAAAATCCGCTGTCGTCGAGGGAGACTCGATCATCGGGACGAAGGACACTCAAATGCTATAATTGCCGGGGTGACGGCCATCTTGCTCCTGAGTGTCCACATCCGAAGAGGCCGAGAGGAGCCTGTTTCCGCTGCGGTTCGACGAGCCACCAGCTAATCGACTGTCCTGAAGAAGAAACGAAATTTGTGACGGCGAGAGCTACGAATTTGATCGAACCAATTCAAATCAGCGATCCGTACTATGTAAAACTGAAATTTTCCGTTCCAGAGACGAGTAATGATAAGCGCGAGTATACAGTAAATGCGGTGGTTGATTCAGGATCTGCAGTAAGCCTCATAAAATGCCGATATATACCAGCTACTTCGCGTGAACCTATACCGCCTAACGGAGATCAATTTTGCGGGGTAAATAATTCTCGGGTCCGTGTGCTGGGAACATTTACAAATATCGTCGAGATTGAAGGGGTGATAGTGGAATTGCGTTTTCTTGTCGTTCCGGATGAGACAATGTCATGCGTAGCGTTACTTGGACGCGATTTTTCGCGTAATCCGTTGATCACAATCGAGCTAGGCGAAACGGTAAAGATTAGACGAAAGGATGACTTGTCCAAGGAAAATGATGTTTCCACTCAAATCTTGCGCATTGAGTATCTCGAAAGTCCTGACAAGATTAATGAGAAATTGAATATCAATCCGGATATCGAACCAGAGATATCGCAACAGGTATATAAATTATTTAACGATGATTATATCGGTAAGTGGGGTTCAGATGTGAATGAACCAGAGATGGAAATGAAAATTTTATTAAAAAACGAGCAACCAATTACTTTTCGACCGAGAAGATTAACGTTTTCAGATAAAGAAAAATTACAAGTGATTATTGACGATCTATTAGAGGCCGGAACGATTCAACCGAGTAAATCACCGTATGCTAGCCCGATCGTTCTTGTGCGAAAGAAAAATGGCGAATTGCGACTCTGCGTTGATTTTCGAGAGTTAAACAAAATTACGATCAAAGATAATTTTCCAACGCCATTGATAGACGACCACATCGATCAGCTGAAAGAAAAGAAGTATTTTAGTACGTTGGATTTAAAAAATGGGTTTTATCACGTTAAAATGTCCGAATGCTCAGTAAAATATACTTCATTTGTTACACCGTTGGGGCAATTTGAATTTCTTCGAATGCCATTCGGGTTGACAAATGCACCGCGCGTATTTCAAAGGTTCGTTGGTGAAATTTTCGGGAAACTCGTGCGGGAAAATAAAATTTTACTATACCTCGATGACATATTAATTGCAACCGAAGATGTTGATGACCATTTAAACATTTTAAAGGACGTTTTCGAAACTGCCCGACGTCATCGATTGAAATTTCGACCTGATAAATGTTCCTTTGTACAAACTGAAATTACTTATTTGGGGTATTTAATTAACGAACACGGGGTCCGACCGAGCACACAAAACGTCGAGTGTGTGAATAATTATCCGATCCCGCGAAACGCGAAAGAAGTACACAGATTCGTTTCGTTGGCTAGCTATTTTCGTCGATTTATTCCGAAGTTTTCAATACTCGCGAAACCACTATATGACTTGATAAAGAAAGACGTGTCATTTTCATTTGGGCCGAGAGAAAATCAACTTGTTGAGACTTTAAAGCATTTGTTAGCATCCCAACCAATATTAGCGATTTACTCCCCGAAACTGGAGACGGAGTTACATTGTGACGCTAGTGTAAGTGGCTTTGGCGCGATTTTATTGCAACGGCAAAAAGATAAGACGTTTCGACCAGTATTTTATTTCAGCAAGCGAACAACTACGGCTGAGTCGAAATATCACAGTTTCGAATTAGAGTGTCTTGCTGTCATTTACGCTATTAAACGATTTCATATTTATCTTGCAGGTATACCGTTTAAAATAGTCACGGATTGTGACAGTTTTCGTCTAACGTTGAGCAAACAAACGGTCAATCCTCGCATTTATCGTTGGGCTTTATTTTTGGAACAATACACGTACGAGATCGTGCATCGTCCCGGAACGCGTATGAATCACGTTGACGCGTTGAGTCGTTGTCATAGCATTCTCGTATTAGAGGCAAACTCAAATGAACGGACATTGTCCATTCAACAAGATCGAGATCCGGAGATCGTAAAAATTCGCGACAAATTAGAAACCTCAGAGGACAAACTTTACGAACTGCGCGACGGACTCGTTTACCGTAAGGATAAAAACGATAAGCTCTTGTTCTATGTCCCGTCTTCCATGGAAAATAACGTGATTCATACGTGTCATGATGACGTAGGTCATGTAGGCGTGGACAAAGTCATGAGTGGTATCGGGAAAGTGTATTGGTTTCCACAATTAAAGGAAAAGATAAAAAATTATATATCGAATTGCCTACGATGCATTGAGTTCAGTCCCTCGAGTGGCAAGAAAGAAGGATATTTGCATAGCATACCAAAAGAAAAACTGCCATTCCAGACGATTCATATCGATCATTGCGGTCCTTTTGAAAAAACCAGTCGTGGATACAAATATATTCTTTCGATTATAGACGCGTTTACAAAATTCATAAAATTGTACGCGTGTAAATCAACGACTTCCGAGGAGTCAGTTCAACATCTCCAACATTACTGTCAAATATATAGTAAACCACGTCGTATTATAAGTGACCGTGGAACTGCGTTTACTTCCGACCGATTTAAAGAATTCGTAACTAATGAATGTATTGAGCATGTCCTCGTCGCTGTGAGTACTCCACGTGCCAATGGTCAAGTAGAGAGGTTCAATCGGGTCATCACCCCAATGATCGCGAAATTGTGTGAAGATTCTACAAAGTGGGAAAAAGTTTTAAGCAAAGTAGAATTTGCTATTAATAATACCGTATGTCGTTCGACGGGCGAGACTCCCAGTAAAATGTTATTCGGTGTCGATCAACTTGGCGAAGTGAATGATAAACTTAAACTAATCGTGAACTCGGATTCGATTGTGACTCGTGACTTAGTGTCAGTGAGAGAATCCGCCTTTGTAAGAATTGATAAATGTCAAAAAGAAAACGAAACCTTCTACAATCAAAAGCATAAAGAAGCAAAGCATTATCGTGAAGGGGATTATGTAATGATTCGTAACATTGATACGTCCGCAGGTAGTAATAAAAAGTTAATACCAAAATACAAAGGACCTTAGGTGGTAAAAAAAAAATTGCGTTTTGACCGATATGTTGTAGGTGATATAGAAGGGTTCCAAATCACACAGTTACCCTATACTGGTGTCGTTGCCTCTGATCAAATGAGGCCGTATATTCAAGGATAATAAAAAAGGAAAATTAAGTTAAGAAGGCTTAAGTTGGTTCATGTTCATGTTACCATAAAACGTTAAATTTGTTTCGATCGTCTATAGAAATTCATTTAATAATTTTGTGTATGACCGAGACGGTCATCAAGTCAGGCTGGCCGACTGTAGGGGCTATATAAGACGATCGAATACATAGATATATGTTTTACGAGTTTGTGATGGAGTATGGTCGTTATGATCCTTCATATGTCCACCTTTGTTTTGTTTGTTTTATGCGTTTCTATGCATGCGATACGAAAAGAAAAAAGAGTCAGTTCGAGCGGAGACTTGAAGAGAAGTGTTTGCAATAAATAATCTTGATGTACATTCAATAAAATGTAATTCTTTATCATCATTCTGATTTATCAGTCCGGGTTTTCTTATTATTGTGTCTACTACAGTAGTAACTTTTTGTCGTTTGTAAGAACTTTTTTTCGTTTGTAGTAACTTGATTTCGTTTGTAGTAGCGTTTATTCCGTTTGTAGTAATTTATTTTCGTTTGCAGTAGTGTTTATTTCGTTTGGGGTAATTTTTTAACGTTTGTAGTAACTTATTTCTATTTGTAGTAATATTCCATCGTTTGTAGCAGCGTTTTTTTCGTTTGTATGAACTTTTTGTCGTTTGTAGGAACTTTTTTTCGTTTGTAGTGACTTGTTTTCGTTTGTAGTACCGTTTATTTCGTTTGCAGTGATTTATTTTCGTTTGTAGCAGCGTTGATTTCATTTGTAGTAACTTCTTGTCGTTCGTAGGTACTTTTTTTCGTTTTTAGTAACTTGTTTTCGTTTGTAGTAGCGTTTATTTCGTTTGTAATAGCGTTTATTTCGTTTGTAGCAACGTTTTTTCGTTTGTAGGTACTTTTTTTCGTTTGTAGTAACTTTTTTTCGTTTGCAGTAGTGTTATTTCGTTTCTAGTAATTTCTTTTCGTTTGTAGTAGCGTTTATTTCGTTTATAGTAGCGTTTATTTCATTGGTAGTAATTTATTTTTGTTAGTAGTAGCGTTTTTTTCGTTTGAAGTAACTTTTTTCGTTTGTAATAGCGTTTTTTTCGTTTGTAGTAGCGTTTATTTCGTTTCTAGTAACTTCGTGTCATTTGTAGTCGCGTATATACCATTTGTTGTACCTTTTTTCGTTTGTAAGACGTTTCATTGCATTCGTAGTTGTTTGTAGTGACGTTTCTTTGTTTGCAGCATCGTTTGTTCCTTTTGTAGATTTTTATAATAGCCTTTGTACGTTTCTAATATTCTCAAATACGTTTGTAGTCCTCGAACGATTATATTAGGTTTTTATTTTGGGAATTAACACGGAGACGGGGCCTATCGAATATGGTCTCTCGTATCCAGTTTTTTTCCAGTAGCCAGCTCTAGTCAGCATGGGGCAGCATAGGGAATTGTTGTAAACATTGGAATATCGCATATTTTTCGGCAAAATGCGATTTTCGTGGTGAGATTTGACAATAGGGTTTATTACGGTTGAGGATTATGCGTGGATAGAATCCACTGCGCAAATTAGATACGGATCAAGTAATTATCGCCATAAGGATACAATGAACCTACATGACATCCTATGTTTAACCTCAAAATCTTTTCAAAAATTCCCGTCACTTTTAGGCTAAATAAATGCCTTCAAACAGTGAATTATTATATAAAATATCAAGCTACCGCATGAAAAATATTTTATTTATAAATTATTGTGCATATTTCAGAACGTATGAACTTGAAAGTCACGTCGCTTGTGTTTACGCGACGTAAATAAAACGATCGTTCATATTCTGCGTGTGCTGAAAATCTCATGCCCTCGCACCAAATATCGACTATGTCTTCTCGATCTTTATTTGTGATTTATTTCCTGTAATAAAGCAGCAGATTTTGAATTACTGTTAAAAAGTGACGGATTCGCATACTAATTATCCATCGAAAAAGCGTTTATTTCGTTTTTAGTTGTATCAAATAGCAAGGGATTCGTTCGAAATTTATTGTAATGTTTTTTTTACTGTAGTCGTTTGTAATGGTTTTTTTTTTCACAGGTAATTATTTGTTGTAACATTCATTCCGCTCTTGGCATCACCCAAAACCGACGACGAGGACGTGGCGGAAAACCGGTTTCATTTTTTTTTTAATTAAAATTTTTTTTTTCTTTTTTGTTTTTATATTTTTTTTTGTTTTTTGTTTTTTAACTTTTTTTTGTTTTTTGTTTTTATATTTTTTTTGGTTTTTTGTTTTCCTATTTTTTTTGTTTTTTGTTTTTATATTTTTTTTTGTTTTTTGTTTTCATATTTTTTTTGTTTTTTGTTTTTATATTTTTATTTTGTTTTCTGTTTTTATATTTTTTTTTGTTTTTTGTTTTCATATTTTTTTTTTCCATTTTTCTTTTTCTTTCGCCTATCCAATTGTTTTTTTCTTTATTTTCTTAAATATTGTCTTAACCAGCAGACAAAACACTACTAGACGCAGTGTCTATGTCCCTTTTTCATGGTTGACTTTAGACTTTTTGTTTAGAAAGTAGACTTTGGAATAAAAAATTAAACAAGTTAACGCTACATTTTTTTTCTATATTCGGACGTAGAATAACAAGGGGATTTTACGTTGCTTTAGCACTTCTCGTTTCGTTATCGCCATGACTCGTTGCGACGAACAAAGATCGTTGTGCTCTTCCCACCCACCAGACGCTCGTTTTACGCAAGCGTAGTAATGCCCGGCTACGAAAATGATCGCTGAAACCATCCTGTACTGACGATCGCAGTAGTCTAATTTTTCAGGGATTTCCGAAAGCGTGAATTGCTTTCTGCAATTCGCCGAACCTCGTCGTGCGGCAAACAAACCCATTCCGGCAGCCTCGATATTGAGGAAAATGTGGCTTCCTCCGGAAAACGTCTTGGTAACGTTAGTTCCATCGCAAATGCTACACTTACTTTCAGTTTTAGATACGTAGTGTCTAGCGGACTGATCTACGGCTTCCTGTAGGCCTTTCATGGCTTCTTTAAAAATTGGGGCTGGATTAAGATCGAGGACTGGGATGCTGCTCGTTTTTTCGAACTGACAGTCACTGCAACGGATTTTTATTTCGAGAGACGGAGTGTTCGGTAAAATGTGGCGTTCTATCAAAGTAGCTACGTTGATCTCGCAATCCAGCACCCCATTCTTAATCTCCTTGGTGTGTTTTAAAATCTCACCTCGTTCGTTATAGAGTTTCGAACCTACGCCAGATTTTGACAAGGTCTCTATAAAATCATGTACAACAATTTTTGACTTCGTGACGTGCTCGTAATACGGAGCGAAATCATGGTATGCGGCCAGCATGCTCTGTATGGTGGAGTCGAATGCGCACGTGTTCCGCACAGCGATGATTCGTTTGCCGATTTTCGAAGGGCCCAATCTGTTACCATTCACGAGAAGAGGCAAAGTTAGACTGAATTTTCGCCGCTGGCGAATTACCTCTATATCAGGACACGGTGTCAGATATTTTCCCCGTTTCTTCGGTCGACCTTGCTCTTTTGGTTTGATCGGTTCAGTCTTTTTTGTAAGGCCACGCCAATCTTCGTTCTCATTAAGAAAAGCCATTGAAGATTATTCCGGTTCCGTTGAAACATCGTCCAATGAATTAATAAGAAGCGTATCGTCAGATTCGTCTTGTTTTTATCCCGGATCGTGTTCACGCTCATCTTCACCGTCATCTTCACATCGACGTTTACGATCAAGTCCGCCTTTACCTTCACTGTCATTTCCGTGATCAAGCCAACGTTCCAGATGACGTTCATATTCTCGCTCTTGTTGTGACTCGACTTGTGTTGAAATATTCAAGCTTTCCTCGTGAAATACGCTTTCGATTCTTGAAGTCAGAGATTCAGCAACCAGACCTGTAGATTGCTCCTCAACCGGAGCGGCTACTCGAGGCGTCGAATGTGCGACTTTCGGCTGTGTTTTTTCGTTTTTTTTTATGTCAGCATTCAACAAAACAGTAGTGCCTGCTAGGTTCCTTAGGTGGATAACGAGGAACTTGTCCGTCCTGATCGACTTTTCTTTTTTGAAGACGAGATGTTTTAGCTCTCGGAAATATTCTTCGCTGCGAGCTGAACTGGAAACAAGTCGTGCGCCATTGTCATTCGTTAACTCTACGAGAGTTGAGCTATTCGGATCATCGACAACCATAACAGCAGTCCACAGAACAAACTGTTTTGCCAATTTAAACAGCCGAGAACCAAACGTTGAGCACTGATACGGATTCAATCGTCCGTGTTTGAGGTCACTCCTACTATCTGACTTGATTTTTTCCAAGATAGTTTCGATAGCAGAACTCGAATCCAGTTCGGTCTCTTCGTTAATGTCGTTAAAGCGTTCCAGCAAACTTTCTTGATTGTCCTGATCATCGTCGAGTTTGTCAGTACCATTATCGGGACGGCTGTACGATTTCAAGCGCTCTAAAACTCGGTTCTGTGCTGCGAAACAATGATTCTTCTTGTCGTCAATATCTTCATGCGTCGCAAAAGCAATCGTCAGTACGTCGGTACACAACCGAATGAAATCGTTTATTTCCGTACATGTCGTTAGCAGACCCACGCATCGGAGATAGAAATCTTTCTTCTCGGCACTCTCGTGATTGAAGCAGCTCCAACGAGCCACCATGTTCACGAAGTGCGAAATGTCGAGTCGAATTTTACAACGTGGCGGGTTCACACGCACAGACGAACTATTCGTGTCGAAAACAATACATCTTTCGATGTATGTTTTCAGATCGGTATTGTTGAACGCGAGAGAAGTCGCGTTGAGGAGTGCCAGTGAATAGTCCGTAACTACTTGTTTCGGACACGACCCACCAGAACGCAACCACTCTCGAATCCAATATGTCAAGGTATTTGTGTCGTGCTTCTCAGATAACAATTGGAATAATGGCAGTATCTTTTGACGATATCCACAAACAGCTTGGTAGAGGTAAACAACGCGCTTTGAGCCATCCTGTTTTGGTAGTTGCTTTACCAAGCTGCCCGTTGCGTCGATGCTGATGCTCGCAACATTGTCTTCCTTCATGAACTTGTTGAACATGTATAACTGTGTGGGACTCCAGTATATCAAATAGAATTTATCCAGACCAATCTCGTGAATGCATCCGTTAAACTCGAATCCATACTTCATGTCCCACACTGACGCGAGAGCTGATTTCCCTTTGAATACACCTAAATCCTTGTCGCGAGCTTCCTGCTTTGCCTTACGGACAACTTCTTCTGAAGGTACGTTAGCCGGAATAACAACCCCAAACTCCATCACCCTATTCGCCTCATCCCGTCGCGAAGCGTAAGTTGATTTGCCTTGCAACTCTTTGCCGATTCGCAATCGTCTTTCTCCACTTAATTGTCGTTTTTTCTCGTGCGCCACTCCACGAGAATCGAAAGTGGAAACGTGTAACGTCGTGCCGTCATCGGCCGGTTCACTTAGACAATACATGTGGATTTTTGATTCGCATTCTGAACAATTGCCTTTAACCGACAAAAATATCTCCCCTAAATTTCGATTAATTTTTGCGTTTTCAAACGAGAAAGGGCAAGGCAATTTCATGTGAGTCCACAATATATCATAGAGAGCGTCCGCCCAACCGATAACGAGAACCTTGTATTTTGTTCCTCTCACGTTCCTTGTATTTTGGGACATGAGACATGAGAGCGGCCCATTCACTTCTCGATAGATCTATGGATTTGCGTAGAGCAGGCAACGCGCACTCCGTTTCGCCCATAGACCAATTCGGATCTCGATGTGAATCGTCAGCTGTGTCGTCGATATTGCTATAGTTATTGATAGACGGCAACGTTTCAATCCCATGGATTCTATTAAAAACATCATTCCTGTTTTTGGATAAATAAAGATAAATATAGTCTTTCGACATCTCGTTATTCATCGCATTGACCGCTTTTTGCCAAACATCGTCACCCCATGGCAAAATATTTCCTTCATCATCAATGAATCGGAGATCTTTCAAAGCATCATAAATAACATGCGGCGGATTCGCCGCCGCTCGAGGCATTTTTTTACTACTCGCGAAGCTGCCACAAGATAAGAGCTCGAGTCGCTTCGAGAAATAGTAAAAATTGTAAACGTAACAGCGACCTCCTTTATATAACCACTGTCCTACTCCCCATTATCGTTCCCCCCACTATCTCGATTGGCCGCGCAGGCGCAATAATGTAATGAAAAAAAAGACGCAAGATACAGCGCATAGGCATGCGTTAGTATAAGATAAATCGTATTTCGTATACGTTCCTCTATCTTCGGTCTCCTCTTTGTGCGCATCTTCGTGCCCCTACTCCTCCATGCCTAAACACAGCGAGTAGACGACTCGAGTGATTAGGTTATATGTGCATAGGTATATGTATACATTGTGACACTGCGTCACAGGCGAGGCATGAGCCTCGCCGAAGTCCGTCACCACACGCCGCCAATACCCGCAAAATGTAAAATAGAATAAGAATTGATAAGCCCCGAACAATTAGCGAAACTCCGTCGTCCCTCGTCGCTCTTCTTTCACCATCCCCGTAGTCCCATCTCAACCCGATAATGTCCTCAATGATCCCGTTGCCCTACAAATCCCTAAGAAAGAGTATTAAGAAAAACCCTGTGGACGGCGAAAAAGAATCAGCTACAAGGACAACGCCGCATATGATCCCAGTCGTCGCCGAGAATCCCACTCACACCACCGCGCCGAGGCCCTCACACGGATAGAACACCGAGAAAAGCCGAACATCTGCGAGGGCCCGGTCGGTATATCGAGCGAGTGGGATTATTGGAAAAATCATCGATGAGCGCGAGCAACGTCACATCATACGCAAATTCGAGAGCCAGTGTCCTCAGGGAGCCCCCCACCCTTCCCCCTATGAGATTTGTCGCCGAGTCGACCGTCACATTCCATCTTTGGCAGCACCTTACGGGTATCAATCATCGAAGGCGCTTGCGCCTGTGACGGCGACTCCGGTGACCCAATTAGATATCGATTATTGATCCCTCCCTGACCTACCTTTACATTGCGCAAGCCCTTGATCCCCAAATCATTCCTAGATTCCCCCTACCCTTCCACCCCAAGCTGTCCCGGTGAAGAAGACGATGAGCTCGTCAGTGACGAGTCGTCACTTCGGCGAGAGCAGGCATAGCGTAACGAGCATAGCGAGAATCAATATTATATCGAGCCACTGCATTAGAAAATTGTACAGCGAGGAAAAGCGAGCACGCGGTCGTGACCGCCATATTGATTATCGAGGATCACGAGCGAGCATCGAGGGCGAGTTGGATCGTGTGGAAATCCCCCCAGCGAGAAAGTAAGCCCTGTCCATTACACTTTTCACAACTGCAATATTTCGAATATAAATTACACCGTGTTTCCCCGTTTTCTTGTATAAAACCGTGCGCGTGTGGTGACGCAGCGCGACCCTCCCCTGTACACTTCCGCGATTTTTCATACCCGTAGTCCCCATTTTCACTTTATTTTATTTATTGTAATTTCCCCGATTTTTCTTTGAGTTTGATTAATTTTCCATTTTACCGAAAACCCGACGTGGGTAATTATTAAGAGGCCATCGCGCCGGGAAATCCATTGACCCTGAGATATTGTAACCCCCCCCCCCGTTCTTTTTTTTCCTTTTTGCGTTCGAGTCAGTAAAGTTAGAAATTTTGTCGATCAACATCGACTGACACCCAACAATCACTAGTACAATTTTATTTCTTTTTGCGTTAATTTTTTTCTTTGATCCTTGTTAAACACGCGTCCCCGCCACGCTCGAAATTGTCGCGTGGGCGAGGCGCCCGAGTTCCCCCAATAAATTTCGATACACTTTTCTCTGCCTACTTATTTTTTTGTAGATAGACTCCCCTTTCTTTTTTGTTCTTTTTTTTTTTGCTAGTACCCCGGGTTCGCCCGGGAATAACGTCCGGCAGCTCGCAGAGTGCCGTGACAACATATATGTATTCGCGTTTGCTGCGTGCCACTATGCGCGCTATATCCTCCTAGAGAGCAAGGGAGAGAGAGAGACAGAGAGAGAAAGCAATATATTGGTAAGTCCCCGCGCGGTGTGTGTCATATATATATATATATATATGCGTTGGTTTTGTACTTTGCATTCTGTATAATACATTTCTACAGTCTATCACGGAATGTAGAAGGGTTTTGTGTCAACTGTGTTCAATACAAAACTTTTTTTTTATGCCGAAAACAAACGCAGGATTCCCGCTCGATTGAAGTTTATTTACGAGGAACGACAAACGAAAAAAATACAACTAGAAACATCTTTGAAATCAACTACACGGTTCTTTATAAAAATCAACTGTCCGAATCAAGTTTTCATTTTTAGTTCGACCATAAAAAAATATTTGACGACCAAAAAAGCCATTCCCCGGGTCGCTGTTTGTTGTAACCGTATTTCCGTTTGTGCTTGATTTTTTTTTTTTTTTTTACAAAATGTCTAACTACGTATTTGCTTTAAAGTCGTTTGCAGTTGTTTCGAGTAGCGCTTTTATCATTTGTAGTACGTCGGAAATAAGCTACGATCGAATCTGAAGCGTTCAACCCATTGGGCATTGACTACAATGGAGAACCACAACTGCGAACCCTCGTAATTATTTTTGTTTCGATTGTAGTTCTGGAAAAATTGAATACAAACGTCTATCTCGTTCTAGAATGACCTGAAATCGTTTGTAGTACCGTTTGTTTCGTTTGTAGTAACTTCAGCTTGTTTGTAGAAAGGTTTATTTCGTTTGTAGTAGGGTTTATTTCGTTTGTAGTAACTTCATCTCGTTTGTAAAAGCGTTTTTTTGTTTGTTGTAGCGTTTTTTTCGTTTGCAGTAATTTCTTTTTGTTTGTAGTAGCGTTTATTTCCTGTGTGGTATTTTTTTTTTGTGTGTGGTAACTTATTTTTGTTCTAAGTCGTTTTTAGTAGCGTTTATTCCGTTTGTAGCAACCGAGGGGGAAATAACTCGTTGAATTGACGTGTCAATAGTCCATGAATTAATTTATAACTCACTTGAATTAATAATTCACTTGAATTAATAATTCACCGAATTAATGAGAATTGCTTGAATTAATTTAAATTACCCGAATTAACAGAGACTTACCGGAATTAATGAGAATTACCTGAATTAATAAGAATTAACTGAACTAACAGAGAATTACCTGAATTAATAGAAAATTACCTGAATTAACAGAGAATTACCTGAATTAATGAGAATTAACCGAATTAACTGAGAATTAATAGCAAAGTAATTGAATTAATGAGGATTACCAGAGAATTAACTTGAAATGATTTCAATTCGTGCCGGATAATCTTTTCAGCGCGCAATGATTGTGCGCTTTCATTGTTCGCGCGTGTATTTTTCAAAACGTCTAAAAATGTCAAGTCAGAATATCGAGATGCACCTCGTGCGACCTCGAAAACGTGGTCAATTTTTGCATGTTATACGCTAGTTGGCGCTACCCGACCTTGCGGTCACGGACATCGTAACTTGGATGCCCTTATGTATAGGAATCCGCATAAAAGCTTAGCTGAGATGGCAGCATCATTGATAGCGCCTTTTCGCGGATTTTTTAGATGACATAATATGTGATTTAGAATAAATTGGATCGAAATGCCAAATATTTATCGTGGACAGTGCCACAATTATAAGCATAATTAAAAAAAGGCGAGCTCTAATGCAAAAAAATGAATCACTGCGCATCTGATAAAGATACGTAATATTTAAAATATCATTTTTGGCACGTAAATAAAAGTATAATCTCACAAATAGCGTCACAAACATTTCTAGAAGAATAATGAAATATATTTTTACTTTAGATTATTCTTCTACGATGACAATGATAATTTTAAATTATCAGATGCTCCATGCACCAGTAATTATCCTGATCCACAATTTTGGTGTCCAAGTGATACCCATTATCATTATAATATAATATAATTCAATATAATTATCCATTGCGTGTTTTACTCGGTTTAAATGTAGGTACGCTTTTTGCGTTTGAACGTGCTGAGTTCTTTCACTTAAAAATTACCTCTAATCTAACGTATTACACGTAACTCATTTAATTGTTTTTTATGCAATCACATGTGAACCATGCAAATGAACAAAAATATTTCAAATGTGCATTATTTAGAATTTCTATCGTAGTACGGAAGGTACCACAATAATGGTGACATTATGGGAATCTTAAAATAAACTCAAACTACCGTGAGGGATAAGGGAAAATTAGGTTAAGAGACCAAAAATAGTCTAACATCAGAAAATTAAGTTAAATTGAATTAATTAATTTAGATTCACAGAAAATTTAGAAAAATTCGATGAAATTTTCAGGCGTTAACGTGAATTGGGGTAAGTTCGGGTAAGTTATCGAGAATTGTTGGGAAAAAAAAATTGAATTGATTTTTTTTTAATATGCTGAATTAAATGAATTAATTTGAATTAAAAGAATAAAGTTAAATTATAAAAATTAAGTTGAATTAAGTTGAATTAATCGGAATTAAAATAATCAATCTGAATTAAAAGAATTATATTGAATTATCCAGAGAATTATCGAGAATTGATGGAAAACCTATTGAATTAGTTGAATTAAAAGAATTAAGTTGAATTAATCTGAATTAAAATAATTAATCTGAATTGAAAGAATTATGTTGAATTGAATGAATTGTTCTGAATTATTTTAACCTTCAGAATTAATGTGTCACTCAAATCTTGAGTTATTTCCCCCTCGGTAGTAACGGTTATTTCGTTTGAAGTAACTTTTTTCATAACTGCAAGCTCTTTTCGTTCGCAGTTGTAGATATGTAAACTTAGCACACAGCTCTTAAAACGACGAATTCGATTTTCCCAAAACGAGTGCCAAGTTCACACAACTACGAGTACAAAGAAAACTATTACAAATGAAAAAATACGCTACTGCAAACGAAAAAAATGTACGAAAATAGCAATAATCACTACTAGAAAGAACTACAAATGAAACGAAGTAACTACAAACGACACGATGTTACTACAATCGAAATAAACGCTACTACAAACGAAAAAAAGTTAATACGAACGAAAAAAGTTACTACAAACGATATAACTGCTACTACAAACGAAAAAAAAGTTACTACAAACGAAATAAACGCTACTACAAACGAAATCAAGTTACTACAAACGAAAAGAAATTACTAGAAGCGAAATAACACTACTGCGAACGAAAAAAAGTTACTACAAACGAAAAAAGTACCTACAAACGAAAATAAATCACTGAAAACGAAATAAACGCTACTACAAACGGAAACAAGTTACTACAAACGAAAAAAAGTTCCTACAAACGACAAAAAGTTCATACAAATGAAAAAAGCGCTGCTACAAACGATGGAATATTACTACAAATAGAAATAAGTTACTACAAACGTTAAAAAATTACCCCAAACGAAATAAACGCTACTGCAAACGAAAATAAATTACTACAAACGAAATAAACGCTACTGCAAACGAAAATAAATTACTACAAACGAAATAAACGCTACTACAAACGAAATCAAGTTACTACAAACGAAAAAAAGTTCTTACAAACGACAAAAAGTTATTACAAACGAAAAAAAATACCCCAAACGAAATAAACGCTACTACAAACGAAGAAAAGTTACTACAAACGAAATAAACGCTACAACAAATGAAATAAAGTTACTTTAAACGAAAAAAATGCTATTACAAACGATAGAATGTTACTGCGAACGAAACAAATGGTACCACAAACGATTTCAGGTCTTTCTCGAACGGGATAGACGTTTGTATTCAATTTTCTGAAGAATTTAAATGGAAACAAAAAGAATTACGAGGGTTCGCAGTTCTGATGCTCCGCTGTAGGTAATGAGAAATGGGTTGGACGCTCTTAGTTCGATCGTAGCTTATGTCCGAGGTACTATAAATGAAAACAAAGCTACTAAAAACAACTACAAACGAATTAGAAGCGAATATGTACGTTATTGACATTTCGTAAAAAAAAAAAAATAAAAAATAAAAAAAAAAATCAACTACAAACGGAAACTCGATTACTATAAACAACTACATACGATTCTCTATACAACTCAACCGGTAGAATTCAATTTCGTTTAATCCGGGGCTGGCTTTTTTTGGAAGTCAAATCATTTTTTTTGGGTCGAACTACAAACGAAAAATTTCGAGCTACAATCAACTACATACCGAAATCTTTAGGAATAAAAAAAAAATTGAATTTTCCAAAGTAGGGTGCCAGGTTCACATAGCTGAATCTGATGACTCTGTTGTGTTGCAATGTTGTGTTGAGCGCGAGTAGCAATACCTCGTTTCGTCACACTTTCAAGATAATACTTTTCATCAAATCATGTGCGTCAAAACAAATATTCCCAGCATCAATTACCAATCCTGTCCTCTGTTCATGGTTTTTATTTGATTGCTCGTCCATGTGCGAATTTGTTCCACTGTTCGATGGACACATGCATTTTTTTTCAAAAATTTTTTAATTTCGTCGGTCCCTGGTAACTTTTCATTTTTTATATTATCTCCGAAGGCACACCATGCAGTATCTTTTTCTTCTTGATTCCACCGAATTTTTCTTTTCTTGTTGTTGGAAACGCCTGGAAATTTAACATTCTGTATTTCTCGAAATTTACCTGATTTAAATATTGTATACTTACTGCTTGCTGCAATATTTTTTTTTTCGGTGTTTTTCTTCGTATTTTTTTTCGAGCTTTCGTTAGATTCACCAGATGTATTCCCTGCATCGTTGTTGCTGTAAGCTGTCTGAACATTTTTACTTCCGTGCGACGACCCAGCATTTTTTGTTTGCATACCTTATTTTTTATTCCTTTGCCGCGTTGATTGTGTATTAGTAGTAGCGTTATTCTCAACAGAAGACTGATTCCAGTTACGTGAAGTGGATGTTACGTCCTGACCCTCGATTTTTCTCATCTCGGCCAAAAAAAGCGCGGCTTTCCCTTTAACACGTTATTCGAGATAAAATCGGCATTGGCCAGGTTATTGCCCTGTTTTGAGCCTAACCTTGCGGAAAATTGCTCAGGATGGGCGGAGAGTGCATAATTTGGTAACAATGGCAAATTAAAATAAAATCTCACGAACAAAACTCTTTAATTTTCGCGAGATACATCGGAAAAGATTAATAAATTGTACTTCGGCAAAATCAGACAAATAAACTCGTAATATAAAGGGACAAAAATTGTATGATCGCATTAAATAAATTCTGAATAAAACGGGAACTAAGCTGTCACTGACGCGGAAGAAAATAAACTACAGGGCCATCCTCAAGATAAGCCTCCTGGGGTTTATCCGCGCAAACTACAAGGACAAACGAAATTATCGCGAGTATTAAAATGACCGCTACTACAACGATAGCTATTTTTAGCTGAAAAAGGTCCATGGTCATTTGACAGGACAGCTCACGCAAAGAAACAACACAGAATTTACTCAACCACGACTCGATTGAATTTAATCACTCAAAGAAATCCGAAATTACTTGAAAATGAATTTAACCACGAATAATGCATAAATTTATATTGGAAATGAATATCAAATGATAAACACAAAAAAAACACTATTGATCCATTATTTTCCGGAACAAAACATGAATGACTCAAATGAATTTAACTCGCACATATTTCACTAAATTTACGAACATGAGCACTTCCTAGGAGAAAATAAATTCACATGAAGAATAATCCTACGATCGATTAAAACACGAACAGGTTTTTCGGAATGATTTACTCGGAACATTGAAATAATCGAATTGCACAAACAAAAATAAAAATAATTTTAAAGGACGAGAAATAAATTGGACAAAGAATTGAACTTAAACATGAGGAAGATAAAATTGAGAAAATAATTTTGGTCAGACACTTTTCGCAAAACTGAAGTTACATTGACATAACTCTTCACAAAACTGAATTTAACACAAAAATCTGAATCTCCATAAAACTGAATTTAACACAAGAATCTGAACTTCCATAAACCTGAATTTAACACAAGAATCTGAACTCCATAAAACTGAATTTAACACCAAAGATCTGAATCTAATACAAAAAAAAAAAGGATAACGCGAAAAGGGAAAACAACGACGAAAATATTTCATAGACCTCCAACGGTGAGTAACCCGGTAGTTTCGGTTACGGGACTCGAGCCGTCATGGGATGTCGACCGGGGTCGGAGACACCGCGCAACACGAACGAAGATATACTGACACATGCGAGAAAACATTTTGAGATACTTACTACTTCGATGATTATGGAAACAGAGCAAGGTGTAAGATCGATAAAATTGAAAGATGTCGACGATGAAACGATTGACCACGAGGTTGAACGTGATGCTAAATTTTGTGGTAGGGCGAAAACAGTGTCCAACAAAAACAAAATGTTCACACAAAAAAAATATATTGCTCTTTAAAACACAATGTCCAGCGAAAGGAAAATGAAATGTCTGTTTACAACAAAATAGGAATAAAAATATTGTCCGCAAAAATAAAATTGTTCGCAAAAATAAAGTTGTTCGGTATTAAAATCGGTTGAATAAAATGAAATAAAATAAAATTGAGATACTGTGTCAAAAATGATGAAAAGTATATAAAGAAAAATAATTGACGCGACGAACAGCGATTCTGCTTAAAAATTTCTCCGGACTTTCTGAACGTTCTGACATACCGCGACTTAAAACTAAGATCTACTCTGGCCTCCGACTGCCAGCGATTCGTTACTTAAAATTTTCTTCCGACTCTGACGAACATACCGCAGGCTCATTACCTGGTCTTATATAGGGTCCTCTAGGATGGCTTAGTTTCGGCGGTGGGGAGGTACGCCCTTAGACGCCTTAGACGCTCCAGGCTCCTCTTCCGCCTCCACCTCGCACCCCCAATGATCCCCTAGAATCTATATAATCGAAAATTTGTACTTATGATTAACACGAATTCATCCTTATAATATAATATTCACTCCTGCATTACTTTATAATAATTATTCCATTATTACCTAATGATCAGAAAACGAATTTCTCGCACATACGCCGTCTTTTCATGAAGACGCTCACTCTGTCTCTCTCATACTTACATATTTCGTATTTACTTTCTCACTCACTCTATCCCTCGTTTTGGAGGTTCCACACAGCGGAGGAGTAAACCCCTCTTCTTCATTCTGGTCACTCTCTCCTTCTCATCCCTCCATGCTTGCATTTGACTTCTCCTACGGGCCACGCGTTGACCCGTCATAGGCTCTCGATGTCACACACACATACATACACATCCATTCGTCTTTTCTCATTCGTACTCTCGTTCGGTGACAACTTCTCCTCTGTTTCTCTGTATCTTTCTCGCTCTGGATTTCGTTCGATCTTTCCTCTCATTCTATTCATTCCTATTTCTTTATAATTATTTACCATGCGGAGGTTCGGATGCAATGGTGTATGTCATGCTATTTCTTTTGGATTGGAATTAATTATTTCCAATAATTATGCGAAAGAAAATTATTTTAGCGTATCCAAACTACTCAAAATTCTCATAATTATTAACCAGTTATTCAGATTCTACATTTGTTATAACAATTGAAATTTTATTTATATACTCCGGATCTTGTGCAATTTTATGATTCCGGCTTTATCATTTCTCTTACTTGTCATTACAGGAAAGATCTATCTTCATGGTCACGCAACTATCACACATACATTCATTCATCAAACTCGTAATTATTATAGGAAAAGGATTCGTTCACAATTTTCATTTCCACATAAACCTTTACCCATGCATTACGAAATCTCCTGAAATCTTTGAATTTGGTCGTTGTTAATTAAAAAGGAAAACGTTAATTAAATAATGCGCTTGCTACGCTTTTGGGGTCTTTGTTGGATTCGATGCCGAATTTTGGTGTCGCCCCTCCTTCGTAGGCGAGAGCTTGGATTCGTATGTCGATGGGACATACGCCTTCCGAATCCCAGGACTTGGGACAAAGCGCTGCTTGCTCTCTTTCTTTGGCTATAGACTCGGCGTTCTCTTCGTGCAGCATAAACATTCAGTGCTCATTAAATTGGAGTCCAATAACAGTCCAAGCATAAACAGATATTCTCAAAAGTTTGTTTAATTTTGGTCGTCGATGATTGGGTGCTTCGTCGAAATCTTTCTTCCATCGAGTCTCCTCGACTCGACCACTGCGTTAATTTATCGATCACGTGCAGAGCTCATGTAGACCGCCCATGAGAATTATCCGATTACTTTTTCCAGACGCCGTTCCCAAAAAGTCGTAACAAGGCTAAAATCTCCCATAATTTCGGAGCAAGAAAAAAAAAGAAAAACAACAAAGATTCAAAGAAGAATTCTCTTCTCTTCGACCAATTTCGATTCATGGAAATCCCGACCTACTTTAAAATAAAACTGAACATTTAAATGCAATAATCTATAATCTAACGCCACCTTTACCATCACCGATGACCTGACCCAGGTACCCATGCTCATTCTTGATTTTACATTTTTACATCCGTTCACTCACGTACTTTCGGGAATTTAGTTCATAAAGTCTTCATTCGGGGATAAGGAAAAAGAGGATCACCGGTCACTTAGCTTTAGATGAGGCATACACGCTCTGTCTCTCCTGCTTTCCTTCTCACACACACCCAAAGAGACCGCCTGTGGTTCTCACGAAGGCAAAGACTTTGCACTCAGCCTGTATTAGTGTCCCATGCACATTGCTTTTCGTTGTGCACAAAGGCCCACCACTTCTGAGTAATCTGATGCCATGGCCAAAGATTTCTTCAGCATCGACGGATGTTTTTCTTCACGCCCGACGATGGACGTTTTGTTATAAAGAGCTGCGATATCGACGCCGCCATGGCGTCACCTCTCGATAATTTATGCTCACTTGAGACCATATTCGTGTCGACGGCTTGATTTAAAGACAGCCCGAACTATCCGAGTTCTCCAAAGAAAAAAAACGTTTCTCTCGTATGACCGGGTCCCTTTCCTCGTATTGAATTTTATTGAGAATTACAAGATATAAGTAATCTCAAATCGATGCAAAAGTCCCGAAAGTCGCGGGACGTAACATGGATAAAGAAGCGGAAGGTCTATCACTGTCATCGTCAGATGGAGATTTATGTCGCGTAGTGCGGCTGGATTCTTCCTCTCGCTCAGAGTCCTGCTCATCGTTAATTGCACTCGGATCGATTCCCATTGCATATTCAAGCATTTTCGAAACTCCACACACATTTCTGGTAACGACAGACTGCCGATAGTGACGCCGATGAATATCTCCAGCATGTCTCATGAAATTTGCAATATCATGGATCTGGTTTTCATCTATATTCGAGGCAGCACACGCCGTAGCCATGTTTTTGCGTAAGCCAGTTCCACGTAAGCGCTCTGGATTCTCGGCTCCGCATTCTTCGGAGAACTGTCTCAATAATTTACAGGCTATGAGATATTTGTATCTCCCCTTGTCGTATCCCGGGATCCCAAATATGAGCGGATTTTTTGCGTGGATTTTGGCAGCAGATCGATATTTTAAAATCAGATTCAAACTGGCCTCCATTTCTGAAGTGATCAAGACGGGTACAGATTGTCCAAGCTTGCCACATATGATAAATCGAGTATACTTATTCACAGTAGCTTTCTCTTCCATCGATAACGAATTGTACAGATGTGGGTTTGATCTTTCGTCAACTCTTTCGCAACTTTTTAAATCGTCGATAAGCGTCTTCTCGATTTCTCCAACTCGTTTACGATTGAACAAGAGCACTTGAATGAGAGTAGTTTTCGATAGCTCGAGCCATATGTCGTACGAGTACTGCGTTTGCAAACGACTGTACGCTTCCTTCCACTTAGCGAATAGGTAGACTTGCAGCTTTTTATATCATTTGTAGTTGGCAACGGTTTCTGCTGCTGTCTGTTTTTTCTCAGCTGAGTTTCCAGTGCAGCTTTATTGACCGTGGAACAATAGGTAACGTTGTGAATTTTCAAAAAATCTTCGGCAAGTTTCTTTTCATCTTTTTCTCCTTTTTTTATACACTCGACGACGAGCGTTTCGCAAACTTTTTTTAGGTACGTTTCAAGCGTTGTAACAACTGAAGGGACCTTATGTTCACCAGTTGCTTCATCGAATCCTGCCTCAATTTTTATCGCCGCTATTACAGCATCGTAAAATCGCGGTTGATAAATTGATGCAAAATCTGTTATCTCTGGGCATATCTTCTTCACAGTTCGTAAGAGTCGTCCGAGCAATCTTATGCGGGCCCTTATCATATCATGTTGCTGCTGCTTGACGTATTTGTCGCATAAGTCGTTCGCGAAAACAATTAAAAATTCATCATATCTGATAAGTCTCACGACTCCATCCTCTCGCATGACGCAAAACACAACATCTTTCAATCGTTTTCCGGCTTTTTCGTGCAATCTGCCTGCAATTCGTCTCGACAAAATCGTATTTGAACGACTGTGCTTGCTGATTTTTTCGATACAGCGTTGTCTATGACGTCTTATAGTTTTCACAGAAAAAGAACCTTTGCAGTTATGACAGATTTTATAAAATCTCGCGGATCTTTTTTCTTTCGGCCGCCGAGACACAATTTAATTCCCATCTTTGTTGTACTCGGAGCATCTGTTGTATAAATAATTTCCTCGTAGTCTTATGGTCTCAATGATATTTTTGCGCTCTGCATTGCCTAGGGATTAGTTAAGCAGTGGAATTAATACAAGGACTACAGTAAAGTGTCGGACAAAGTAATTAATTATACCTTTTGGAAGAACAGCGAATTGTTTCACTTCTTTTTCATCTTTGTGCACGTTTTCCAAGTGACGACTGATCACTGTTTGCAGTTTCTTACAGTATAAACAAAATTTTAATTTACTTTTTGTTTTTCCTTTAGGTTGCGCAAAAAGAGCATCGTTATCCATAGCTCCGGCATCACAAGAGACATTCACGCTTCCCAACGTATTTACTGATCTGTTTGGACAATGAGTTACTTTATTATCGTCGCAGTTAGAACCTTCAAGTGAATCGTCTGAAACGGAATGATCATTGTTGGACGAAGCATCGTAGTCCTTGTCTTTATTTGTGTCATCATGATCATCAGAGTATTCATCCGATGTATCTGTATTTGAAAATAATATTCTATACAATATTGCAATGATACCTATTATTCGTGTGAATAAGTTTAGACAACTCGTACAATGAGACTGTATTTTTTGTTGAATAACAGTACTTAGTTTAATACCTAGACTTGGTAGAGATGGTTCAATTGTGGACAATTCACCAATTCGCATTATGTCATTCAGATCTGAAACTCTGACGAATTCGACGGCAGATGTATCTTCCATTCCGCTTAGTTCTAATTCTGCGTCAACGAGATCAGATAGATGAGAAATTTCATCTGGGTAAGTGATATCCATATCACTAAGAACACTCGTTTTCGGCATTCCTTGATCAATCGGATTTAAATCAATAATTTTTTGAGTTGCTTGGCTCATGCTTTCACTGCCCGTGATAGATTGATTATTGTTTTCATCTTGTACTCTGGAATTTTCGGATACAGCAGGTTCTTGATACGGAGGAGCATTAGCACTTCCAAGTTTCTGAAAATATCATGTAAGGTACTATAAATATCATATAACTGCAAGTTATCTGAAAATATCTGACAAGTTTTTAAATATCGATTTCTCGAAGAGAAAGATTTGTTTTCGGAAAAAAAGAATTTCCGCAATAATGCCAATATCGTCAGAATATGCCAAAACGTCAAAAGATTACATGTGTGGGTATGTGTACGTTTGCGTGTGTACGCGCGCGCGCGCGTGTGTGTGCGTGAGCGTGAGTGTGTGTGCATGGGTGTGTAGGCGTGTGTGCGCGTGCGTGTGTGGGTTTGGGTGTATGCATGTGTGCATGTGTGTGTAAGCGTGTAAGCGCGTGCGTGTGCGTGGGTGTGTGTGTGTGGATTTGGGATTGGGTGTGTGGGTGTCGATGTATGCGTGTGTTCGTGTGTGTGTACGCGCGTGCGTGTGTGGTTTTGGGTATGTGTGCGCGCGCGTGGGCGTGGTGTGTGAGCGCGCATGTGTAGGCGCGTGTTGGTGTGGGTGTGGGTTAGGGTTTGTAGGTGTGGGCGTATGCGTGTGTGCGTTCATGCGTGTTGTAGCGCGCGACAAACGTGTCCTTACACGTCTAAAGAGTAGAGATAGGAGTGCGCGCTACGTTAGATATAGATATACACGCACGTGTTAATTTATCAAGGTAAAAAAATCGATATCTCGAAAACGAATGATTTGCCGTGGCTGAAATGTTTTCTTGGGGTCCGTTTTCTAGCATTTTTTCAAATGTTCAAAGGAGGACTTTCAATTCGGGGTTTCCCTTTCCGAACTATATCCCAAAAATTAATAAAACATACGAAATTTCTCAAAATAAACGTAGTTCTTTGAATAAAATCGAATTCCTTATTTCCGTGTCTTCAATTTTATTCGAAAAACCATGTTTATTTTGAGAAATTTTGTATGTTTTATCAATTTTTGGAATTGTTTATTTATATTCGAATCAACAATTAATATTTGTAGCAATTCATTTTGGACTCATTGATACCTTGGAGACTTTGTAAATTTGAAAAAGTGACTATTGTGATCGAAAAGTGGCATAAAAAAAATTGGAATAAGGTAAGTCGAAAAACGACCTATCATCGTTTAGGGGATAAGCCATGCTTTCAAATAAGCCAAGAAACACAGACATCGACAATTTTTTGGTTGCATGACATCATTTCAAACGAAAAACGTGTTTTACGTGTTAATTAGATGGGAAACATAAATCCTCGTTGAGCGACTTCTCACTATAAGCTACAGCGCCTTCCTTGAACGAGGACCTGTTTAATGTCAAAACCTGAAGTTTTGAGTGGTAGGAGCAGAGATGAGCAGGGAGATCTCCAACGCTCGCATTTTCGTGGTACCTGTGATTTTAGAGCGTCGACGTGACACCTAGGCGGTCAAACGCCGAACTGGTCTCATTTTTTGTGAGATCGACCTGAAGTCGCGCTGCATGTTGGTGGTTGTCAACCGCACAGTTTTGCCAGCGATCATCTCGCGTTTCGCTTTCACTAATCCAATCCTTGCTGCCTGACGAGAAAATTTTTCCTGAGTTGATTTTTTTCAGCTTATATGCATTAATTAATAAAAATGTGTAAATTGGAACGTGTTTTTTCCTAATTTGACCGAATTTGGATCCAAATTGTCAAATGTTCCTAAGCGAGCTCGATGAGCGTTCTTTCAATGTTCGAAATAAATCAGAATTGTTGTTTGGTTGAGTGGTTATTGTGGACGGCTGGAGCTCTGAAGAATCGGGGTTCGAGCCCGACTCTTTTTTTTTTTTCTTTAGGTGTGTTTTGTTTTTTAAATCAATAATATGCCTCCGTTCTCTTTTTTTTTCGCATGCATGTTTAAACACTCGTAAAAAAAAAAATTCACGGTACTGCAAACGAAAGCGTGAAAAACCGGAACGGGTGCAATTTCGAGAACCCGAAACCTCCGATTATCCTACTGAAATTTTACACGCACGTTCTTTTTGGCAAAATGAGACTATACCCATAAAAGGATTTTTGGCAACTCGTAATCGTTTTCGAGATATCGAATTATAAATAAGTCTCGTTTTTTTATACGCTCTTATATCTATATCTATCGACTATGTTCTTATTATATCTATATAGGTCGGGCGCGGGGATGCATCGACGATACAATGTTGCGCCGCTCACGGGCGAGCGGGTCCTTTTTCTCTTTCATTATAAATATTCTAAAAACGGTACTGTCAAAAATTCTGAAATTTTTACAGAATATCCAGGTAATGTCTCTTAAGGAGTTTCGATACCACTTTTGAAAATGATATGCCATCAACTCAATTTTTTTTTTTTTAATTAGTGACAAATATATAACACGTGAACTGCTGAAATTTCAAGTCGATCCTCCATGTCGTTTTTGTAAAAATAATTTTCAAAAATTTGGCTTATATACACGAGAGTAAATGGGAGCAATATTTTTTTGAGCTGTCAATTCCATTAAAATACTACCACCCGCATAAAATTTATGTCAGATCTTTATTAGGTCTTTAATATGACTGTCAACAAATTTAAATAGGTTCGTCCATCTGGTTTATTAGTTACAAGCCAAAACATAAGCTCACTATCCACGGGTATAGCGTGCATGAACGGTCAGACTTTCTTTTGAAGAGCCTCATCTTTTGAAATACCTTAAGGGGTTAGGTACACTTGCAAGACGGAAAAAAACGCTTTTTTGAGATTTTTTTTGAAGACGGTTTTCATTTAGGACAGTTTTCAGAGGTACACTTGCAAGACGGAAAAAAAACGCTTTTTTGAGTTTTTTTTTTTAAGACAGTTTTCATTATTCATTGATCAATATTTACCAGTTCAAAAGATACACATTTCAAGAAAATACAGTAATTTTTTCATGTCAAAAGAGTGATAAGCAACCGAGTTACAGCGAATCTCCCAGAGGCCAAAAAAAAAATGTTTTGCGGTGCGTAACGTAACTCATGACTGGATCATCTGAAACAAACCAAATCGTTGGAATTAGTTAAAAACAATATTCTCTTGTACTTGATGTCGAGATTTTATCAAAATTTAATTTTTTGACAAAATGGCGGATGTTCTAAGTAAAAAATGTTTTTTTCGCTAAAAAAATCGTTGATTTTTCGGTTGATAAAAAAAAAAAGCGAAAATTTAAAATGTTTAACCGTCAAGTACATAAGTGATTACATAAGTACATAAGTGAGTACATAGGTACGTAAGTGATGACTTAAACACCGTTTTCGGATTTTTGACGCAGTTCCAAAGTTATTGCGAAATTACTATGGATCGATCCTTATGATGACTATTCTTATGTGACATGCGTTTACATTGGTGACTGTACATAACATATGTACACTGCTTCTCATGAATGCCTGGACCGAACAATTTTGACAGGTCCTGACCCCCGTATTTACGGTCCTGACCAAGTGACGATGTTCACAGCGGTGCTCGCAATCTCGCGGAGACAACACATTCAGCCGTTTGAGGCGCTGACGTAGGCGAAACGCTTATTGCAAGAGCCAAAAAAAGACAAATGACAGATCGTGGTCGAGTGTAATTTTGAGATTTTACGATGCAGTTATTCAGCAGAAGCGAAGATATTTGACAGCGTATTCCATAATATTTGAATTAGCAACGTCGTTCCGCATGATTAAAGTATTAAAGAATGTAGAAATATATTTCCTTTCGTTTGAAGAGTTAATAATAAAAATGATTTGTTAATTTTCGATCAACTAATGAAAAGAATTGATATAGGAAACAATTATTTGTGATTGAAAAATATTCAATGGGTATAAAAAAAAGCTTTTTCATGAATTTCAAAAATTTTTTTCAAAAATTTTTTTAATAAATTGCAATTTAAAAAGTTCTGAAAGAAATCCACATAATCGTAAAAATTTCACACAATTTTCATGTTCAATTTGTAAGTCACAGCTAATGCATGAGAGCAGTGTCGAAAAAAATGACGAAAAATTATTTTCGTGGAAAAACGTTATTCCTCGTCGTGGGAGATTTGACATAGTTATCGTCTTAATATTAATCATAATAAAATATAATAATAATGAAATATAAATTAATAATAATAATAATAATAATAATAATAATAATAATAATAATAATAATAATAATAATAATAATTCCTATTATTACTATCATATTAATAATAATAACGGTGAAAATAATAATGATTATTCTCATTGTTATTATTATCATGCATAATTTTATACTTATAATAATAACAATGAAATAATAATAATAATAATGATAACTCTTTATGCAACGATGATTCTTATTATTATTAGTATCGGCGTCAATAAACTAGGGCATGTCGAGATTTTTTTCAGCCCCGATTGCTGAAAAAAATCCTTACGAGTCACTCAAAACGACTGGTTAGAAAATCCGAAGGATGAAAACTATTCCCGAGAGTTGAGGAAGATAGTTCGATATAACGAACACAGATGCCTGTATTTCATTCGATTCTTCGGTAAGTAGAATCTTGAAATGTCCTATACCTATTAAAACCATCGCCAGAAGGACATGTAGCCTTATTCTAAAACAGCAGCATATTTTGCGATGGAGCCGATGAAGAAGCCTGAATTTGTAAAAGTATTGCGAAAGAGCGATTGCAAATCCTTTGTTGAGGGTATCCTTGGAATATCCTTGGAAAACGCCGATCAGATCACCTGTATTTTCTACTGTGGGAGATGAAATCCGCAATTCCGCTTGCAGGATTCCGTTCTACGTGATATTTTATTATTTACGATGCCCATGTCACGTTCGATTTCATCTCTTGCGGTAGCAGTGTGCATCCATGGGCAATCACAAGAAAAAAAACGATAGAATATCGTTAATATTTCACTGGAAGAAATGAACTCCATGATCTTAATAAAGCGATTCGATTATTTCCAAAATTCGACTATTTTAAATCCCATATTCGAAATTACGGTCAGCACTCCTGTATTTTTCACTGTGGGAAACAAACTCAAGATATCCGACTCAGCGATTCGGTTTTGCTCAATATTTGGCAATTTCCGATGCCCTTGTCGTGTTTGACTTCATCTCCTTGCGGTATGAGTGAGACTTCGTCGCTCATTGCGAGAAAAGAGACGACAGAACGTCCCGCAGCTTTCGCTGCGAGAGATAAATTCCGTCTCCCTCATCGAACCTTTCGATTCTATTCAACATTGCACCATTAAAGTCGAGTTCTGATTAAAGTTTAAATAATATTAATTCTGTTCTTGGAACTTATTTTATCTTTAGCGGGAATTATGGATTCTCAATTACTTTGATCGCTACAACGGATGAAAATGGCTATAAAATTCCATGCATATTCTACAGTAGGAGATGAAATCAACTTTTTCGATTGCACTGTTGCGTTCTACTCGGTATATGTAAATTCACGGAGCCCTTGTCATCGTTGATTTCATCTCCTTGTAGTATTGATTAGCATCCGTGTCTCACCGCAAGAAGAGCGACGACCGGGCATTCGACGTCTTTGATACACAGCGCGAGGGGGATTCCATCTTCCCGATCGAACCTCTTTCGGATCTTGTTAATACTTCACCATATTAGTTGAGATCTGATTAATGTTTGAACATTATCAATTCCGCTCTTGCAACTTATTTCATCTCCAGCGGAAATACCCAGAGCTTATTTTATTGTTTCACTGCACGCGATGGAAACGGATATAAAATTCCCTACATATCTTACTGTAGAAGATGGAATCAACTTTTCCGATCGCACAGTTGCGTTCTACACGATATTTGTAATTTTTTGATGACCTTGTCGCGTTTGATTTCATCTCCTTGCGGTGTAAGTGAGCAATCGTCGCTCATCGCATCAAAAGAGACGAAAGGACGTCCCGCAGCTTTTGCTGAGCGAGATGACTTCCGTCATCCCGATTGAAGCTTCCGATTCTATTCAACATGTGACCATTTGAGTCAAATTATGACTAACGCTCAAATATTATCAATTCCGCTTTTGGAACTTGTTTATCTTTAGCGGGAATAACGAACGCTCATTTTATTGTATTACTACACGCGATGAAAATGGCTATAAAATCCCCTGGATATCCTACTATAGGAGATGAAATCAACTTTTCCGATTGCACAGTTGCGTTCTACTAGATATTCGTGATTTTCCGATGGCCTTGTCGTGTTTGATTTCATCTCCTTGCGGTATGAGTGAGCATACGTTCCTCATCGCAAGAAAAGAGAGGACAGGACGTCCCGCAGCCTTCGCTGCCAGAGATGGATCCCGTCTTTCCGATCGAACCATTCGACTGTTTTTAATACTTCACCATTATAGTTCAGATCAGATTAACGTTTAAATATTATCAATTGTGCTCCAGGAACTAATTATATCATTAGCGGAAATTGTGAACGCACATGTAGTTGCATCGCTAGACGCGATGAAAATAACTATAGAATCCCCTGCATATCATACTGAAGGAGATGAAATCAACTCTTCAGTTTGCATTGTTTCGTTCTACTCGGTATTCAAGAAATCACAATGCCCTCGTCATGTTTGGTATCATCTCCTTGCGGTAATAGTGAGCATTTGTGGCTCATCACAAAAAAAGAGATGAAAGGACGTCTCGCAGCTTTCGCTGTGCGAGAGGAATTCCGTCGTCCCGAGCAAACCTTCCGATTCTACTAAACTTTTGACCATTTTAGTCGAGTTCTGACTAACCTTTGAATATTATCAATTCCGCTCTTGGAACATATTTTATATACAGCGGGGATTATGAACGCTCGTCCAGTTGTATTGCTACGCGTGATAAAAATGTCTATAAAATCCCCTCCATATCCTGATGCAGGAGATGAAAGCAACCTTCTCGATTGCACTATTTCGTTCTACTAGATATTCGTAAATTCACGATGCCCTTGCCATGTTTGATTTCATCTCCTTGCGGTATGAGTAAGAATTCGTCGCTAATTGCGAGAAAAGAGACGACAGGACGTCCCGCAGCTTTCGCTGCGTGAGATAAATTCCGTCCCCTTCATCGAACCTTTCGATTCTATTCAACGATGCACCATTAAAGTCGAGTTCTGATTAAAGTTTAAATATTATTAATTCTGTTCTTGGAACTTATTTTATCTTTAGCGGGAATTATGGATTCTCAATTGATCGCTACACGGGATGAAAATGGCTATAAAATCCCATAGTAGATATACAAGGCCGATTCTGGACCAAATGTGGGCGAGGGGGTGAAGGGGCGAGAGGGGAAGCCGAGAGGGGGGAAGCCGAGGGGGCATCCTTCTAGAAGCTTCGAATAATATATACATTGTAACAATAATACAATATAATACATTGTAAACAATAATACATTATAATACATTGTAAACAATAATACATTATAATACATTGTAAACAATAATACATTGTAAAAAACATTTAATGCAACATATATACAATATATTCGGATAATATACAGAATGATTGTGAGAGAGAGATAGTTGCGTGACGTCATCCTTCTAGAAGCTTCTGGAAGCTTCGATTTAAAAAAAAAAAAAAAAACTACGCAGTTACGTCATCCTTCTCAAACCTTCTGGAAGATTCAATAATAATAATAATCTATGCAGTTACGATGACGTCATCTTTTTTCGAACCTTCTCGAACCTTCTGGAAGATTCGATAATAATAATAAACTACGCAGTTACGATGACGTCATCCTTATAGAAGGGGGAGCCGAGAGGGGAAGCCGAGGGGCATCCTTCTAGAAGCTTCGAATAATAATCATAATCTACACAGTTAAGATGGCGTCATCCTTGTAGGAGGGCGAGAGGGGTGATATCACCGAAGCTTCGAGAAAGATGATGTCATCCTTCTCGAATATTCTAGAAGCTTCGAGAAAGATGACGTCATCTTTCGCAAATATTCAGGAGCATTTGATCTCGAATACAAATGGTGGGGGTATGTTCTATAAAAGCCGATTTTTGCGTTATAATCGATCAGTTTGTTCCGGTTCGTTGTACGGAAAAAAAAATAGCATTGACATGGAAATAATTTTGGATGTACAAGGTTTCAAGAAACTCATCAATGAGTTTGTCATGAAGGAGCTGGCAGCAGCTAAAATTCATCAAAATAAAGAGGGTTATGAGGAGATTGGGTGTTTACTCATTAAACCACCTTGTAAATGGAATGAGTTGCCAGCCAAATATAAATGCATGAACTTGCGGTGTGAACGGAATTATCACGGTATTCCCTGGAATGTTGGAGATATTCCTTACCCTAAATTAAAAGACGTATTCGACATCATTTTGAGGGATGTAAGTTTGATTTACGTAAAAGGCCTTGAAAAAAAACAGTGGATCGAGGATATCATAGGATATTGGAAACCAATTGTGAACATGGAAGATTTGGGGTGTCCCGCATTGCAAGAATTGAGAGTACCAACATGCTGGCATCACAAATATCATAATGGGGTGCGCCGATACAACTGCGCCTTCGAAAATGTCCTAAGGTTGAGGAAATGGTATTTGGAGTATGGGACTCCATCATTTTCAACATCGGTGAAATTATTTTCTAAATTGGGAAATTTGCGAGACATGAGGACTGAAGATATTGCTCATCTCTCGAAAGAGTTCATTCTCAGTTGGGCATGGAACGATATCGATGATGTATGGGATAGACTACCTAGAGAAATGGAAATGGATGAAGCTATTATGAAGTATCGCCGATGTGAAAAACACCATCAGGCAATAAGCGAAGATGATTTTGATGGACCCATACCACTAATAAAAAATTATTCCACGTGTAGACATGCTATGTATAAAAAAAATTAAAAAATAAACGCATTTCAAGTTCAATCGAAAAAATGATAGGGCGTAATAAAATTTTTTAAATAACGATCTCGAAACGGAGGGTGGGGGAAAAAGCTATATAAAGGAAGACTTCTCCAACCCGCCAATCAGTCATCATGGACGAATTATCGCCGAACGAAGAGCAACATTTGCTTTCAATTCCACCATACGCCAGCAGTTACGATGAAGTTGTCGAGAGACATTTCGGGGATGTTGCACCGGAAAATATTCAAGATTTCATCTGTGACTTATTTGACTTGGAAAAAAAATGTGAAAACTTTGAAGTGTGATAAAAAGTGTAATACTGAAGATCGAATATCGTGTTCCGAGTGCAACGTCATGCGTGATTCAATCGATGTTATTGATACACACGTTAAAGATTTATATCACTTTGTCGGCTATTTGAGCATGAAATTGTTTCAACTTAAACGTGAAATACAGGCGAATGAGTATGTATTTTTCGAGGATGAACCTGTTAACCTTGTAATAGATCATACACAAAATCTATACGATCTTGTGAAAAAAATGAAAGAATTTGTGACGATTTGTAAGGAAAGGGATAATGGAAAGAAATAAAAAATACTCTCGAAAATATACCATGTTTTTTTTATTCAAAAAACCAATACATCATAGTTTTAAGCAAAAAAAATTATACTAATTTCTTAACATTACCACTAATTGGATTGTATTCAACGATTCGATCATGCAAAATCAAACAATATGCTGATGTTTGAGGTGGGAAAGAATTCGCTGACTCGAATTCCAAGCGAATATCGACTGGCCCCGATTTCAAAAATTCGTTTTGTTTCGAACAATCGATAACAATTAATGGTGCGTATTTGAGGAAATCGGCTTTGCTCAACAATGGTTCAGATTCTTTGCCGCAATATGACGCTTGGAAGTTTGCATACATATCATACAGAAGAGCATATTGGTTGTGAGGAATATCAAGATTCAAGTTCGCATAAGGATAGCATTGAGAGTTCAAAAACAGCTTAATATTGCGAATATTGCAGTGATCAAAGTGACTCGCATTCGTATTTGCATTATTTTTCCTCGCAGTTTGAAATCCGACTATAACGTATCGAGGTTTTTCGAGTTGCGTCGATGTTTTAACGACCCACACGTGTTTCGAGGTAGCCGGTAGTAGTGGATACTCGTACAATTCCCACGTACGGAAACTCATGGCAATCGATGGATCCTTGGCAATAAAGCTGAGCAGCTGGATTTTTCGCTGATCGGAAACTTTGATGTACGGCACCATCCATTCGATTTTATTCAATGAAATCTTGAATTGTTCAGCAGCAGCCTGACCTTCGGAAGGTGTTTGTACAATGGCGTTCGTATCATTATTCGATCTTGTCAGGATTAACTCGTGTTTGGCATTAACGATAATTCGATTGTAATCTTCAGCGAATCCGAGTATTAGATTTAGTGCTATAGAAAGATCAAAGTATCCATTCTCATCCGTCAACGTAGCCTCATCATCATCGTTGAGCCAACCAGCATTTTCCATCAGAGTCATTTGTCCAGGGCTCTGGGATACATAATTCTTCATGAGAGTCGTGAGGCCTACATTTTTGCTTCGATCGATCTCAATGGCATTTAGCTCATATCGTATTTCTTCAAACAAATGGCAGATAGCGTTATTGATTAGCTTCGTATTTTGAACTGCAGTTCCATTAATCTTCGTTAGTCGACCATGTACGTGCAATGAGCTTTTGCTGGGTAGCAAACACAAGTCTTGATGTTGAACGGCAATTCGGATTTCATCGTTGTTATTGAAGGTTGCCGATGCAAACGGTTGATACGCATGAATCTCATAGTGCGCGATAGACTCATCGAAGATAATTGGTTTTTGTATTGTCAAGATCTCCTCCATGGTACGATGCAAGCAATACAGCAGAATCGAATTTTTATTGTCCACTTTTTCTTCCTGCTTGGGGTTTGATTTTCAATCTCAGAGTCTTCAAAAACTGAATGTTTCGACGTGTTAGCTCCTTGAGGGGTGCTCGACGACTGATTGTTTCTCGGCATCTTGATTCAGTCTTATAGCTTCGTCCAACTTTCGTGTCAAACACAATACCCATTATGCTGATTTAACATGTAATCGGACGGTTATGATTTCTCCGCGAAAATTCACCAACTGTCCGTCTTGATTCACAAGTTTGAGCTGAAGATGATCTATTGACTGTGTGGCGATCGGAAGGTAAATGATGTGTAAGGGTAATTCAACGATCTTATATCCTGGTGGAACGACTGGGAAAAATTCATGGATGGTGTGGACTCTTTGCTCGTTGATATAAGCGCCCGTGGTAATGTTGCACTCGACTCGCAGAGAGTTGATCTTGAGAATGGCTACTGGCAGCTCGGATTCATGAATTATATTAGCTGCTAATACACGTGGTGTGAATCCCAATAGACGACCGATGGAATCGTCAGGTATAAAATTGATCTCTCGATTGCACTTGATCTCGCTGCACAGAGTATTGTTGTTCGGTCGCAGATCGATGGAGATATTATTGCTGGAGAGTACGCTCTGTAAGTATCGCTCGATATCCTCGATTTCATAGCTTCCAGTGGGTACGGTTACTGTTCCCTCTCCCACATGAAACTTATTATTTCCCACATCAATGTTTGGTATTGAGTTGAATGTCAGCAATTCAACGAGTCCGAGAGTATAATTTTTGAATGGCGATAGTTCGATCGATGGAAAATAGTAAGCTTCCAGTATGGAGCTCGTTCCCGAAAGCGTCAATGTGAAAGAATCACTCATGGTGGTTAACGTTCAACTGATGCTTCCTAGGACATGAGTATCCACTTTATAGATAACCACTCAAAAACTTTAGACACAAATGTCCGCACACAACAGTGTCATAGTTCTGGTATCTTTCATGATTATATTTGATAATGCCACCAACACCGAAATAGTTTATCAGATCTTGAGGTGGCTGAAGATTACCGAAGCTGTCAAAGTAAATGACTTCATCATTGATTTTTTTGTACGCAACCCAATGTGTACCAGGACCATCCTTATCATCGAGATTCACAATAGCCGATTCATATTTTCGAGGTCCATTCTCGGGTAATTCGTTTCTCATGTAAACTCCACGGAAATATGGAATTTTCATAGCTCCGGCGTATTTTATCAAATCAGCATCGATGAGAGCTCGGTGTGGTAGCCTTACGCGTTTTTTGCCGAGTAGGGTTTCAAGTGCAAACCCATACCTTTCCTGTGGGGTTGCAGGTAAAGTCCTTTACCCAACGCGATAGCTTCGATCGTCTCATTGTGACGTTTACTTTCCTCCAATTGTCTTTTAGCGGCGCTAGCATCGTTTATGGCTTTTGCTATACCCGCTGCACCACCAGCTAGAGCTCCAGTGGCACTCAGTCCAGCAAAAATGGGTATGAGAAATGGTAGAAAACCACCAATTTTCGTGGGTACAGGCAGAATACGTGGTGATTTAACTTTTCTCCTTCCACCTGCCTTCTTCACGGCGTCACGTGCGCCTTTGAGAGTCGATTTTATAGGATTCACACCGCCCATTGATGCTTTAGCTGCATTGACTACCTGCCTTAGCGTCATCTTCCTCATGTTATTTTTTCTCTGTGCTCTCTTCACACCCATACCGAGCTTGGTTTTGACTTTCATTGTGATTGCGACACCCCAAGCTGCTGCTTTTTCTCCAATACCCGCCTCTTTTGCAAAAACTCTTTGCCAGGCTTTTTTCGCAAGCACTTGATCTGCCTCGTGTCGTACCGAAAGGTTTTCACGATTTTTCGAGTATGCGATATCGTGTTCTTTGCAAGCAGCGTCCAGAGGATTAATACCAGGATCACCTCGAGCAAGTCTCTCTGTTAATTTCGTACCGGGACCGCAGTACTGATATCCCGGTATATGTAACTCAGAGGGGAGCTTATTGATCAAATTATTGACAAATCCTCTTCCACGTTTTTTCGTACGCTCCCGAATGATCATCACCATAGCACGAAATGTTTTTGACTAAGCAGTTACAGGTTAAGAATGCCCTATTTATACTTTTTTCACTCTACATTTTTAATACTTTTTCTGCTTGTCACCAACAGCGCCGTGTCGTCCTGAATCAACTTCACCCGTACATCTTTGACTTCCTCGAATCTTTTCAGCTTTCAGTTTGTCATTGGTGGAAGGAGGAGGAAACTGTCTATGTTGTTCTTGCGTGAAATTCTTCAAACTGTCAGTTATGGGATTTTTTGAATCGTATCGTTTACTCATTTTTTTTTCACATGTGTATCGGAAGAGAGAACATTCGTTACTGAGATACTGATCTTTATAAGCACCCTACTTATGCCTATTTCCATCAGTCGTTATCATGATGAAGTTCAAGACACAACCTGACAAATTGTCTGTCATGAATTTTGATGAACTTGCACAGCGAGAAGCGAAGAAGCGACGCCATGAACCTCTGCTGCCAAACAGTGTGCGTGCTGTGATTTGTGGACCGTCAAATTGTGGCAAAACGCAAACGCTCTTTTTACCCTCATAACCCACCCTAACGGGTTGAGATTTGAAAACGTTTATGTATACTCTAAATCGTTGAATCAACCAAAGTACAAACTTCTCAAGCGTTTACTCGGAACTGTAAAAGGAGTGGGATATTTTCCTTTTGACGATCATGAGAAAGTAATCAAGCCCGAAGATGCTCGACCAAATTCAATCATGATTTTCGACGATGTAGCCTGTGAGAAGCAGGATAATATGAGAGCTTTCTTTTGCATGGGTCGACACCGCGATGTTGACTCGTTCTATCTCTGTCAAACGTACGCTCGTATCCCAAAACACCTAGTTCGTGACAATACTAATTTGCTGGTACTTTTTCGTCAAGATGAAATGAATTTACGGCATATCTATGATGATCATGTGAACACCGACATGTCGTATACACAGCTTAAAGATTTGTGTTCAGCATGCTGGAACGATAGTAAATATTCTTTCGTAGTGATTGATAAAGATTGAGACATGAATGATGGTCGATATCGCCGAGGATTTGATTGCTTTATAAATATAAGCGCATCAGAGAAATAAGAACAGTCAACGTTCCAACGGGGGTCAGGCGTCAACATGCGGAGCGCAACATTCAACAAGGAAAAAGACGTTTTACGAAAAATCACAACCGCGAGTGATGCGATTCGACGAAAGCATAAACTTATAAAATAAGGTAGAGAGACCATGGAACGGGTCATGGATGAAGTTTTCAGACCCGTGGTGACTCCTCTTTAGAAAATTGTCGATCAATCGAAAACACTGGAGAATATTAAGAAAAAACTGAAGAAGGAAGAACCTGCCTTGAAGATAGAAAAGGATCTTGATAGCTCTTTTAGAACTGCGTATGATGATGATGATGATGATGATGATGATGATGATGATGATGATGATGATGATGATGATGATGATGATGATGATGATGATGATGATGATGATGATGATGATTATCAACAAGTATTAGATTCATCATACGAGAAGGATTCTTCTGTTGTGCATGGAACATCCAACAAAGAAGATTATCGACAAGTACCAGATGCGACATTCGAGAAGGATTCGTCTGTTATACATGAAACACCCAGTGAATCACTTGTCCAGCAGTATCTGCATATGTTTGAAACGACTGAAGGAAAAGAGCTTGATACCGTATACGGTGTTCGCAAACTCACGGGTGGTGTTTTGAAGATCGGTGATTCGCCGGTGAATTTTGATGACAAGCGCATCTCAGTGCAGAACAATACTTACGATCTCTCCCCCGGTTTGCTCGAATTGATATTCAAAAAGTCACCAAACAGAGAGATCATAACTGCAACAGATATGGATAATTATGGTGCAATTATCACAAGCACGAATGCGCATCACAAATACTATAAACCGAACAAACCCATTCGTACAGATAACGATAAATTCAAAAATATTATTGCAAAGCTGGTTGATTCTCCGATGAAATCAGCAAGGAGGACACCGAAGAGGCGGTCACAACCATCAGGAAAGGGCTTACCGTTGTATATGATTGCTAGGAAGAATAATAAAATGGACTACGTTTATTGGGATGATCCAAATGAGCTGGTGGATCGACTAAGATTGCTTATGGCATCGCAGGCAGCCGGCAACACGAATCATAACAATGAAATAATCTCCATCATTGAGGAATTGCGTGAAGCTGGAATTATTTATTAGACGGTACGTGGACTACACGGATTCATTCGAGCCATGAGCGTCGACGTGTTTGGACGACAGTTATCGAGAAAAGGTAGTCTCCCAGGCAGCCGCGGTCCTCCTGGAGATGGATTCAAAATTACTACCAATGGTCAATATGATATGAACAATAAAAGATTGTGTAATCTTGCTGATCCTGTAAATGCAAATGATGCAGTCACTGTTGGAGTCATGAAAAATATTGTACAGCAAGAAGTTCACCTCGTATATGAAATTACGTCTTCTTTGCGAAATAATATTGACGATGTTGATATAATGATTCGAGGTCTTCAGTCCGAATTTGGCAATAATTTAAAAAATGAACGAATAAATTATGAGAACCTACAAGATCTCATGAAGCACAACTCTGAGCTCATTAGCGATCTGGAAAACAGACTGAGAACATTGGAGCATAAGGACAATTGAAGCTGGCAGATGAGAAAAAAAAATGAATGAGCGGAAGATAGCTGTAGTGGAGGAGCTCCACAGACCTGCGAGAAGAAATTATCCCCGTCGTCACGTGAATATTCGTGGATTGGATAAAACCTGGCAGGCTGATCTTGTGGACATGTCAGCATACTCACGATACAACAATGGCTACAAATTCCTACTGGCAATTATCGATGTATTTTCCAAATTTGCTTGGGCTGTACCGATACAGAGTAAGAACGGCAAAGATGTAACGAACGCTATGAAATCTGTACTCGCGAAAGGCCGTATACCGAAAAAATTGCATGTTGATCGTGGCAAAGAATTTTATAATAGCGACTTCAAGAATCTATTGCAACGTTACCACATTGAACTATATTCCACGTTTAGTAATATGAAAGCATCGACATGTGAACGTTTTAATCGTACATTAAAAAATAAAATGTGGAAGAAATTCAGTCTACGAGGCACGTATAAATGGATAGATATTTCATCTGATTTAATATCAAACTATAATGATAGCAAACATCGTACAATTAAAATGAAACCAAAAGATGTTACCGCTAAGAATGAGAAAAAGATCCTGCGCAATATTTATGGGAATTTCGAAGTCAATCGTACGCGGAAAATAAAATTCAAAGTCGGTGATAAAGTTCGAATCAACAAGTACAAACACGTTTTCGAAAAAGGTTACACACCCAACTGGACGACTGAAATATTTACGATAAGTGAGGTGCGAAATACTAATCCGGTAACATATAAACTTGTAGACTATCAGGATCAACCGATCGAAGGTGGTTTCTATGAGGAAGAAATCACCAAAGTCAAATATCCGGATATTTATCTTGTAGAGAAAATCGTACGAAAACGTGGAAATAAATTGCTTGTAAAGTGGTTAGGTTTCGATAATTCGCACAATAGTTGGATCGACGAAAAGGATATGTAAAGGATATGGAAAGGTTTTTTAAATAAAGAGAAAAAAATGTACATAATGGACTTTTTATTTTTTATAACCATATGGTACGGTATCCGTCGTATTAGGTAACAGTATCCTCTTATCATCTAACCAACTTAATGCTAATTTTTTTTGTTTTATCGTGTGTACTTCATGTTTCTTACTTCGAATTAAGTATTGATATTTCACCAAGTCTTGTTGCTCAAACAAACAATTCTTATAATCTTGAAATTCGATAGTTTTCAATGTGGATCCCTTGATACCTTTGGCTTTTTTCATTGCCTTGTCATCGTCATAAACTTTAAACGCGTACAATTTTGCTCGGAGTCCTATGAACTCCTCCATAATTTTACCATTCATCTCATCTTTCATTAAACCTAGAACTTTCTTATTAGCTTGTGGAATTCCATAAATTTTATTAACCGGGTAGTCGGAAGTATCAAATCGATGTAAGTCTTGCTTAATATAATCATAAATGTCAGGTACGGTAAAATGGTACAAGAGGCTGTCGGTGTCGGTATACATCAACTTCGCTCGATCGCCAAATGTTGGTTTTATGTAATTAAAATGAAAGTCGTAAATGAAAATTTTCGACAAATCGAGTATGGAAAATCTAACGTATATGGGTTTGTTAAAATGTACTTTGACGCGATTCAGTTCAATAATTACCATGTCATCCTCGAAAACGGTGCAGCTATGGAAGTTTGGTTTTGCAATGAGAGCCTTTGCACCGTATCGACCTTCCCACTTTGTCACGAGCTTAACATCTTTCTGTTTTCTTACATTTTCCATTGTTTTTCCGAATACGGCATTGTTCATTAATTTAAAAAAGTTTTTTTCGAATTCGTTGTTTGATTTTTTTCGCAATTCGGTGTTCAGATCGATATATTTTTTTAACCATGGAGCTTGATGAAATTTCAAAATTCTGTGAATTTTTATCAGTTTCATACCCAGTTTTAAACATTGTTTCAGATTTCCGTAATGAATAATGTATCTGTTTTTCGGTAGTAATATCGTCATTAATTTCGATTGCTTGCTGTGAGGTGGTACGTAATGCTCGGGACAAAGGGGGAGATCTTTATGTAGCTCAAAAAGTTCCTGGGGATATTCCAAGTCCACCTCCAGGATATATCCCACAGGAGAATCGTCAGGAACATTGAGCACATTTATCGGCTCAGACTCCCACTCAAAAGATCCAACTGGTAGATATTGGCTCATAGCCGCACCGTACAAATTGTTAACGTCATAGTACATCAAGTACGATTCCTCTTTGCTTGGATCATAATCTGCACCCATGTATCTGTTGTTTGCATGAGCATACCTGTTTGAGCACTGTGAAACACCGCCTCGAATGCCTTTCTCAACGAACAAGAGCATTTCGGGATCGGCGAGAAGCTCAAGCTGTACACCGGTACATTTAAGCATCGCGTCAAAAGCAAGCCCTGGAGCTGTAAAATAATGCAGAGGATCCAAATCGTACGTCGAAGAGCAGTTGCGTCGAAAATTCTCATATATATTCGCCAATAGTAGAACATCGGTTTTCAAATACAAATCGGAATATTGACCCAATGAGGTTATGTTGAATTTTTCCCAAACTTTTATTGCGTGTTCGTAGTCTTGTTCTGAAATATTTTCACCCGTCAATTTTGAATAAAAATTTTCTCTCGATGGCAACTGCTCTTCGTTGAGTTTGTCCCACGAGTCCACGTACTCGTAAGGGAAAACTCCCTTTCTCGTGAGCAACTGGAATTCCTCTGCACCACTGCAGTGCTTGCGTGTGATTGATTTATCATTATCGTTAAGGTAAGATGCGAGTTTCTCGAGACTGCTCGCCATGAAACGGAAAGAATCGATAAAGCGTAAATTGACATTTGTGCCTTCGACGTACTTTGTGAATGAAATATATTTTTCTTTGTTAACGGGAAGTAGTTTTACCGTACCATTAAATTGAGTAGCCAACTCTTTAATCAGAAAATGTGAGTCGTAGCCCGAAAGATTGTGAAAAACTATCGGGATACTGTGAGATTTCGTATAATTCAAATTGCATCCTTGATGTGCGGGACCACGATACTTGCCTGTGAAATGGCAGTGATCGTGGATCTTTACGTCAGTCGAAATAAAAGGTTTTTCACATATATGGCATTCCGTGGCATTATAATATTCTTTTTTCTCATCGGGAGTGAGTGGTTTCATCGATACAATATTATTTAAATGAGAATCGATCGTTTGAGCAATTTTGCGTCATTGTTTGATAAACCACTCGATACAATCGGGCCCCCGTTTCAGTTCGAATTTTGATTGAGAATCATCGAAGGCACATTTCAAGTAATATGCGGCACTGTACGGAACATGCTTTTGACAATCGTTTCCCGTTGGTTCGAGAAGGCATTCGAGGTCGGCGTACACGACGAACGGTACATCTTCTTTGTATCGATCATTTTTGAAATTCAAAATTTTGTTTTGTTCAGTCGGTAAAATCATTTTAGTTTTGTTTATGCTCATGCAATCTTGTTTGTGATTTTCAAAAGAAGTTTGAATTTTGAAATGGTTCAAGCAATTATCACAAAACAGTGTTTGTTTGTCATATTTTGTTACTTGAGCACTTAGCAAACGTGAGAGATTACGGATCCAAGCAAAATGGTAAACTGGTTGGAAATTGTCTTCCCCATCTACGTCCATACCGATATTCCCCTCGACCATGAGGAGATGTATTGTAACGGTACGCTTTTGTCCTTATGACATGTATTCACGCTACGCGTGAATTCGCGCTTCGTTGATATACGGAGCAGGTGAAAAGAGACTCAAATATGTTTTAATTTCTTGATTTTTCTTTCTTTTATTTGTTACAGTCGTTTCTCTCGTATTTCTTATGTTCATAATATATTTTTTTCGTATCACAACAGCTTATGGTGTTCTTGTTATATTCAAATTTCTCTAATGATAGAAGAGGTAGGTTTTTAATTTAGGAGTGAAGAGCCCAACGGCGGGAAATCCGAGGTCATCCCAAGGAAATCCGTTGCTGGCACTCGGAATTTTTTTATGGGGACGATCTAGGTAGAGCCCAACGGCGGGAAATCCGAGGTCATCCCAAGGAAATCCGTTGTTGGCACTCGGAATTTTAAGCGGACGATCTAGGTAGAGCCCAACGGCGGGAAATCCGAGGTCATCCCAAGGAAATCCGTTGTTGGCACTCGGAATTTAAGTGGAAGATTTAGGTAGAGCCTAACGGCGGGAAATCCGAGGTCATCCCAAGGAAATCCGTTGCTAGTACTCGGAAATTTAAGCGGATATTTTTGGTAGAGCCCAACGGCGGGAAATCCGAGGTCATCCCAAGGAAATCCGTTGCTGGCACTCGGAAATTGGATGAGGAAACTTGGATTCTACTACAAACTCTAAATTCTTTAGGTGATTTTAATTGACTAATGGCGTTCTGTCGTCGGGCAGAGTAACTGTCTCGTCGGGACTTCGAGGGTCATTCCGAGCTAGAGCAGAGTCGGCTGGTTAGAGCTCCGTCCTCTTCTCCGGTCTCGGAGCGAAGTGAAGTTCCAGTAGCCGAAATCCCTCCTTTTATACCCGTCCTCGGCCGTGTCCCAGAATCCTCTGCGCCTCTCCCCTCTTCGCCGTTAAGGCCGGATTCTCATGAAGCGTCTATTCGGCGCGCTCGACTTCGTCCCCTCTCCTCTATCAAGCCGGATACTCACGACGCGTTGATTCGGCTTGACTTCGTCGCCGAAGCGTCATAGACAAAAAGGGGGGGGCTTTGCTATATCGTTACAACGCCCCCCTGAACAAAGAATGACTCCTAGGAGACGTTCTTTGTTCTCCTTTAACGATATTGTGTTTTGTTTTCTCTTTTTTTTTTTTTTTTTTTTTTTTTTTTTTTTTTTTTTTAAGGGTTAAATAATTGCTCGAATTCATTTTCAGGGTAGTTTTTTTTTATCCTTAGATTCTGTTGTTACATATCATTTTTTTTTTTTTTTTATTATTTTTTTTTTTTTTTTTTTTTTTTTTGTAGTCTTAATAATAATGGAGTGGTGTTTTTACATAAAAAAAAATCTTCGTCCTTTTTTTTTTTTTTTTTTTTTTTATATTCTTTTCGTTGTTTTATAAATAATAATAAAAAAATAGTCTTTCCCCTCTCTTATTCTTTTTTGTTGAAACTGTTATGATTGTTATTATTGCTAATATTCTCTCCTTTTTTTTTTTTTTTTTTTTTTTTACATTAATTTTCCCTGCGTCAATTCGTACATCATTTTTTTTCGAAAATGAGGAATGTCCTTTTGTTCGAAAGAGATTCTTCGGCCCGCCGAGACGTATTCTGCGAAAATACACGTGAATACTCCACAGTCGTCACTGTTCTCTTGTTTTGGGATGTCCGTCATCACTTTCAGCTCCCATTCTGCCGAATTCATCTGCATATTTTTTTTTTCTTGACTCTCCTGCTCCAAATATTTCCAGACTGCTCTTGTCCCGGTGCTCTTCGGATGAGGAAGGCTGTCGAAGTAGCTGATTTTTTTCTTTTTTATGTCGACCACACTCAGGCACCAGTGTCTTCCCAGGTGGATCGGGATGAGGAGCAGATCGTACGTAAATATGTCGACGTTCTTCGTCCATCTTTTTACCGCCTCATAACCCCCGGTCAGATACCGTGGATAAAAAAAAGTGTTCATCGCATGGGTTTTTTGATTCGATTCTCCTCCCTCTCCTCCTCGTGCGACGATGAGCTCCATGTATGCATTGATCACCTGATCGTTTAACCAGTTTTGACCTTCCAATGTTTGGAGGTCATTCTTTTGCAAACGTTGTCGACGTACACTCGTGGTTTCTTTTCCTTTTCTTCTTTTGTTGTCGTTTTCCATTTTTTTATCTCCTTCTTGATTTTTTTCTCTCCTTCTTTTTAACGCGCCTTCCCTCACTTTTTCACGCACTTTTTCTTCTTCCTCATCCGGCCAGTGGAATTCCCCCGCTTTCCAATTCCTTACCTCCTCAGTTGCCAACTCCATTTTCTCGTCAGTCGGGTTTTCCTCACGTATCGGCGAGAGAAGGGAGGGGATGGAAAACTCCGCGAAAATTTCTTCCCATTTAATAATCATTGTCTCGACTGGATCCTTCTCTTTCTCTCTTTCTTCTTCTTCTTTTTTTTCAGTCTGTGTACTTTTCTCTCTTTTCCACGTTCCTGTCTGAGTTCTTCTGTTGGTGACTTTTACTCGGTTTTCAGTGCCCGTATTTTCTCTTCCTATTATATTTTTTTCTTCTTCTTTCTCGACTACCTTCTTTTTTTCTTTCTCCCATCCTCCATCCTCGTCGGTTTGGCATTGGAAATGCCTGCACCCGGTGCTCGAGTCTGTTTGCGTTGAGGAGTCCATATCGACGTGTTGTTCTATGTGCTCGTAATCTTTGTCTATTTTGTGGAGCAATTTTTATCCTCCGCTTTGTTCTTTTTCAATTTTAACCTTGTTCCTGATTCGTAGATTTGTTGTTCGCGGGTTTGGTGTGATTGGCTGTTTCGTACTTGTATATCTTGATCCGCACGCCATCGGCCATGTACTCTTTTACATATGGGCATTTTGTTGGTCTGCTGGTAAAACAGTTTTTTTTTTTTTTTTTTTTTTTTTTTTTAGGTAGTAGTAGGCTTTTTTGGCGTGAAGTATTTTTTTAAATTTGATGCATGGTACATGCCTCGTTCTTTTAAAGAGTCTTTATTTACGAGGATGTACGTTGCTGGAGCGATCTTCTTTTTTATTTGATATGGCCCTTCATAGATAGCGAAAAATTTTGCCATCTTTTTGTTGGCTGGATCACTTACATTGCAGGCCTTGGCCAACACCAAGTCCCCTTGTTTAAATTCTGTTAATTTGTGTTGGTCATTGAATCTTTCTGCTCTATCTCGACCTTTTTTCTTTATCCTCTCCTTTGCTAATGTTAATTTCTCTTCAAGATTCTCTCTCCCCTCCTCTCTTTCTATCTGGATCCATTGTCTCCAGATTCTCTCTGGTTGTTTGTTTAGTTGTAGTTCAACTGGCGTGAATTCGATCGTTTCGTGAAACGTTTCATTCATGCAATCTTCCATGACGTTTATCCATTTTAGCCAATTCGTGTGCTTATCGGTCAAAAACGTTCGGAAGAATCTCCCTATCTCTCGATTTACCCTTTCAACAATGTTCCCTTGTGGATGTCGAATTGAGGAGAATACTGGTTGAATTCCTTCGCTTGCTAATTTGGTTAACCAGGTTTTTGAAGTGAATTGGGTTCCGTGGTCAAATTGCAATTTCTTTGGTTTCCCGTAAGTTGGAATATAATGATTGAAGATCTTATTGATTGTCGTAGTGGCCGTGGCTGTTTTGAGTGGATACAACACTACAAATTTCGAGAAAGCATCTATTGTTACTAGGATGTGTTTCTTTCCCCCTTCTGTCGCTGGCAGAGGCCCGAAGAAATCGATGGAGACTAGATCCCCAGGGCCCTCTGGTATTATATTCTGTTGTGCTGCATACGAGTGTTGATTCGGTACTTTGTTTCTTTGGCAGGAGTCACAGGTGGCGATCAAACGCCTGACTTCATGATATAATCTTGGATAAGTGAAATCTTCTTTTATGATTTTCCATACTTTTTTAGCCCCGATATGACCATACATTTCATGTGTTTCATAAATTAGCAAAGGCACTAGCGTACGAGGCAGCATAATCGTCCATGTGTCTTTTCCAGCCGTTTTCATAAGCACATCTGTCTGTATTTGGTACCTGTTACTCTTTCCACCTTCCCTTTGGATTTTTTGTTTTATTTTTAGCAATCCCCTGTCTGAGTTTTGCCATTCGTTGATTTTCTTTATGCGTTGTTCCAACTCCTTTGAAGGTTTCCTTGCTAGCATTGTTGCAATTATGATTTCTTTGCCTTTTCCTCCTTCAGTCCCGGGTTGGTGTACCCTGCTTAGAACATCTGCTACAATGTTTCTGGTGCCCGGACAATGTTCGAATGTTAGGTCATAATCTTGAATTGCTAAAATCCACCGAGTTAGTCGTTCATTAAGCAGTTGACAGCTCTTAAGAAAGATAATTGCTCGGTGGTCCGTGATAACATGAATGTGGGCCCCGAACAAATATGTTCGAAATTTTTTGAGTGACCACACAATTGCCAGTAGTTCCTTTTCTGTGGTCGTATATGCGAGTTCGGCTCCCTTTAGCGTCCGGCTCGCAAATACGACCACTCCAGTCTCTCCGTTTTCGTCTTTCTGGGCCAGAGTTCCTCCCAGGGCATAGTTGCTCGCGTCGGTTTGTAAAATGTAACCTCGTGCTGGGTCTGGGTGAAGGAGCAGCACATCTTTTATAAATAAATTTTTTATTCGCCCGAAGGCTATTATTTCTTCTTCCTTCCATTTCCATTTTACTCCTTTGTGGAGTAGTTCTAACAAAGGGATAGTTTCTTCTGCATGTTGCTTTGTGAATTTTGTGTAATAGTTCACCAATCCGAGGAATCCTCTCAATTGTTTGAGATTTCTTGGCGTCGGAAACTCCTTGATTGCCCTTATTTTCTCTGGCTGAGGCTTTATTCCCTTCGTTGTTAAGATGTGACCCAAAAATTCCACTTCTTTTCGAAAAAATTTGGCTTTTCGGAGTTTAATCGTCATCCCGTGTTGTTCCAGCCTTTCGAGCAGCTCGTCGAGTTGTTGCATGTGTTCTTTTGAGTTGTTTGATAAACATAACAGATCGTCCACAAAATTTACAATGTTTTCTCCTAGATTCTGGAGTATAATATCTAGCGCCCTTAACAGACTTGCCGTGCTAGTTTTTAACCCGAATGGAGTTACCGTAAATTCATAGACTTTTCCTCTGTGTCGAAAAGCGGTGTATTTGCACGAGTCTGGATGTAGCGGTATTTGCCAAAAACTGCTTGTTAGGTCAAGTGTAGTCATGACCTGGACCGCGTGGCATCTTTGAAAAATCTCTTCCACATTGGGTGTGCACTCGTGGTCATCGGCCATTACTTCGTTAAGTTTTCGGGCATCTAGGCAAAGTCTCACCGTCCCATCTTTTTTTTTGACTGGAATAATTGGGTTTACCCAAGGACTGGTGGATCGTTGAATTATTTCATATCTTAGCAATTTATCAATTTCATTATCAACTTTATCTCGTAACATGATTGGCACTTCGTATGCGTGTGCTACAATGGGTTTGCTGGTGATAATATTTAGATGATGTTGATACACTGATATTCTTCCGGGTCGTTTCCGAAAAACCCCTCGTCTTCTCCACAAGATGTTATTTAAGATGGTTCTTTCTTCTCCAGAGAGCTCCGTATCCTTGTTTACAATTTCTTCGATTTCTTCCTTGGTTATTTCTTCATTATCCTCCTCTTTTTTTACTGTGAGGTTCAGTACTTGACTGTACTTCCTCTCGGTTATGTTAGGTGCAAGTTCCTGTTTCGTTGCCCCTTTTGTTTTACCAGTAGGTAGTGGCATGTTTTCTTCTTCCTGATTCTCAGGCTTATGCGTCTCCATGTCTCTTGAGTTGGACGTCCCTTTGTTTGTTGTCAAATCTGCTATAGATTTTGACTTTGTAGGGATTGTGTCTGTATGCTCGTTGTATTTGACACGTAACGTCATATTCCCTATGTCGATCAGGCTTTTGAGAGGGTATAGAGTGTCTATCCCCAATAGAACATCTCTAATTAATCCCGGCACCACTAAATACCTTACATAGGTTTTTATTTTCCCGATGGCAGTGGTGGCCATTAGTTGCGTTTTTATTTTGCACGACTTACCTCTAATGGCCCCTTTCACCGTTACACCTGTGACTGGTAAAATCGGGCAATTCTTGAGAACTTCCTGATTTTCCAAAAAAAACTCCTCGGAGATTGCGGTGATCTTTGCCCCACTGTCCACCAATGCGGTGACCAGAATTCCTTCAATTTTGGCGTAAACTTCTGGGCACTCGATTAGTGGTACCGCCTCACCGTTAATCTCTTCTCCCAGAAGAAACTCCCTCGTATCTGTGAATATTGTGTTAATCGGTGTTATTTCCTCCTCCTCACTTGAAGATATTTCTTGTCTGTTTGTTCTCTTTTCCTTTCTTTCCCTTTTCTTGGTTGTCTTCCATCTTTCCTTGAACCCTTTTATTTTCGTTGTACCTCGAGTTTTAACCTCTTCCCCCATGTTGTTCACGGGTACAACGCCTAAGCGTTTCCCGCCGTTGAGGTTGTAGGTTTTTGTGGTTCCTCGATGTTTATCGTTTGCAAAGGGAGATTACGTTTTTGCGTTTTGTCTTCCCCTTTTTCTTGGGGACCATTCGAGTGCCATGGTCTTTGCGTTTTTTCATTATTTCTCATCCCGGTGCTTTGTGTCGTTTTCTCTTGTATGTTGCTACTTTCCAGCTGTTTCCAGGGCACTCGAAATGGCTTTTGTCCTCCTTGGTTGTTGCTTCGATCAATTACCGGTTCCTTTGCTCTTTTTGCGTTGACTGGTCCTCCTTGATCGACTTTCTCGAGGAATGTTATGAGTTCCTCGAGTGTCTCGAATCCTCTACCTACGATTGTTGCCTGTATTTCTTCAGAGAAATGTTGAGCCAATGTGCCCACGATGTCTTTATCTGACGGTGGAGGTACCAAATCCCTGGCGCTTCCGAACAATCGAATTACATAATCAACTTTTGGCAGCTTGCTGTTACTGTCGAAGTACCCGAATTCCAGATTTCTTCGTACCTTCCTTTGCACATCTTTACTCCAGAATCGGTCTGTGAATTTTTTTTCGAGTTCTTCGATCGTTTTGACTTGCTCCTCGACAAGGACCCACCATTCTTTTGCTGTTTTTTCGAGGCATTGTCCCAGTACATATGTCAATTCTGAGGGTGATGGTCTTGTTACCTCGCAATATTGTCTGAACTCCTTTATGAATTTCATTGGTCTTGTTCTCCCTGAGCCATCGAACGTTGGTGGGTTTATTTTTATTTTACTCGGTCGGTACATCACGGCGGGTTCTGCCGCTTCTCGCCCCTCTTCGTCTTCCTTCTGGTGTTCCTCCTCTTCGTGATGGATTCTCGTGCTTTGTTCCTTAGGTGTGTTAGTGTTGAGTTGCATCTCGAGATGGTGGAGCCTTTTTTCCATGTTTGCTTGGTTCAGTCTCTGTTGAGCAACTGTCACCTCACACACAGCGATTCTTTCCATAGCCTCCTGTAAGCCCCGAGTTACATTGTGGATTTGTTCGTTTACCGAATTGGTAGCTTTGTGCATCTCATTTGCCATATGGGCCTGCATTGTTATTGATCGGTCGGAAAATGTGTTTTCTATTTCTTTTACTCGAGTTTCCACTCGTTCTTTCATTTTTTTTTCGATTCTTTCTGTGTTCATTTTCAAATCGAGGATGGTTTCTAGGATGCTTGTTAGTGTTTCCTCCATTTCTTCATTTTCTTTCCTCGTTATTTTAGGATGTGGGAGCGAGGTTTTTGTCTTCGCCCCCCTATTTGTTACTGATTCTTTCGTTCCCCTTGATTCCTCTCTCCGTGGACAATCGCCGAAATTGGCTAGCGCTGGATCTAGCCATTGTGCTAGTGCTGGAGCGGGTATCGTCGTTGTTAAATTCGTTTCCGTATTTATCTCCTCGACTTCATTTTCCCCCACTCCAGAATCCTGAATCTCTCCCGTTTCGTCACCCGTTGGTTGGGTGGTCATTTTCAATTGTTAATCGTTTTTTATTTATTTCAAGTCTCTTTGATGCACCTGCCCCACGTTGGGCGCCAGTTGTAACGGTACGCTTTTGTCCTTATGACATGTATTCACGCTACGCGTGAATTCGCGCTTCGTTGATATACGGAGCAGGTGAAAAGAGACTCAAATATGTTTTAATTTCTTGATTTTTCTTTCTTTTATTTGTTACAGTCGTTTCTCTCGTATTTCTTATGTTCATAATATATTTTTTTCGTATCACAACAGCTTATGGTGTTCTTGTTATATTCAAATTTCTCTAATGATAGAAGAGGTAGGTTTTTAATTTAGGAGTGAAGAGCCCAACGGCGGGAAATCCGAGGTCATCCCAAGGAAATCCGTTGCTGGCACTCGGAATTTTTTTATGGGGACGATCTAGGTAGAGCCCAACGGCGGGAAATCCGAGGTCATCCCAAGGAAATCCGTTGTTGGCACTCGGAATTTTAAGCGGACGATCTAGGTAGAGCCCAACGGCGGGAAATCCGAGGTCATCCCAAGGAAATCCGTTGTTGGCACTCGGAATTTAAGTGGAAGATTTAGGTAGAGCCTAACGGCGGGAAATCCGAGGTCATCCCAAGGAAATCCGTTGCTAGTACTCGGAAATTTAAGCGGATATTTTTGGTAGAGCCCAACGGCGGGAAATCCGAGGTCATCCCAAGGAAATCCGTTGCTGGCACTCGGAAATTGGATGAGGAAACTTGGATTCTACTACAAACTCTAAATTCTTTAGGTGATTTTAATTGACTAATGGCGTTCTGTCGTCGGGCAGAGTAACTGTCTCGTCGGGACTTCGAGGGTCATTCCGAGCTAGAGCAGAGTCGGCTGGTTAGAGCTCCGTCCTCTTCTCCGGTCTCGGAGCGAAGTGAAGTTCCAGTAGCCGAAATCCCTCCTTTTATACCCGTCCTCGGCCGTGTCCCAGAATCCTCTGCGCCTCTCCCCTCTTCGCCGTTAAGGCCGGATTCTCATGAAGCGTCTATTCGGCGCGCTCGACTTCGTCCCCTCTCCTCTATCAAGCCGGATACTCACGACGCGTTGATTCGGCTTGACTTCGTCGCCGAAGCGTCATAGACAAAAAGGGGGGGGCTTTGCTATATCGTTACAGTATAGTGGCCTTATCTGACTTGATTTTACTCATGTATAACGGTACGATTTCATTTTTTCTGCCACACTTGTCGATACCGTACACATTAATCGTTAAATTGTTCATTTTTTCAAATTTACAAACATCTTTTAAGGCGATCGGGAAATTGATACCGTCATATTTCAGCACTTGCTTGTAGCTGGGATATGAGCTCAGTCGATTTGCATGTGTTGTAACTGGATGTAGTGCTGCTACGACCGACCACAGAAAACAGAATTGGTCATTGTTTTCCACATTTACCACAGCCTTTTTGTTTTGTATTTCTCGAGGCAACTCGACGAATGTAGATAGACCTCCGCGTAGTGGTACGAAGTGATTCATATTGACTGTCAAGTTGACGATTTCGCGCAATGACCAGCCTGAATCACGTTCTTGAAATTCTTCCACTTTTTCAAACAGACGGTCCGTTACGTTCTCATCGAACCAAATCTTAATGTCCGTTGCTGCGAGAATCGCTTCGTTTCTCGTGTTGAAGTATTTTGTTTCTTCGATCACTTCACCGTTTTTCATCGTGGAAAATTTACACGCCAGCACAACATTCGCTTTCAAATTTCCATCCTTTTTTAGAACATTTGCGAGCCGCTTGACAGTGGTGACTTTAGCATCGTACAAGAATGATCGTAGATCCTTGTGGATGAGATTCACCACTGCACCAGTTCGAATACGATTTTAAAAAGCAGACTCCAAATGCACCCAACGAACGCGATCGGATGTGTTCTTTCGCGCACCAATGTTTCCACCTGCTCGTTGATGAACCTTGAATTTTTCACTCAGGGATTTGAGCAGGGAAATCGTTGTTTGAATTCTTGTTTTTTCACCCGGAGATAAGTTCGGTGTTTTTAATATTTTGTTTAATAATTTAATATTCCGAATACCAAATTTTTTCCATTTCTCAATTTGTTCACTCGATGCACTTTTCAAAGATTTATAAGCATCTTCCATGATGCCTATAAGCTTCAAACACTGTTCTGATTCCATTTTGTATACTGATGTTCAATTGTTCGCAGTTGGATATTCAATGGTAAAGTCACACCATTGGTTATATACAGGGCGAGAGAGAGATGGAAATAGTTGGATGACGTCATCCTTCTAGAAGCTTCGAATAATATATACATTGTAACAATAATATATACAATATATTCGGATAATATACAGGATGATTGTGAGAGATAGATAGTTGGGTGACGTCATCCTTCTAGAAGCTTCAAAAAATCTACGCAGTTACGATGACGTCATCCTTCTGGAAGCTTCGTTAATATTTTAAATAAAGGGGGAGGGGGTAGATGGGTATAAAAAGGACGAGCTGTTGCAAATGCTCCATCAGTTGAAGTGATCCACAAATGCGAGATCGAAAGAAGCATCAAGAACTCGAAGTACGAATCGAATTATTCGTTAAAGATATCCAGGAAGTAAAAAGACTTATTCTCTTCAAAAGTGATATCAACCATCTCACTAGAAGATTATCCCAGTTAAATTTTCAACAACAACAACATGGATTTCTCGAAAATCAACGAAATTAGTCGCATGGAAAATTTTCTTCCAACGAAAAAATTTTCGGAGCTCGAACCTGGAAAAACCTACAAAGTGACTGCGATGAGAATGATTAAAACCGTGTACGGTCTTCAAGTCACCGTGGAACTCGACAACGAATATTCCGTATTTTTACCATCAAGAATCACGAAAATATTGCAAGAAAATGAACAGCAATTTAAACAGATGCAGCAAGCTTCTAAAGAAAATCATCTTTATCTACATTCTGTCAAAAGACAGTACAATCAGTGTAAATTTTCTTATGTGTAACCATGATTTTTTTTTTCATCATATAATAAATGTATCAAAATACTTTGAAAAATAAATCCAAAAAAAAAAAAAAAGCTTTTGAATTTTTATTTCTAAAAACCTTTACCTCAACTCGGGTAGCTACATATGAATTTTTTTTGCTTCAAATTATACGAGCCATCAGTAGCGCAACGGGTAGCGGCCTGATTCGCGTGGTCGATGGATCGAGACCCGTTCAAATGATTTTTTTTTTTTTTTAATATTAATTTTTTTTCTCCTGTATTTTTTAATCATCCATTAACTTTTACATCCAAATTTCTCGATAGAACTGTTTTTTTTTCTCTGTATTTTTAATCTATTTTATTTCTTTATTTACTTACAGATTTCCCGATAGAACTAACGTTTTTTTTTTGTTAATGTTAATTTTTTTTCCTTCTGTTTTTTTTTTAACATCTATTTTTATTTCGTTATTTACATCCAAAGTTCTCGATAGAAATAACGTTTTTTTTTTTTTCTTCTGCATTTTTTTATCTATTTTTATTTCGTTTATTTTTACTTCCAAATTTCCCGACAGAACTAACGTTTTTTCAATTTATCAGTACAACTAATGCTAATTAGGGAATTAAAAAAATGCTATTAAACAATTTTTTTTCTTTTATTTTTTATTCATTAATATTAGTACAAATACAATTGTGTGTGTGTGTGTGTGTGTGTGTGTGTGTGTGTGGTGTGCGTGCGTGCGTGCGTGCGTGCGTGCGTGCGTGCGTGCGTGCGTGCGTGCGTGCGTGCGTGCGTGCGTGCGTGCGTGCGTGCGTGCGTGCGTGCGTGCGTGTGTGTGTGCGCATTTTGTCGAAGTCATTTTTTTTTGTTTTTTTTTTAATATTATAGGAATATAAGCATAGTGTTGATGAAGAAGACGGTTATGTGAATGGTGAAGAAGACGCAGATACTGATGATGCTGATACCGATGATCATGACGATGATTATGAGGAGCACCACCTTTATGAAGCTAAAAAGAAACATTTAAAAAGAATAATAAAATTAGAAAAATGTATGATGAAAAAAAGAAACATTAAAAAATAGAAATTAGAAAAAAATGAATGATGAAGAAAAAAATTCAAATTAGAAAAATGATGGGAAAAAATTTTAATTAGAAACAAAGAATGATTAAAAAATTTAAAAATTTTCAATTAGAAAAAGGAATGATAAAAAAAAATTGAAAATGAAAAAAAATTGTGTTTAGAAAAATGAATAATGAAAAAATTAAAATTAGAAACATGAAAAAAAAAATGATAAAAAAAAAGATTTAAAAAATGATATTGAAATTAGAAAAATAGAATAAAAAATAAAATGATATTGAAATTAGAAAAATTAGTTATAAATTGAGAGCTTACCCTTCTACTCATCCTCTGGCATAAACCACTCATCTGGTATAAACCACCACTGCCCGTATTGGCATCGGTAAAGGTTCGTGCGGAGCCCCACGATTGATAGATGGACCTCTTTATCCTCGCGATATAAAAGGATTGCTCCTTTGAGGAGCGTCTTGAGAATGCTGAGGCTGATATTCTCCACCCAAAAACGTGGGATGTGAACAACATCCCTCGTTTGTGTTGCCACGTCTATCATTTTTATTTTTTTATTTTATTTATTCACTTATTTGATTTTTATTTTTTTTTATCACTCGTGTATTTAAAATGTTACGTCCTGGGTTTTTGGAATAATTTATTTCAATAGCATCATTTTAGTTCAAAATAAATTTTATAATTAAGGCGAGGAATACCGTCTCAAACATACCGTCTCTTATCAACGTGCGAGCTGACCACCGGTGATGATCCCACGTTAGAGTCGTCTGCGAATTTTGCTGACGACTGGGATCTCACGGTGGCCAGCGAGATGCTGCACGCCTCGAGAATGTGCAGCACCTGGCGTAGAGATCTCGCCTCGCGCTTTGATTATGAAGGGACAGAGCACTACTTCAGAGTCACTCATAAAGAAATTAGTCAACACCGACGGGGCGACCAGTAAGGTCGTCCCCGTGGAAATAAAATCGTACTCCGAAGCTCGACCAATAAAGTCGAGTCCGTAAATAAAAATAAAATCGAATTTTTATTAATTTTAAATAAACAATCATTGTTCACGCGGTACCCTAGCAGCGAAGGACCCATGGTGAAGTTGCTAGGCGGCGTCGTTATTTAATAAGGCGACTGGAAAGAGTACACGCGGTTCATGGGTGAAAAAGAAACATCCAAAATTAAAATTAAACCAAAACGAATCGAAGGCTATTTCAAAATTCAAAATGTTAAACTTCTTTTTATTGGCACCTTGACCTGTTTGGTCAAGGACCATTTTTAATAAATATTAAATATTATTTTGTTGAAATTTAACATGTGGTTCAGCGAAAATTATTTATCAACCTGCTACGCCCTTATTCCCGCGTATAACGACAGATCAATAAACCAAAATTCTGGAAAACATTAAAATTCAAATGAAAATTACAAGCACCGATCCCACTTATCGCTCCAATCCCCGATGAGCACACTCTCGTCGAAATTCGGAGCAACCTTAAAACATCGTTACGCCAACGGTAAAATAATATTAAAATATCCGGGACGTAACAAAAAAAACAAATCACTCAATGCTCGTATATGTAAATAATACAATAATATGATTATGCAAAATGATGAGCACTCAAGCTATACAGGCAAACTGTAGTGCTGGCCCAGTGGGCCCGCTTTTATAAGGTGCTGTGTGCATATACACTGCGTAGTTATCGAAACTTCCAGTAGAAGATGTTTAAAGGAGTTACAGTGTATATACACTGTGGGTCATCCAAACTTCCAGTAAAAGACGGTTAAAGGAGTTACAATGTATATACACTGTAGATCATCCAAACTTCCAGTAAAAGACGGTTAAAGGAGTTACAATGTATATACACTGTAGATCATCCAAACTTCCAGTAAAAGACGGTTAAAGGAGTTACAATGTATATACACTGTAGATCATCCAAACTTCCAGTAAAAGACGGTTAAAAGAATTACAATGTATATACACTGTAGATCATCCAAACTTCCAGTAAAAGACGGTTAAAAGAATTACAATGTATATACACTGTGGGTCATCCAAACTTCCAGTAAAAGACGGTTAAAGGAGTTACAATGTATATACACTGTAGATCATCCAAACTTCCAGTAAAAGACGGTTAAAAGAATTACAATGTATATACACTGTAGATCATCCAAACTTCCAGTAAAAGACGGTTCAAAGAATTACAATGTATATACACTGTAGATCATCCAAACTTCCAGTAAAAGACGGTTCAATGAATTACAATGTATATACACTGTAAATCATCCAAACTTCCAGTAAAAGACGGTTAAAGGAGTTACAATGTATATACACTGTAGATCATCCAAACTTCCAGTAAAAGACGGTTAAAAGAATTACAACGTATATACACTGTAGATCATCCAAACTTCCAGTAAAAGACGGTTAAAAGAATTACAATGCATACAATTTGGTGCCAAATTTCAAATCGTTCAACATTTTCGCAGCTCAAGTTGGCTTTTACCTTTCAGTACTGTTATTAGCACTTGTCTAGCTTGACTTTTTGTACACTTTGGCTCTGTACAAGCTGTGAACTTGCCATTTCCTGAGAAATTCAAAAGGATCAAGCCATCTAGCATTTAGATGGATCATCACAGTACGACCACCGGAAAAATAGCCGATTTTCGCTATTTTTTTTTGTAAGGTGGATAGTGGTACTAATCGGTCTAATTTTTTTATTTATTATAAATTCGAGTGTGATGGTCGAACGGGGTAATGAGTGGTGACGATCCAAGACGACGAGAAAAATAATCAAGTGTGCCGCCCGTGGATTCGAACCCGGGACTCTTCGGCTTGCAAGCGGGAGCGCTAACCACTGCGCTACGGCCACCGATTAATCTCTCTCATTTGAATTGTCTACTTGGATGTAATGCGGGATCGTCACAGAAGCACCGATAAAGAATATAAAATTTATTTTCAAAAATTTCTTTATTCATTGCTTAACATTTTTTATGTACGTAAAATTGCGTGGAAAAAAATAGTGTCGCATAATGGCCAGGATTGCGACCGCGAATTTCATGTGAAACAAAAAATTCAAAATGATTTATTAAGTTGTAAAAAATCCGCTCTGTTCTTATCGAGGATTTTTTTTAATGAAATTTTAAAATGGCGGCGGTTTGAACAAAAACTATCGAATTGAGCTTTTTTCGACAGTTTTTCGTAAAAAAAAAGGATGATTTCGAAAAAAAGCTTCCGTAGAAGCATAATGAATGAGGTGAAGAATGTTCTTTCAAAAATTCAAACGGATAGGTTGAAAACGCTTCCTTTGAGACTGGCTACTGTTTTCAAAAACACCATTCCAAGAAAAACGCGTTCGATGTTAAACAGTGATGAAGACATTTTTAAAAATTCATTTTGTATTCTTTATCGGTGTTTCAATTTGTAAAAAAAAAAAAAATTAGACCGATTAGCTCATCCTATCGACCTAAAAAATGAATTGGCTCTTCTTCGAGCGGTCACACTGTGATAATCCCTTAATTTTCCAATGAAGACAAACCTTACTCTATGAGAGAGCATAGTGGATGTAAATCCCGAAATGCAGATCGCCAAATCGCGAATCACGAGTACTTTTTCGTGATAAAATCTGAAATGCATGATAAAATCAGAACCTAGCGTGAAATTATAATATACGGAGAAAGAAAAGAAGAAAGAGCTCTCTCGGTATAGCTCGAGGTTTACATGCCTTGTTCAATGTTTTCACAGTCAAAATAGATATTAGTAATTATACATTATTATAGATTTTGATATGCCAAATCGATTGATGCATGTTGAAATTGGAAGTTAATTTTGCTTGGAATTATAACAGGCGGAGAAAAAATGAAGGGCTCTCTTGGTGACTTTTTTTTTCAATTTCTTCACGAAATTGTCTCCAAAACAGATAATTTTTACATCGACTTTTTTCCATTTTTACTTGACTTGTCAACTTGTTGTCTGTTTGTGGTCGACTTGCTGTCGACATATTGTCGACTTGTTATCGACAAGCTGTCGATAATGTTTATATTTATGTTTATGTTTATTTTTATGTTTATTATGTTATGTATATCATTATATTTATATTCATGTCGACTTGTTGTCGCCTTGTTATCGACTTGTGGTCGACTTGGCGCCAACTTATTAATACTAACTGCGAGGAAAACGGTGAAAGGACAATCTGCATTTTCACTGCGCAAGATGAAATCCGCGTTCCCGATCGAACTTTTCGACTCGGTTAAATATTTGGCTACATCAAATTGCAAGATTGAGACTACGGCTGAACTACGACTGTTTCTGTCCCAGGTGTTGAAATCTAGCGAGTGCGCGACAAACTCCGGCAGCGGGGATCGAACCGGGGACAAACGGATACGAGAGGAGACCAAGGGTAGATGGTATTGGGAGCCCGCAACCCTCAGGGGAGTCGGTGCAAGAACTCATACCATAATTTTAAAGTTTATTTGGAATTGAAATTTTTAAATTTAATTTTAAGTTTCCTTTTGAATCTTTTAAATTGAAATTGTTTGTGCCAAAAATTATACATGAAAATTTCTGTCATAATTTATGTACGAAAATTTATATATGTTTGGGCTGGGTCTGGGTTTATCGATATATCGATTTTATGGCTGGGGGTTTATGTATATGACAAATATTCTATATTATATAAAGATATCGCCGCCGCCACTGTTTCAGATCTTATAACGGTTGTCCAATTTAGTAAGGATGACCAAGAATCAAGCCTATAACGGGTGTCTAATTTGAAAAGGATGACCAAGAATCGAACTTATAACGGGTGTCCAATTAAAAAAAGATGACCATCCCAACCCAAAGTAAACCAAACCTAACCTTACCTAGGTTACCTAGGTTACGTGGATTACCTATGTTATTATGGTTACCCAGGTTATCTTGGTTACCATGGTTGCCATGGTTACCTTGGGTACCATAGTTACCATGGTTACCTAGGTTACCATGGTTACCATGGTTATCTTGGTTACCTTGGCAACCATACTTACCATGGTTATCTTGGCTACCATACTTACCTTATTTACCTTGGCTACCATACTTACCATGGTTACCATGGTTACCGTGGTTACCTTGGTTACCTTGGCTACCATAGTTACCATGGTTACCATGGTTACCATGGTTGCCTTGGCTACCATAGTTACCATGGTTACAATGGTTACCATGGTTATCATGGTTTGGATAGGTCTAGTTGAGACGAAGTTCTCCATATATCAGGCTTTTGGATAGGTCGAGTTGAGACGAAATGCCCCATATATCAGACTTTCAGATAGGTCGATTTTAGATGGAATTCCCCATATATTCTTGACATGGTGGCGGTGGCGGCGGTGGTGGCGATATCTTTATATAATATACTAGGGGGGCTTCGCCCCCCTGCGCACTTCGCGCGCCAACCCCCCATCTTGTGTTTGTGTCAGTTGTTAAAGAAAAACATTCTGGAAAGATGTTTAGAAAAAAAATTGTTTATATTTGTGTTAATTAGTTTTCGGATATGAGTTTGGGTTGAGTTTGGGTTTTATTGAAATATCGATATACCGATATATCGATTACTGAAACGGTTCAATATATAGATATATCGATTTCTGACTCCGTTCAATATATGGATATATCGATTCTTGACACGGTTCGATATATCGAAATATCGATTTTTGACACATTTCGTTATATTTATACTCGATTCGATACATCGATATATCAATTCATCAATTCTAGACACAATTCGGTATATCGATATATCAACTTATCGATTCGTGACATGATTCGACGTATCGATATATCAATTTATCGATTCTTGGCACGATTCTGTTTCAGGTTGAGTGAACATTCGCCGCATTTGAATAAATTTTTTTTTTTCCTTTTATCCAATTTATGATGAATAATTTCTGGTAAAATTACTATTTCATTACAAATTCGATAAAAAGAAAAAAAAAAAATTTAACTTAAGTGCGGCGAATCTTCCACTCAACCTAAAATTCTCATCTGTTGACATACATTTTTTTTTCTACCCAAACTAATTATTTCAGGTGTGGCCCGTTGGATAATCAAAAAATTTTAATTATAAATTCGATGAAAACGAAAAAAAAAAATTTCAACCCAAATGCGGGGCGAATCTTCCACTCAACCTAAAATGCTCATCTTTTGACATAAATTTTTTTTTCTACCCAAACTAATTATTTCAGGTGTGGCCCGTTGGAAAATCAAAAAATTTTAACTATAAATTCGATTAAAATGAAAAAAAAAATTTTAAACTCAAATGCGGCGAATCTTCCACTCAACCTAAAATTTTCATATTTCAACATGAATTTTTTTCCACCCAAACTAATTATTTCAGGTGTGGCCCGTTGGAAAATCAAAAAATTTTCATTATAAATTCAATGAAAAGAGAAACAAAAAATTTTAACTCAAATGCGGCGAATCTTCCACTCAACCTAAAATTCTCATCTTTTGGTATACATTTTTTTTCTACCTAAACTAACTATTTCAGGTGTGGCCCGTTGGAAAATCGGAAAATTTTCAATATAAATTCGATGAAAAGAAAAAAAAAAATTTTTTAACTCAATTGCGGCAAATCTTCCACTTAACCTAAAATTTTCATATTTCGACATGAATTTTTTTCCACCCAAACTAATTATTTCAGATGTGGCCCGTTGGAAAATCAAAAAATTTTCATTATAAATTCAATGAAAAGGGAAACAAAAAATTTTAACTCAAATGCGGCGAATCTTCCACTCAACCTAAAATTCTCATCTTTTGGCATACATTTTTTTTCTATCTAAACTAACTATTTTAGATCTGGCCCGTTGGAAAATCGAAAAATGTTCATTATAAATTCGATGAAAAGAAAAAAAAAAATTCAACTCAAATGCGGGGCGAATCTTCCACTCAACCAAAAATTCTTATCTTTTGACATAAATTTTTTTTCCACCCAAACTAATTATTTCAGGTGTGGCCCATTGGAAAATCAAAAAATTTTCATTATAAATTCGATAAAAATGAAAAAAAAAATTTTTAATTCAATTGCGGCGAATCTTCCACTCAACCTAAAATTCTCATCTTTCGACATAAATTTTTTTCCTACCTAAACTAACTATTTTAGGTGTGGCCCGTTGGAAAATCGAATTTTTTTTTGTTTAAAACACCCTAGTATATACAAAACATATGTATATTGAAACGTTAAACCGCTTTATTAGTGTGTGTTTAATGTTTGTGTGAGTTTTTGTTTCGATTCTTAGTGTAATTAGTACGTGAGTTCGACTCTAGGCTCGATCTGCGGAACACCTGGGTGTTGTCTTTGGATTGATTCGACTTTTATTTTATTTTAAGTCCTCAGTCTTCTGGGTTGGTTACGCTCTCGAAGAGGTGGTCAACCCATGTATCATCATTGGACAATATTTGTTCTTTATTGTTTCGTTTGATACAAATGCTGATGTGAGTATTCGCAAGACGTCTTCCTAGACTGTGTGGGTGTGTGTGTGTAGTGAGGGCTTTGCCTGCCCACGAAAGGCGAAATTTTTCTCTTTTGCTTGGCGCTTATGTTTCTATTCTTTTTTGTAGGGTTAATTGTTTAATTTAATAAGAGTATCGTTCACTTTCTCGTGATTGTATACTCGTGGTAGGGGCTTCGCCTGCCCTTTGTAGGCTAAATTTGCTCTATGCTTGGCGCTTACGTTTCTATTCTTTTTTGTAGGGTTAATTGCTTAATTTAATAAGAGTATCGTTCACTTTCCCGTGATTGTATACTCGTGGTAGGGGCTTCGCCTGCCCTTTGTAGGCTAAATTTGTTCTATGCTTGGCGCTTACGTTTCTTTTCTTTTTTGTAAGGTTTATGGTCTACTTAATAAATAGTGTCGGTGGAATTTGGATCACTGGCTTAAACTTCCGCTTGAATGCCTAACGATTTCACCCTGCGAGGGCCAGGTGCAATCCTGGGGGCTCGCAAGAGGAGGATGTGTTTTCGGTGATAGAGAGGGCCAACTGCAATGTTGGGGGCTCTCTATCGTGGACGTTTTCTTGAGAGGGCCAACTGCAATGTTGGGAGCTCGCAAGAAAGGAGGGAGTGATGTAACTAGGAGATAGAGAGGGCCAACTGCAATGCTGGGAGCTCCCTATCGTGGATTCCTTCTTGAGAGGGCCAACTGCAATGTTGGGAGCTCGCAAGAAAGGAGGAAATGACGTATTTAGGAGATAGAGAGGGCCAACTGCAATGCTGGGAGCTCTCTATCGTGGATTCTTTCTTGAGAGGGCCAACTGCAATGTTGGGAGCTCGCAAGAAAGGAGGGAATGACGTAATTAGGAGATAGAGAGGGCCAGCTGCAATGCTGGGAGCTCTCTATCGTGGATTCTTTCTTGAGAGGGCCAACTGCAATGTTGGGAGCTCGCAAGAAAGGAGGAAATGATGTAATTAGGAGATAGAGAGGGCCAACTGCAATGCTGGGAGCTCTCTATCGTGGATTCTTTCTTGAGAGGGCCAACTGCAATGTTGGGAGCTCGCAAGAAAGGAGGAAATGATGTAATTAGGAGATAGAGAGGGCCAACTGCAATGCTGGGAGCTCTCTATCGTGGATTCTTTCTTGAGAGGGCCAACTGCAATGTTGGGAGCTCGCAAGAAAGGAGGAAATGATATGGTGAGGAGATAGAGAGGGCCAACTGCAATGCTGGGAGCTCTCTATCGTGGATTCTTTCTTGAGAGGGCCAGGTGCGATCCTGGGAGCTCGCAAGAAAGGAGGAGAGTGACGTTATTGGGAGATAGAGAGGGCCAACTGCAATGCTGGGAGCTCTCTATCGTGGATTCTTTCTTGAGAGGGCCAGGTGCGATCCTGGGGGCTCGCAAGAAAGGAGGATAGGATTTGGGTGAGTGAGATGGGCTTTCTCAAGAGTGACCTGGGCTGTGTCAAGAGTTTATGAGGGCCAGAAGCGATTCTGGGGGCTCATAAACGGCAAAAGGGCTTGGGAAAGCCTATTTGGCTTGCTACGATACGAAGCGTACGGTAGGAGAGTTGGATTGGAAATGAAGGTCTAGAGCGCTGTTCGCTTGGTCTTATATACGCCTCGTGCGGCCCGTGAGTCATGCGTATAACCGGTTTTATCCGGCTTAGGCCGGCTCATAGCTCGTTCTCTCTCTTACTAATGGGTTCGTCGAAATCCGGTTATAACCGGTTTTCGATGGATGGAACGCTATATGGGACGTAGATATACGTATACAAGATGCGTATAGGATGACACGTTACATCTTGCCCCCCAAATTACGTGGCCTTCTGTGTTTAGGGACAGGTAATTTTTATGTCATTCTGATGCTATATGATTGTATTTTCTTATCCTTTATTGTCACGTTTCCTTCTTATTGTATTTTATTTGATTTGTATTTTATAGTTTTATTATTCTTGTGTTCGTTGTTCGTCGTTTATGTTTGTGTTTGTGTTTGTGTTTGTGTGTGTGTTTGTGTGTTTTTTTTTTTTTTTTTTTTTTTTTTTTTTTTTTTTTTTATTTGTTCGTTTCTTTTTGCGTTTCTCCCAGCTGGAAGCATCTCTCGAACAGCATCTTTATCTCCGGTTCCTCTGATGGTGGGGATACCGTGGCTGTACGCTTCCCGGTGGGTACGCGTGACCGGCTATGTCGCCTTTGCGTCATTTCGCTGACAATGTCGAGGGGCTTGGTTTGTAGCCGTTTAATTTCTTTTTTTTGTGACGATGGGAGTAACCTCGTGACACCAGCCTCCTCGATCCCGTGGATGCGGTGCGGCGTCGGAATGTCGTCCACCATCCTCGGTTTTGGCCGGTTTTCCCGCGACTTCCATTCTTGTATCGCCTTTGCGATTTTCTATATTGTGAATTTTATCCGGCTTTACTTGTTTCTATTTGATTGTTCGATTACCTTTGTCTCGCTTTGTTTTTGCTCGCGTTTTTTTTTTTTTTTTCTTGCCCGATGCGTGGCTCGTGGCGTTTTCTCCCTGCTCCGAATAGGTTCGTAGGTTTCCGGGTCCAGGGTCTCGGTGAAATTCTTCTTTCTAGCCCCGATTCTCCCGTTTGGGTCGCAACGGATCGACGTTCGTTTTCCATTCTGGCTTCTTGCCGACTGATTGCGTTCTGCCGTCAGATTGGCGCTTTTATATCGGCCGGTGAGTACATGAGCTCGCTGTTTTCCATGAATTTGTACTTTTTTCTTTGAATTTGTGTCTTTGCTTTCTCGCTTTTCTGATTGCGTTCCTCGTCTATGTTCTTTGTGTCGTGTGCCATGCTCTCATAGGTTTGTTGTTGTTTTCGAGATTTCGGTACGTGCTCGGCGCTCCTCTCTGTCTCTCCTTCGTTTTTGTTTATGTCTTTCCTTCTCAGTGCTTGTTGGTATATGTGAGTACCAGTATATATCGGGAGTGTTCGTTGTTGTCTTGCTCTTCATTATGTACGTAGAATGGTCTTAGATCGTGTATATGATACATTCCCCTCTCTTGGTCGCTGTCTATGTGCTGTAGTATATAGGATGTTTCTCCGATCCGTTTTTTGATTTTATACGGTCCTTCGTAAATAGGCAAGAATTTGGCCGTGATTTTCTTCTCCGGATTCGAGATGTTCAGGGCCTTAGCTAATACCAGGTCATTTTCTTGGAATTGCGTCATCTTATGTTTTTTGTTAAATTTTTCTGCCTGTCTTCCCCTGTGGTTTTTCATGTTTTCCCGGGCCTTTCGGATTAACTCCTCGCGAGAGACATGTTTTTCGTCGGGTAATTTAATCAGTCTTTCCCAGGGCTTTCTTGGTGGTCTTCCTGTGTGTAACTGTATCGGAATGCATCCCGTGGTTTCATGGTGAGTCTCGTTAATACAGGTTTCGATGATTTCTATCCAGTCGAGCCATTGGTGGTGATTTTGTTTTAAGAATGTTCGGAAATATCTTGCTAGCTCGCGATTTGTGCGTTCCACTGGATTGGCTTGCGGGTGACGTATTGAGGTGAGAATCTTCCTTATCCCCTTCTCTGCTAGTGATTTTCCCCATTTCTCGGATGTGAATTGAGTTCCTTGATCTGACAGGATGGCATCGGGCCGTCCAAATTTCGGAATATAATCGTCGAATAGGCAACGCAATGTTGCATCCGTAGTTGCTTTACGTAGTGGGTATAATTTGGTAAGTTTCGAAAACACATCGATGATTGCGAGGATGTGTTTCATTCCATACCTTGCAGTTGGGAGTGGGCCGTAAAAGTCAAGTGAGAGAAGTGCTTGTGGTTGCTCGGGTAGTATGTTTTTCATTTCGGCGAACATCCCTTGTGTGTAAACTTTATTTTTTTGACATGTAATGCATGTTTTCAGTGTCTGGCGTGTTAATCGGTAGAGCTGTTGGCAATGAAAATTTTCACGGAGGATCAAGTGGCACTTCTTTGCCCCCGCATGGCCATATATCTCGTGACATTCTTTGATGATTCGTTTGGCGACCTTGGGAGTTAGTATTACTTTGAGATTTTGATCGTGAATTTTGTACAAGATATTGTTTTGTAAGTGGTAGCCTTGAGCCTCGTTATCTTGGTGGTTCCATGATTTCTTTTTATTGCGTATTGCCTCGTCTTCGTCTTGAGCTTCTCCTAGGTTGGTGAATATTTCCAGGGCTTCTTGTGTTATTTCTCGTGCGAGCTTCGATATGAGTATTTCTCGTTGAGGTGAAGTTTTTTCGGCTATCTCGGGTCTACTCAGTAAATCGGCTACGAGATTCCTGGTACCTGGACAGTGCTGAATTTTTATGTTGTAGTCCTGTATCGCTATTGACCATCGAGTGAGTCGAGCGTGGGTGAGCTTGCATTCTCGTAAAAAGGTGAGTGCTGCGTGGTCCGTGATTATCATGGTTTCTGATCCCAGTATATAGGAGCGAAATTTGTCCAGAGCCCATATAATCGCGAGCAGTTCTTTCTCTGTGGTGAAATAGGCGATTTCGGCTCCTTTCAGTGTTCGACTGGCGAAGTGTAAGACTTCCTTTTCCTCTTTGTCGTTGAGCTGAAATAATACTGCTCCGATGGCATAATCGCTTGCGTCTGTTTGTAGGTAGAACGGTCGTTTTTTATCAGGGTATCTTAGTGTGACTATGTCACAGAATTTTGTTTTTACATTTTCGAATGCGTGTTGTTCTTCTATTCCCCATTTCCACTTTTGGTTTTTTCGGATTAATGGTAGCAAGGGTATTATTGTGTCGGCGTGATTTTTCGTGAATTTCGCGTAGTAGTTGATTAGTCCAAGGAATCCTCTTAGTTGTTTCGGTGTTTTGGGGGCTGGGAAGTCCTTTATGGCTTTGAGCTTATCGGGATCTTGCTGGATTCCTTCAGGAGTTAATATGTGTCCTAAGAATTTTACCTTTTCTCGGAAAAACTTTGACTTCTCGAGGTTTAGTGTTAATCCATAGTCTTCCAGTCTTGTCAGTAGCTCGTTTAAGTCCTGCATGTGGTCACTAAAAGTTTCCGACATGACTAATAGATCATCTACAAAATTTATGGTATTGTCCAGGCCACGTAAGACGGGTTCTAGTCCTCTCACCAGGCTGGCTGTACTCGTACGTAGGCCGAAAGGTGTCACGCAAAACTCGTAGCATCTTCCACGGTGAGAAAAAGCAGTATATTGTCGTGATTCCGGGCGTAAGGGAATTTGCCAGAAACTTGATCGCAGGTCTAGGGATGACATGTATCGCATGCTGGTGCATTCCTGGAAGAGTATTTCCGGGGTTTGCATCTGTTCGTTGTCTGCGATGAGGATTTCGTTTATCTTCCGTGCGTCGAGGCATAGTCGGACGCTTCCATCTTTTTTTCGCACTACTACCAAGGGACTGCGATACGGGCTCATGGATTTCTGGATGATTTTTTGTTGTAGCATTTTGTTAATCTCTGCGTCCACTGCTTCTCGATAGGCATAGGGTATTGGGTACGTAGTGGCTTGAAAAGGCTCGTGCGGTATCACTCTGAGTTCATGTTCATACGTCTTGAGGAGACCTGGGTTTTTATTGAAGACTCGTTTTTTGTGTTTTAGTAAATTTGCGAATTCAGCTTTTTGTTCGACTGTGAGGCGGTCCGTTTGTTCTAATTTTTCCCGAATCTCTTGGTTGATTTGATCGTTCTCGTTCAACGTCGTGTTTTTTTCTGTTTGGCTGATGATGGCGTCGATCGCTTTGCCTGAATTTGGAGGGTTTGTGAATTCCAGTCGCACTGGGTTATTGGGATTATCTGGAGGTGTCAGTGATATTTCGTATTTGTAGAGATCAATCTGTGTCTTGAATTTATGTAAGAAATCAATTCCTAAGATGCCTTCGGCCGTGAGCTTTGGCACTACGAGCAGGGTAATTGATCCTTTAGCTTTTTTGAAGTCGATTTCAGCGTAGAATTGTGTCGTGACTCTTGTTGCTTTTGTTTTTGTGGCCGTTGTGATTGTTACCCCTGTGAGAGGCAAGGTGGGGCATTTTGAAAATTTATCCAGATGTTGATTGTATATTTCTTCCGAAATTGCGCTTACTTCGCTTCCCGTATCTATGAGTGTTTTTGTGTTTACTCCGTTTATGTGGACTTGGAGTACGGGGCATTTAATGATGTTCGGGTGTTGCTCTTGGTCGGGTCTGAGTAGGTATTCGCGCATATCTTCCCCATAGCCAAACGTCACTTCGTTTATGGGGTGTTTTCTTGAAGTGACGTGTCCTCGTTTTCCGACTTCGTGGCTTCTTCGTTCTCGCTGTCATTTTCTGTGAGGCTTTCTTCGTTACTGACCTCGACGGATCGTATTTGACGGTTTCCTTGTGGGTCCCGGTATGGTTCACTCCGCCGGTCACCTGTGGTGGGTTTTTGTTGGGCGTTTTGTCTTTCTCCTTGGTTTTTTTGTTGTGAATTGGGTCTCTCGCCTTGAGTTTTTTGCTGTTCCCGGTAGTTTCGTTCCGGTCGCTTCCTTAGGGAGTTCACCTGGCCTGCTGAGTCGTGTTTTTCTAGTAGATCGAGCAGGGCTGTGATCGTCTTTATTTCCCGTGATATTATTGTCATGTAGATTTCTTCGGAAAAATGTTTTGCCAATTTTTTGACTATTTGTTCTTCGGTTGGAGTCGGCCATAATTCTCGGGCCGTGCCTATTGCTGCGATTGCGTAGGCCATCCGTTTTTGTTTGAGTTCCGGGTTCCACCATCCGAATTCCAAGTTTTCACGACTTTTGTTTTGTATGTCGTCGTTCCAGAATCTACGTTGAAATTGGCCTTCGAAGTCTTCCCATGTTTGGATTGTGTGTTCGATGAGTGTCCACCAATCTCGAGCCAGATGTAGTAGACTCTGTTCTATAAGAACTTTAAAGTTATACCGAGGTCCCAGCGCCATTTGGTATCGACGTAGTTCCTGTAGGAAGCGCATCGGTCGTTCTCCATAATTTCCTTTAAATACGGGGGCCGTTAGTTTCGGTGCCCCCCAGACTTTGTTCTCCGGTGCATTGTGCAGGGGATGCTGTTCATGTGTTGCTTGAAATGGATCATTCAGTGGCGCCTCAAACGAGGTATTTCTTTCATTTCTGAAGGGTCCTTCGGTGTGTCCCCGATGTCCTTCGTTGTCTTGTGCCGGATGGTTGTTTGCGGAGGTTTCGTTCCCTATGAAATCGCTTCGTTCTCGTCCTAATCCTGTTTGCGAGATGTGCGTGAGCTCTTGTTGCAATTTTGCCAGGGAGGTTTGCATATGTTTCTGCAAATTTTCGAGGCGACGTGTGAATGTCCCATTTATGTTGGTAAGTCGATATTCGGCTGCGATTGCGTCGGCTTGCTGTTTTACGCGAATCTGCTCGAGCATGGTCGTGATGGAATCCAGTGTCGCCTGTGCTCTCTGAGCACAGGTATGTTCCTGGTCCTCCAGGTCTGTTCGAGTGCTGTTCATGACTCCTGTCATCCTTGTTGGCGACCCCCCCCTTTCCGCCAGTTGTTGAGCTAAGTTAGGGATGGTGTATGATGCGGTGTCTGCTGGGTCGGTCCAGTCGAGAGCATTTATTGGTGATGTTGTCTCCCTCGTTGTTTGTTTCGTCGGGTTTGTATTTGAGGTTTTTCTGTTGTCTTTTGACATCTTTTTTCCTCTTTTATTTTTGCCCAGTGTGTTTTCGTGTCGAGCCCCACGTTGGGCGCCAGTTGAAACGTTAAACCGCTTTATTAGTGTGTGTTTAATGTTTGTGTGAGTTTTTGTTTCGATTCTTAGTGTAATTAGTACGTGAGTTCGACTCTAGGCTCGATCTGCGGAACACCTGGGTGTTGTCTTTGGATTGATTCGACTTTTATTTTATTTTAAGTCCTCAGTCTTCTGGGTTGGTTACGCTCTCGAAGAGGTGGTCAACCCATGTATCATCATTGGACAATATTTGTTCTTTATTGTTTCGTTTGATACAAATGCTGATGTGAGTATTCGCAAGACGTCTTCCTAGACTGTGTGGGTGTGTGTGTGTAGTGAGGGCTTTGCCTGCCCACGAAAGGCGAAATTTTTCTCTTTTGCTTGGCGCTTATGTTTCTATTCTTTTTTGTAGGGTTAATTGTTTAATTTAATAAGAGTATCGTTCACTTTCTCGTGATTGTATACTCGTGGTAGGGGCTTCGCCTGCCCTTTGTAGGCTAAATTTGCTCTATGCTTGGCGCTTACGTTTCTATTCTTTTTTGTAGGGTTAATTGCTTAATTTAATAAGAGTATCGTTCACTTTCCCGTGATTGTATACTCGTGGTAGGGGCTTCGCCTGCCCTTTGTAGGCTAAATTTGTTCTATGCTTGGCGCTTACGTTTCTTTTCTTTTTTGTAAGGTTTATGGTCTACTTAATAAATAGTGTCGGTGGAATTTGGATCACTGGCTTAAACTTCCGCTTGAATGCCTAACGATTTCACCCTGCGAGGGCCAGGTGCAATCCTGGGGGCTCGCAAGAGGAGGATGTGTTTTCGGTGATAGAGAGGGCCAACTGCAATGTTGGGGGCTCTCTATCGTGGACGTTTTCTTGAGAGGGCCAACTGCAATGTTGGGAGCTCGCAAGAAAGGAGGGAGTGATGTAACTAGGAGATAGAGAGGGCCAACTGCAATGCTGGGAGCTCCCTATCGTGGATTCCTTCTTGAGAGGGCCAACTGCAATGTTGGGAGCTCGCAAGAAAGGAGGAAATGACGTATTTAGGAGATAGAGAGGGCCAACTGCAATGCTGGGAGCTCTCTATCGTGGATTCTTTCTTGAGAGGGCCAACTGCAATGTTGGGAGCTCGCAAGAAAGGAGGGAATGACGTAATTAGGAGATAGAGAGGGCCAGCTGCAATGCTGGGAGCTCTCTATCGTGGATTCTTTCTTGAGAGGGCCAACTGCAATGTTGGGAGCTCGCAAGAAAGGAGGAAATGATGTAATTAGGAGATAGAGAGGGCCAACTGCAATGCTGGGAGCTCTCTATCGTGGATTCTTTCTTGAGAGGGCCAACTGCAATGTTGGGAGCTCGCAAGAAAGGAGGAAATGATGTAATTAGGAGATAGAGAGGGCCAACTGCAATGCTGGGAGCTCTCTATCGTGGATTCTTTCTTGAGAGGGCCAACTGCAATGTTGGGAGCTCGCAAGAAAGGAGGAAATGATATGGTGAGGAGATAGAGAGGGCCAACTGCAATGCTGGGAGCTCTCTATCGTGGATTCTTTCTTGAGAGGGCCAGGTGCGATCCTGGGAGCTCGCAAGAAAGGAGGAGAGTGACGTTATTGGGAGATAGAGAGGGCCAACTGCAATGCTGGGAGCTCTCTATCGTGGATTCTTTCTTGAGAGGGCCAGGTGCGATCCTGGGGGCTCGCAAGAAAGGAGGATAGGATTTGGGTGAGTGAGATGGGCTTTCTCAAGAGTGACCTGGGCTGTGTCAAGAGTTTATGAGGGCCAGAAGCGATTCTGGGGGCTCATAAACGGCAAAAGGGCTTGGGAAAGCCTATTTGGCTTGCTACGATACGAAGCGTACGGTAGGAGAGTTGGATTGGAAATGAAGGTCTAGAGCGCTGTTCGCTTGGTCTTATATACGCCTCGTGCGGCCCGTGAGTCATGCGTATAACCGGTTTTATCCGGCTTAGGCCGGCTCATAGCTCGTTCTCTCTCTTACTAATGGGTTCGTCGAAATCCGGTTATAACCGGTTTTCGATGGATGGAACGCTATATGGGACGTAGATATACGTATACAAGATGCATATAGGATGACACGTTACAATATATATGAAAAGAGATGGAATTCCTATTATATCAGACTTTCAGATAAGTCGAGTTGAAACGGAATTCCCGATATATCCGGTTTTTAAATCGGTCAAGTTGAGATGGAATTCCCCATATATTACGTATTTAGATAAGTCGAATTGAGACGAAATTACCCATATATCACGGTTGATTTGAGATGGAATTCCCTATATATCAGGCTTTTAGAGAGGTCGAGTTGAGACGGAATTCCCCATATAAGGCTTTTAGAGAGGTAAAGTTGAGACTGAATTCCTATATATCAGGTTTTTAGATAAGTCGAGTTGAGACGGAATTCCCCATATATCAAGATTTCAAATAGGTCGATTTTAGACGGTATTCCCTATATATGAGGCTTTTAGATAGGCCGATTGCAGACGGAATGCCCCATATATCACGTTTTTAGGTAGGTTGATTTTAGACGGATTGATATATCGATTTATCGATTTATCAAAAAACAAAATTCGATATAAATTAGTATTCGATATATCGATATTTGATGAATCGACATTCGATATAACGATATTCGGTATATCGATTCATATCGATATATCGATATTCGACATATCGATTCATATCGATTCATATCGATATATCAATACATATCGATATATCGATTCATATCGATATATCGATTCATATCCATTTATATTGATATATCGATATATCGATTCATATCCATTTATATTGATATATCGATATCTCGATTCATATCGATATATCAAGTTGAAACAGAATCAACAGGCAGAATTATCAGGCTTTTAGAAAGGTCGATTTAGACGGAATTCCCTATATATCAGGCTTTTAGGAAGGTCGATTTTAGACGGAATTCCCCATATATCAGGCTTTTAGAAAGGTTGATTTTAGACGGAATGCCCTATGTATCAGGCTTTTATAAAGGTCGATTTTCGATGGAATGCCCCATTTATCAGGCTTTTAGATGGTCGATTTTAGACGGAATTCCCTATATATGAGGCTTTTAGATAGGTCGATCTTAGACGGAATGCCCCATACATTCTTGACACGGCGGCGATATCTTTATATAATATAGAACGATATATATAGTATATATATGGAATCCGTCTACCGTCCTAAACGTGATGGCAGCAGAACTGAGTGACACAGAAAATAGAGGGGCTATGTTCTATCTCTCTTTGCGAAGACTATAGTTAGAGTGAATCAGACAAGTTATGGAATTTTTAGAATTTTGGATCCACCATATTGGATTCACCACGTTCAATTTTGTAATTTCTTCAAAAACTAACATGGTTATACTAAAAACGGGTTGAAGACACGACCACCACCATCCCTTGAGTAGCTCCTAACATACAACTGATCAAGTGTTCTCTGGCGTGTCAAATACATGATATGAATTACCAAAGTTCATAAACAGTCGATAGCGTAGTGGGTAGCGTGTTAGAAAGATAGGTAGGATAAGTAGGTAGGTCGCAGGTTCGAGTCTCCGTCGAAGCAGAATAAAATTCTTTCGAGAAATCCGTGCAGAATTTTTTTTTTTTTTTCAGTGTAACTCTTCTATGACCTATAACAACGACAAAATGCGTATGGAACCGCCAGTAATGTTTTTCGTTTTTGTTTATGTTTTTTTTTAAATATTATTGTGCTGTGCGTAGATTTGATGTGTTTTCGACGTCTTATATACGTCATTTTTTATGTATTTTCGACGTCTTATATACGTCAAATATACAGATATTAGCCGGACATTTAGCTCTTCAGTATACGTACTAAATACGTCTTACAGACGTCGATGGCGACGTCGTATATACGTTTATTAGACGTCAGTGTTCTATCTGGGCAGGAACGTTTTCTATTTGTGAAGGTATTGAAAGCATTCTTCGAACAATATCACAGCTTAATTTGTATTTTATAATTACATTTCTATAATAACTGTTCATTGGCATCTCTTGGTATTGCACGAAAAAAATGTGTGTGTTGTTTTTTTGTGTGTAAATGTTGACCTAACCCCTTTATTCATCTACACTAGGACTTCCTGTAATGATCAAAAGTCACCCAGCTACAGGAGAAGTTATTGTTACGCCGCAAGCTACTGATAACTCTGGTCCCTCGTTAAGTGCTAATAGTAATCGATTCTGGCGTATTGATTCGGCTGACATAACTCTCCGACCGTGTAATCCCATTATAGACCTGATACAAACTCTAAAAGATTCAGTGGAAGGAATAGCTATTCTACACTATTACAGACAAGTCAGGGAGTTGGAAGATGAACACAGAAATTTTTTAGTTGACATTATAATCTCAGTAGAGATGTGAAGCTCTCCTTCTCTTTCGTAAGGAACACAAAGTTGCGTTAAAATAAAGCCAAATGTGGTTACGAATAGTTTTTTGTTTAGCATGAATGTCGCACGGCTAAAAATATTGTTCATCGTACATCAAAAATAAAATTGCACATAACTTACATTCAAAATGCCACTCTGTTCTTTGTGTCCACATACCGTGCACATCAGTTACTTGGAACAACACTTGAGACTAGTGCATAATTACAGTGACGGTGAAATTCAGGTGTACCGAAGCTTCATATTCTCGTATGTACAGTACCTTTCGTTCTTTTAAAACTCACTGGCTTAGAGAACACAACGATTCAAAATCAGTAGAATCTAATGCAGTCCCTAGTACGTCAACTGTTACCTTTGCAGCGAAACCGGTTGTTCCAGTGGATATCTCACATAATTCATGAATAAAAGATTACAAAGGCTGTGAGATTTCAGTCCCTAGCTGTTTGACCTACTCTATTCCTAACCTAACACCAAAGCAACAGAGGATATGGGTACCGGAAATTCGAAAGGCGTTAGAAGATACTGTACATAACGAATTTTCTAAAATAAACAGTTCGTGTTTTCAATCTCAAAGTAAGCTCTTTTTCAACTCAACTAAGGCAATAGTAACCTCTGGATTGAATGCTATCCAAGAAGAACTCAACACCAAGTATAATAGTGATTCTATATCCTCTGAAGTTTTAAAAGACGTAAGCGTTATGTTTGATACGTTTAATGGAGTCTTGAAGCAATTTGACACGGAGCACAAACGCATAGAATCACTCAAAACAGAAACGAATTTTCTTGAGCCGATTGAATTTGTGGTTGGTGAAAGATCTTGGAAAGTGAAACGTACTCATGATGGTCAGGTAAAAAAAAAAAAGATTATGCTACGGCAATGTACATACTTTAAGAGAAAGGTTGAGAAAAATTTTCGAAATTCCGAACGTCTATGATCTCGTTTTTTCACACAAAGAAAAATTAGAAAAAGAAACAAATGTCATTTCAAATTTTGCCCAGAGTAATTTGTGGAAACGTAGTGTAGCAAATCTCGAGTCAAAACAAGTACTGCCTCTCTTTCTCTTCTTCGACGACTATGAAACGGGTAATCCTCTTGGCAGTCACTCAGGAACAAATAAACTGGGTGGCGTGTATATTTCACTGCCTTTTTTCCCACCACAATACCAGTCCTCTCTCTCATCAATAATACATGCTTTGCTCTTTTACTCCAAAGATAGACAAGAATTTGGAAATTTCGCAGTTTTTCGACTATTAATTGATGAATTAAAGTTTCTCGAGTTGGAGGGAATTGAACTTGATTTGCCACAAGGAAAGACCACAGTTTTCTTCAAGTTAGGACTGGTAATCAGAGACAATTTAGGGCTGCATTCATTGCCAGGCTTTAACGAATTCTTCAATGCAAAATACTCGTGCCGTTTTTGCAAAATGAACAAAGTTCAAAGATCACTTGCTACTATGGAGGATAAAGCATTTATGCGAACAGTTCAATCCTACATCAGAGACCTTCAGTTACAAGACCTTAGTCGCACGGGAATTAAGGCAGATTGCATTTTTCACCACCTACATCATTTTCACGTTACACAGAATATATCCGTCGATATTATGCACGATTTGCTCGAAGGTGTATGTCTCTTTAATTTAACTGCAATACTTAAATATTATATATATGAGACTAAGCTGTTCACACTTGAGCAATTGAACACATATATGGAGTTGCACAATTATGGAAAAGCTAATAGCAGTAACATTCCACCCCCCATTTCGGCTCAACATCTGAAAAACGACACTATACGTATGTCAGCAGCTGAAATTTCTACTTTTTTTTTCAAATTTGGGGATTCTAATTGGTCATTTCATACCACGAAACGACCCAGTTTGGCAGGTATACTTAATTTTGCGACAGATCTTTGCACTTGCAACTTCAACATCTATCCAAGTAGGATGTAGTGAACTTTTGAAATCACTAGTAAAAGAGCATCATCGATTGGCTAAAACTGTCTTGATAAGAAAATTGAAGCCGAAGGATCATATTTTATTGCATTATGGTACTGTAATGGCGGAATGTGGGCCATTAATTAACTTGTGGGGGATGCGATTTGAAGCAAAACACAAGGAATCAAAAAATATTGCAGTGCTATCGAACTGTAAGACCAATGTTTGCAAAAGTATTGCTAAAAAAATTCAGTGGAAATTTTCAGATTGGTTATACAAAAAAGAAATGTTTACTTTGACTGAAAAATGTGAACCTTCTCAGACTCATATTTTGAACGATCTGCCAGTTGCCTTTACGAGCAATCTGTACAATGACGTTGATTTATTTAATTCCACTGTTAATATTACCAAGTGGATTGAAAAAAATGGTAGTCAATATAATCAAGGCGTGGTCCTTTGCGTTAGTGAGAATGACAATGAGCTTCAATTTAGTCTCATTAAATATATTTTCATTAATAACGGTGTCGTGTTTTTTATCGCTCAAGGTTTGAATACTATTTTCAATGATCACATCTACGCCTATGAAGTTTTGAGTGCATCTAGCTCGTGCAATGTAATAGCTTATGATAATTTGTTTTCTTCTCGCCCTCTGAGCTTAACGAGTAATTCGGGAAAACATTTTATTGTATTGAAATCTAAAGTATAATTTATATATCTACATGCATGGATGATATATGAAGGAGCATAAAGCTTGAATAAAAAAGTTAAAAATGTTTCATTGTTCTAAAGATTAAATTAAAAAGCGTTATTGTATTAAAAACTTATTGATAATCGATATTCCTAAGTATGGTTAACACAGGCATAAATGATTTCAGACTTTAAATAATAAATTGGACGATTTAAATAAGAAATGGATGATATATGAAGGAGCCTAAAGCTTGAATAAAAAAGTTAAAAATGTTTTATTGTATTGAAGATTAAATTTAAAAGTGTTATTGTATTAAAAACTTATTAAATGGATGATATATAAAGGGGCATAAAGCTTGAATAAAAAAGTTGAAAGTGTTATTGTATTAAAAACTTATTAATAATCGATATTCCTAAGCATAGTTAACACAGGCATGAATGATTTAAGACTTTAAATAAGAAATGGATGATATATGAAGGAGCCTAAAGCTTGAATAAAAAAGTTAAAAATGTTTCATTGCATCAAAGATTAAATTAAAAAGCCATTAAATATGAAATTAGAATTGTTTCATTGCATTAAAAACTAACTAATAATCGATATTTTCGGCATGTATGGCTGATCAATTATTTCAATCCTCAAACAAAAAAAAAAAATAAGTAAAAAAAATGCAAGACTTTTTGTATAAAAATCTCTACATATCCTATAGTTCCCATGATTCCTTGAATATAATTTCCCAATTATCTACATGTAAAAATAAATTATTTAAAACTCAGACGTATTCACATGCAACGGAACATAACCTCTTTACACGTATATTATTTCAAATCGTTACATTGTTACGATGTGTGGGTAGAGTTCCGAAAGCCCGAAACCTCCGATTCGTTTGAAACTTTTCACAGACCTTCTATTTGATAATATAAAACTACCCTTAAAAGGATTTTTGGCGACTCGCAGTAGTTTTCGAGATATCGAATTTTGAAAATTGATAAATTAACACGCGCGTGTATATCTATATCTATCGTAGCGCGCATTTATATACCTACTCTTTCGACATGTTAGGACACGTTTGTTGCGCGTTCGCCCCTGTGTGTGTGCATGTGTGTGCGCGTGTGCGTGCGTGTGTGTGTGCGCGTGTGTGCGTGTGTGTGCGTATGTGTGTGCGTGTGGGTGTGCGTGTGGGTGTGCGTGTGGGTGTGCGTGTGGGTGTGCGTGTGGGTGTGCGTGTGTGTGCGTGTGGGTGTGCGTGTGTGTGCGTGTGGGTGTGCGTGTGTGTGCGTGTGGGTGTGCGTGTGTGTGCGTGTGGGTGTGCGTGTGTGTGCGTGTGGGTGTGCGTGGGTGTGCGTGTGTGTGCGTGTGGGTGTGCGTGCGTGTGTGCGTGTGTGTGCATGTGCGTGCTCGGTGAGTTTTATGCACTGAAAGCAAATTAGACCGCAGGGGAGGGGGTTTGGGGACGGGGTCCAGGGGTGGAGCCCCTGGTGGGGTGCAGGGGCGCAGCCCTCCCGACCTGTCAGAAACGTAATTTTTATGATACATTTTTCTTCTAATTATTTTTAATATGAATAACAGTCCTTTCAGTTCTGGTTCAGTTCACCTCGACATATGTATGGAAATAATCAGATGCATAGTCTAAAAAATGAAGTTCAAAATTCGTTATCTCGAAAACTACTGCGAGTCGCCAAAAATCCTTTTAAGGGTAGTTTTATCTTATCGAATAGAAGGTCTGTGCAAAGTTTCAAACGAATCGGAGGTTTCGGGTTTTCGGAACTTTATCCCTGTTTTCTTTTTACGAATTATATAAAATTGATAAATTATATTATAATATGAATAATAAAACATTATTCTGTACAACCTGAACGTTTCGAATAACTAAAGGTCTCAAATGGTATTCCATTGAAAATATTTGTTTTTCTCTTAATATTTGCAGGCATGCGAAAACAGTTGCTGGACAACGGGAAACTTTTTGATCATGCCCACTTTGCCGAGACTATACACAATTCTCCGAATGATGATAATAATTTCATAACGGAAAGCATTGCCAACAAGTCTGACGTTGAACTATCTCCTGGGAGATGCTCAGGTATATTGACAATACTAATCAAAGTCTATTATTTGTGTACTATTTCTGTTATCATATACCAGTGAATGATATTTGATTATATTATTTTATGTGGGTATAAAGGATTAAGCCTTTCTAATTGCAGTCAGATCTACAGCCTCGCAAGGTACATATCAAGATGACAAACCCCATGGCGATGATTAACCGTGGCCGATCCACCTGGCATCGAACATCTGCAGCAAGGCCATCAGGCACTTATCAATCGAAATTGAATCCCATTCAATTTTTTTATTTATTTTAGTTACACACAGAAGGAACCATTCTTGAATCAAGAATATTGTATACTTGATTTAAGAATCTTGATGAATATTTCTGTTCCTAATTCAAGTGTGACAAATATTCGTGATTCAGAAATAGTTTTTTCTGCGTATATTACTCATAATTGGACGAGCCAATCCGCATTTTTATTTATTTTTATTTTTTTATTTTTAAAGATCTTAGTCCAAGATCGTATCTTACTATAATCGATATTCCTATGATATAACCCACATACGTACTAGTGCGTACTCCTATTTGGATAAACCAATCGGTATTTTTGATTCTGTTATCTGTTTTAAAAGAATATCCTAGATATAGTGAGACAAAACCTTTTTTTCGACGACATAAAGGTTTCACCCGGCGCGGCTTGGGTCGAGAGCTGCCGGGGTTCAAGGGGTTTAGACGAAATTATTTTGATACTAAGAACAAAGTTTTGGGCGTCAGTCGATTTTACGTTCGACAACGATGATAGATTAATAGAAATTCCGTATGTGGCTGATGAAACTCAAAGTCAGAGGGGATTCGGCTTTGGTGACCCTCAAAAGTTAAGAGAGAGAGAGAGAGAACAGCAACGAGCGAATATTAGTCACTTACCGAATTCTCGTTGACTGGCTCTCCTACTCGTACTAATCAAATAGACGATTAATGATCGACGAAATTGATGAAATAATTAGCGACAACACAAAGCGCTATATAAATACTCGAAATCGTTTAATATATTTTAATACAAAATTATCGAAATTCACGGCCCGCCGACACACAATAACGCCTTACAAAGAGACCAATATCGACGTGTGATCCGCTCAGTGGTCACGGAGAGGGTTCCTGCTTATAATCAATTTTCGTTGCGCTGGGCCTTACAAATTTAGTCAAATTTGCGCCGCGCGATACAGGTGGAGGCTTACCCTCTAATTTTCTTTCGTCGATATAGGACTAGCCTAACTGACGTTGGGCGGTGATTTTAAATATTGTCACACTAGATCGCATTCTCCTGTTATCGAGGTTGCAAGATTTATGAAAAAAAAAAGTAGCAGTACTTTGCAATTTTATTTTTGTTTTCCTTTTTTTTTTAAAGAAGATTCTTGATCGAGATCACATTTTACTATTATCAATAATATTACCAAGATTTACAAGCCAAAAACGTATTGATACCACTATTTGGATAAGCCAATCAGTATCTTTGATTTTGTTTTTTATTTTTAAAGAAGATCCTAGTTCTAGATCGCATTTTCCTCTTATCGAGATTATGCTAGATTCATAGAAAAAATACTAGTACTTCGCAATTTTAGTTTTATTTTCCCTTTTTTTTAAGATTCTTGATCAAGATGATATTCTACTATTATCAATAATATAACCAGCATTTATGAGCCAAAAACGTACTAATACTCCTATTTGAATGGGCCAACCAGTATTTTCGATTTTGTTTTCTATTTTTAAAGAAGATCCTAGTTCTAGATCGCATTTTCGTCTTATCGAGATTATGCTAGATTTATAGAAAAAATACTAGTACTTCGCAATCATAGTTTTGTTTTTCTTTTTTTTTTAAAGAAGATTCTTGATCGAGATCATATTTTACTATTATCAATAATATGACCAAGATTTATAAGCCAAAAACGTGCTATTACCCATATTTGGGTGTATTATCAAAGTACTATAGTTGGCAGGTGACTGTGAAATATAGGTTGAAGTTATGGAATACACGATGTTCCTTTAAGAGTATATCATTTTTGTAGTCCTAATTATATGTGAAACTTCCCAGATAGAAACATTTAGCTCATATTGGCATCATATGTAGATCATCTATGAGGCACAGGAAGGCTCACAGCTATGCGTCGCTTATGAGTGCTCACCTTCAAGTAATATTTGCATCACATGATGATTCACAATAACACATCCAAATGAAGCAAAGTTGTTCTCATTCGAGTATGCATGCAGTGAATTCATGAGCACTAGCAAAATCGGCTCACCAATATCCAACAATAAGTGAGTGCATATTAGGCTTATATGAGCGTCACGGCGTGACGTAATATGTTGTGCTCATATGGAGCTCATATGAACGTCACGGCGTGGGGAAATTGTAGTGCTCATATGGGGCTCATATTGGCGTCACGGCGTGACGCTAAAATAGGTGTTGACCAGAACCTGGCACGTTTTCCATTTTTCTGGCCAGTTTTTAATGCAAAATATAAACAAAAACGAAATATATCCATATTTTATCGTTGTTATAGATCAAAGAAGAGTTATACTGAAAAAAAAAAAAAAAATTTCAAGGTTTTTTCGAGAGAATTTTTTTCTCCTCGACGTGGGCTCGAACCTGCGACCTACCGACCTTCCTACCTACCCTACCTATCTACCTAACACGCTACCCACTCGGCTATCGACTGTTTGTGAACTTTGGAAATTCATATGATGTATTTGACACGCCAGAGAACACTTGATCAGTTGTATGTTGAGGAGCTACCACCAGAAAAGAAAAGATAGTGAATTATAATGAAAATCGTGTCTAGAAAATTTATCTTTCAGGTGGTGTAGGTTCTCGTCATAATAATAATAGCAATAATAATTACAATACTAAGAACCACAAAATTTATAATGATAATAACAATAACAATAAGCAAAAATAAGTCACAATATTATTATTACTGTTATGACGTCCGCCGAAATACAATATGACTAATTTCGACGCACGTCTAGACCATTCAAGAATCGGCTCAAAAGACTCAGAACAATGCTCACCTGGAAACCATTAAAAACCCATAAAACTATATACCAGGCAATAAAAGCCATATAGACGTCCAAATTAGGAAAAACCCAACATTAAGGTAAACTAAACTTCTTAGAAGGACGAAGAATGTTCGAGAGCAGAATATCCCAGAATAGAATATTATGATAGGTTAAATAAATTGTGAAGGGAGATGGGCGTCCCGAAACAATTAATAAAGTACGGGGGAAGAAGAGAGTCCACCCGCGTTAAGAAAGTCCTATGCAGAGGAGAGGGAGAAAACTCCAAAGCATTGGGACCGGGAAACGTGGAGGGAAATTCGACCCACGGGCATATACCATTGGTCCCCGAACTTCTACCACGATTCTGGAGGTCACACCCTCCTTAGAGCTTATATAAACCGGACGCCCTGCATTTTCAATCAATGATCGATCTCCAGAAAAGTAGTACGTATCCTTGTTGAGTAACGCGTCACGAAGAATTAATTCTCAAGAGGTAGACTTAATCGAACATTTGATTTGGAAAAGTATAAATAAAATAGAAGAAAAACGCAATTGAAGTAAACTATTTGAAAGTAATTCTAAGAAGTAAAAGAAAATATTAGGGTCAGCGTCGAGATAAATTAACCCACAACTGGAAATCAGGGCGTCCACGTGTCCGAACACATCTTTCTAAGAACCATCTCAAATTGTTAGTAATCAAAAAAATATCGTATGAATTTATCAATAAATCTAGAATCTGCTATCCATTCGGTGCTTTCTTTTTTCCGACTATCCCCGTCCCTGGCTCTGGTCGTAAGGCCCTAGCCTAAATCGGGAGCGAGCCACGCGACAGTTTTAACAGGAAGAACTCGTTGTTTTCCCGACGTAACACTGTTATTATTGTTATTACTATTATTATTGATGTTATTATTGTTAATGTTATTACTATTATTATTGGTGTTTATTTTGTTATTGTTGCTACTATATGATGATGATGACGACGATTATTATTATTATCATTATTATTATGTTAATCGAATAATGTGTTGACCAGCGTACTTTGTCCACTTTTTTTTCGCCAAATAATTGTTTTTTTGGAAATATATATATTTTATCGCGTTTACCGCGACGATGCGTGGACGCGATGATGCAAGACAATAATGGGTGGGAATGGACACTGTCCATTCCCACCCATTCTTGTCTTGCATCATCGTGGGAATGGACACTGTCCATTCCCACCCATTCCATCCATTATGGACAATGGACCGTGTGGACTCGTGGCGACACGTAAGGCGGTGAAAAAGGCTACTGCAAAAGAACTCATATCGCCGTCATATGGCGCTCATCGAATGTATCACTGAGAAACATGCATATTGCCGTCATAGGATGTATCACTGAGAAACATGCATATCGCCGTCATATTGTGCTCATCAAATGTATCACTGAGAAACGTGCATATCGCCGTCATATTGCTTGCATAGCATGTCTACTACCAGTGCTAACCCAGTGAATACACCAATAAAAATCATTGCATGACTTCTATATGACGTCAATCTGCAAATATTCATTGTCGAATTCAAATTTGCCATCTCATGAGTTCATCTTGTAGTCAGCGGATGATGCATTTTGGAACGACAAATTTAAGTCACGATGTATTTCAAATTCGTAATACTATATGAGCTCATGAAATGTCTTCATAAACGTACACGAAATTGCGTTCATGTTGAGTACAATTGATGCTACCATAGTGAATACCCGTCAAAATTTCTACACATGACTTCAATATGACGTAAAATCTGCGAATATTATTTGCGGACACTTGAGCACAGCGATATGAGTTCGACGTGCTCTAAGCGTATGATGCATTTGTAAACGACATATTGAGATCAAAATGTTTTGTAAATTCACGATACTAAATGAGTCCATGGCTTTGCATCACAACATGTCGTCAATATGCTGTGAAATTTCCTTCATCGATTGTATGCACAACATGATAATCATGACTTGCTATCTGGGTTACCAGGCACTGTTAGAAATAAATCTACATATTATATTGTTGAATGGCATCCATTAAAAGTTCAATTATGTCTACTTTTTTGCGTATACGCTTTATTCCACACAAAATGCCGTGATTCTACGTCTTTAATCATTTTTGGATATATTTTATATTGGTATGTACACATATATAACAAACGGGTTCTAATATGATGAATTGCGACCACAACTACGACTGCAAAGATAGTTAAAATTATCTACGGAGTATTGCAAAATAGTACATTATGCTACTAGGAAGGAAAGTGCGTGATTTTCGCCGAGTGTGAGGTTTGCTGCCCGAGCGAAGCGAGGGCAGTACGAGCACGAGGTGACTATTAATGCATTAACTATTAATACTAAACTATTAATACATTAGGATATTCGTAAATTTACGTACATTGAAGTAAAGTATCGTCTTTCGTATTTATTCTTCGTAGAAATTCATGATTATTTTGTACATTATCGTAGAACATTCTGAATTAGCGTAGTTTTGGGTAATCTTTGATGACTCAATTTTTACTACAATAGTCATCAAAGATTACTCAAAACTACGCAAATTCAGAATGTTCTACGATAATGTAAAAAATAATCATGAATTTCTATGAAGAATAAATACGAAAGACGATACTTTACTTAAATTTACGATAATCTACGAAAAACTATTGATCTCTACTAAAATCGGGATCAAAAGATTACTCAAAACTATGCGAATTCAGAAGATTCGACGATGATGTACAGAATAATCATGAACTTCTATGGAGAATAAATACGGGAAAGACACTAAACGTTACTACAATCTACGAAAATCTATAAAAGTGTACGTTACTCTACGAAAAACAACGAAAATTTACGAAAAGAAGTACGAAAACTTCTATGCCAAAGTACAGCAGTGTTCCAATTGCCCTACAACGGCGTAGAAAATCGTAGACCTTTTCGTACAAAATCGTAGAAATTTCTGTAGCAAATCGTAGAAATTTCTGTAGCAAATCGTAGAAATTACTGTAGAAACTCGTAAAAAAATTTCCTATGGCGTAGAAATTATGTTCACCACAAATCTATAAAATGGTACGCAATTCTACGAAAAACAACGAATATGTACGAAAGGAAGTACGGAAACTTCTACGCCAAAGTACGACAGTGTTCCAATTGCCCTACAACGGCGTAGAAAATCGTAGACCTTTTCGTACAAAATCGTAGAAATTTCTGTATAAAATCGTAGAAATTCCTGTAGAAACTCGTAAAAAAATTTCGTATGGCGTAGAATTTATTTTCACCACAAATCTATAAAATGGTACGCTATTCTACGAAAAACAACGAATATGTACGAAAGGAAGTACGGAAACTTCTACGCCAAAGTACGACGGTGTTCCAATTGCCCTACAACAGCGTAGAAAATCGTAGAACTTTTCGTAGAAAATCGTAGAGAATCGTAGAAATTCTCGTAGAAAATCGTAAAAAATTTCGTAGTTTGGCGTAGAAATTATTTTCACCAGGGTATCTACGTACACAAGTCTACCGAAAGAAATTCAATTAAAACGTGCAGTCGTTAATATTATGAATGACGATCCTTATTGTTTCTTATGGTCTGTGACGGCAGCTCTTTACCCTGCAGCTGAAAAATGTGAGCGAAAATCGTCGTACCCGCCGTTCAGTGAAGTGCTTCAGTACACTGGACTCAATTTTCCTATGAGTCTAAAAGACGTACCGAAATTTGAAAAAATGAATGGTTTGCCTATTAACGTATATGGCATAGAAGATCGTCGTCGTGGAAAGCTTGACATAGTGCCAGTATATTTGAGCGCTCAGAGGTCCGATAGACCTACCATACACCTACTCATGCAGGAAGCTGCGAGCGAAGAAGAAGAAGAAGAAGAAGAAAAAGAAGACGAAAGAGAAGACAGAAATCCGATGCATCACTTTTCATGGATCAAAAATATTTCTCGGCTGGTCAGCTCGCAAATTTCAAAAAATGCACATCATACTTGGCTGTGCGACAGATGTTTGTGTCACTTCAAAACAGAAAATTCGCTAACAAAACACACAGATGACTGTGTGAAAATCAATAAATGTCGAACGGTCTTTCCGGAAGGTGAGGAGAGAATATTAAAATTGAAAAATTTCAAATTCAAAGAAGATGTGCAATTCGTCATGTATGCCGATCTCGAGTGCTTATTAGTGCCAATAACATCGGTACAGAAGAGCACAATGGGATATCAAAACCATGTGCCCCACAGTATCGGTTATTATCTGCGCTGTAGTTATGACGATGCACTTTCCGAGTACAAATCATACCGTGGCAAAGACTGTATTCAGTGGTTAATGGTGGAGTTGAAAACCCTATCAAAATCGCTGCATTCGCCTCTAACACATATCACACCGATGGAGATCCTGAACACGGCACAAAATCATCAATTCACGTCATCTACAACCTGCCACATTTGCGAGAAAGAATTTCTTCCAAGTGATCTAAAGGTTCGAGACCACTGTCATTTTACGGGTCGTTATCGCGCTGCTGCACACCAAGATTGCAATTTAAATTTTAAGAACTCTCATGTAGTTCCCGTTGTATTCCACAATTTATCCGCATATGATTCTCATTTTTTATTAAGGTCATTAGCGACTGCATTCGAAGGCTCTTTGCATCTTTTACCAATAAACAAGGAAAAATATATTTCATTCTCGAAAAGTGTCAAGGGAACAGTTGTAAATTACAGATTTATCGATTCATTCCGATTTATGCCGAGTAGCATCGACAAATTAGCCTCATATTTAAACAGGAATCACAAAATAATTACACGCGCAAATTGTAATAGCGAGGCTGAATGTAAACTATTGACACGAAAAGGTGTTTTCCCGTATGAGTATGTCAATAGTTGAGATATCCTCGATGAGACCAAATTGCCCTCGAGAGAAGATTTTTTTTCCAAGCTATATCCAAGCTATATTTCCAAGCAGATATTTCCAAGCTATATCTATATATATATACGGAGATTTCCGACAGCGAATATGCGCACGCGTCTAATGTTTGGAAAACATTCAAGATAAAAACTTTGGGTGAATATTCGGATTTATATTGAAAAACAGATGTTCTCCTTTTAGCTGACATTTTCGAAAATTTCCGAAGAAATTGTTTAAGGGGGGGGGGGGGGGGGAGTAGGGTTTTAAAGGCGAAAAAAGCATATTTTTGTGATTTTTTTGCGGCGACATGAATAATCTAATTTTATTAAACTTAATTACATATTATTGTATCACTTTTTAAGTATGTTAGAAAAAATTTTCAATGAAAAATATTGATAAATGAGCCGGTGACGGTCAATCTCCCGAGGCGCCTTGAAAAAAAGGAGTTTTGCGGTGAACATCATAACTCGTTACCGGATCATCCGAAACAAAAAAATTGATATGCATTTTAAAGATGATGAATTTCTCGAGGTAATCAGGAAGAGTTTTTTTTTTTTTTTTTTTTTGCAGCACTTCGAAGTGAAAAACGCGATTTTAGCTCAAAAAATCGCGGTTAGTTCGTTATTAAAAAAATAGAAAAAAAAACTCTTCCTAATTACCTGTTGATTTATGTGAAGAAGTAATGGTAAAATTTTCAAAAGGATCGGTTCAGTAGATTTTGAGTTCTAATGTTCACGAGATTCAAAAATGACGTTTTCGGGAAAATCGATTTCAAGTATTTCATACGTGAAAATTCGAAATAAACCATCAATAAAAGGACATGAATTTTTATACTTACATAGAGTCATTAATGCCAGCTCCATACAGTGAAACACTGTCATTCAGCATATCCAATGCATCTTTTTGGTCTTGCCTACGTTGAATTCTACCCTCTTTTGTTGCACGCGCAGCTTCTTCGTTCGCTCGGGTTATTCGAAGTTCACCAGTTAGCCGGTCGTTTGAAACGCTGTAACTCCGTTAGTCTTACTCGGATTGACTTGAAATGTGTACACAATATTCTCGACATATTGTTCATTCAGAAAAAAAATTTAAAAAAATGAAAAAAAATAATTTTAAAACCCTACCCCCCCTTAAATACGTATAATTTAGATCCGCTCCATTACTACACAGCCCCTGGTCTTTTATTCGATGCAATGCTCAAGTGCACACAAATTAAACTCGAACTCCTCACTGACGTGGATATGTTACTTTTTATTGAAAAAGGCATCCGAGGCGGAGTCGCGCAATGTTCCAACAGGTATGCGAAACCAAACAATCGATTTATGCAAACCAATTTCGACCCAAAGACCGCCGAGTCATATCTGATGTACTATGGTGTCAATAACTTGTACGGTGCAGCTATGAGCGAGCGACTACCACGCAGCTCATTTAAATGGGAAGAAAATTTTACCGAAAATATTGAAAATATTTCCGAAGACTCACCAATTGGGTATAATATACTCGAGATCGATTTGCAGTATCCCAATGAGCTTCACAAACCTCACAAAGACTTACCGCTATGCCCAGAACACTATCGAGCTCCACAATCTAAAAATTCAAAATTGATGACGACATTGCTCCCAAAGGAAAAATACATTATTCACTATCGCAATTTACAGGAGTCTTTGAGATTGGGTCTAAAATTAACAAAAATTCATCGCGTGCTAAAATTCAAGCAATACACTTGGTTGAAGATTACATTGATCTCAATACGAATTTGAGAAAGCAGTCTAATAATGATTTCGAGAAAAATGTCTACAAATTAATGAATAATGCGGTGTTTGGGAAAACGATGGAAAATGTACGTAATCATCGGGAAGTAAAGCTCGTTACACGCTGGCATGGACGATATGGTGCAAGAGCTCTCATCACCCGAGCTACCTTTCATAGCTGCACCATATTCGATGACGATATGGTTATAATAGAATTGACTAAAGCTAAAGTAAAATTCAACAAACCGATATATGCTGGATTCTCAATTCTTGACCTGTCTAAAATCTATTTATACCGTTTCCATTATGACTATATGAAGATTACATTCGGCGAGCAGGCAGAATTATTGTACATAGATACGGATAGCCTAATCTACCACGTAACTACTCCAAATATTTATGAAACCATGAGACGTGACATACACCAATTTGATACATTCGATTACCCGACAAATAACCCCTATGGAATGCCCCTTGCTAACAAAAAAGTGCTGGGTCTTATGAAAGATGAAAATAACGGTAAAATTATGACCGAGTTTATAGGTCTTAGGGCAAAGTTATACTCGTATAAAATAAAAGGTAATGATCATGAAAATAAACGTGCAAAGGGCGTCAGAGAGGCGACTTTAAAAACCATCACGTTCGATCGCTATAAAGAGTGCCTGCTTCATTGTAAAACCCTGATTAGGACCCAGCACATGATACGCAGCTCAAAACACGTTGTCGAGACGGTTAGGCAAAATAAAATAGCATTAAGCTGGAATGACAACAAAAGAGTTCTCTCCGCTGATACGACCGATACTCTACCTTGGGGTTATACGCGCAATACGAAAGAATGTTTGTAGCTTAAATTAAATCAAAAATGAAATAAACGTATGGAGGTAAACTGTGAATGGTATGAAAACTGTGAATATATTGTATATGAACTAATAAAATTGATGCGGTCGAGGAAAAAATCGACAATCTTAAGTCCATTGTAAATTAATTTCCCTCTCTGCTCAAAAATCTTTTAGGACTGTATGACGGAGAGAGGGAGAGTCTAGTATGCACCTGGGAAAATTTAATAAATGAAAAAAGATGCATTGAAACCGACTTTTTCTCAATTAATATCCTATCCAACAAATAGTGCTGCGAGAGATGGGATTGAAAAATTCAATAATGTTCATTTGTTAAAATATTTTATTACGCATCAGATTTCCTTATCCAACTATTGGGAACGTTGTCGATTCTCGGTCATTTTACAAACATTTTATTTCCGCGCTTCTTCAATACTCGTTGAATCAGATAAATATCGGGATTTTCAACTCTAAGTGCTCTTGCTCATAAAAACCATCGGCGATGAGCCGGAGGGGATGCTATGTCTGAGGCTGTATATTCTGGTGGCGAAGGTAAGTGCGTTTACTCTGAAAAATTTTACCGAGCTCTACACCAAAATTTACTGATTGGGTGTACAGGCGGCTTCCAACTTCTAAAAACTTCCGAAGATTTCCAAAGAGTTCCGAAGAATTCCAAAAACTTCCAAGGACTTTCACAGACTTCTGAAAACTTTCAAAGATTTCCAAAGACTTCCAAAGACTTCCAAAGACTTCTAAAGACTATCAATTGCGTATTATGAGGAATTCTTCGAAGACTTCCAGAGACTCCCAGAGCCTCCAAAAGACTTCCAAAGACTTCGGAAGAATTCCAAAAACTTCCAAAGACTTCCACAGACTTCTGAAAACTTTCAAAGATTTTCAAAGACTTCTGAAGACTTCTGAGGACTTCCAAAGACTTCCAAAAACTTCCAGAGATTTTCAAAGACTTCCAAAGACTTTTAAAGACTATCAGTTGCGTATTATGAGGAATTCTTCGAAGACTTCCAGAGACTCCCAGAGCCTCCAAAAAACTTCCAGAGACTTCCGAAGAATTTCAAGGACTTCCACAGACTTCCGAAGACTCCCAAAGACTTCCAAAAACTTCCAAACATTTTCAAAGACTTCTAAAGACTATCAATTGCGTATTATGAGGAATTCTTCGAAGACTTCCAAATACTCCCAAACCCAAACCCCAAAATACTTCCAAAGACTTCCGAAGAATTCCAAGGACTTCCGCAGACTTCTGAAGACTTTTAAAAAATTCCAAGGACTTCCACAGACTTCTGAAAACTTTTAAAGACTTCCGAGATGCCTTCGTGCCTACCCAAGGGGGGCATCATGATATTCTTTTAGCAATTTTTCTCGGCCTTCTTTGCTCGGGCAGGCGGCGCCTATGCTGAAGCCTTCTTCGTTCCTCTCGTGGCTGCTTGAGCATCGGTGCTTGTCTGGAAAACGCCAAAGCATAATCCCCTGCACACCCCCCCCCCCCAAAGATTATGCTTTGGCTTCTTTTTTAACATTGCGCAGGCGCAAGCGTGTATTGCATTTTCCGTTAAATTTTTTCTCCATCAATACAGATTGAATCAGTTCACCGCATTTTTTAATTTTTACTCTAAATCGCTCACGATCACGAGCAACTTCTTCCCATCGGCCTCGGCAAGCGGCTCTGTACGCATAATCCCATGCATAAATCACATGCATTTGCACTCGAGTATCGAATCGACCGTGCTTGTCCATATTTTCAATCTGCCCTTCGTCCCAATTTCATCGCGGTTTGAAAAAAGATCTGTCGCAATACCCTGCGCTACATCTGCTCATGCACCAGTCAGTGATAGGAAAACGCTTATATAAATGCGGTCAGAAGAATACCTGTTAGTAGCTAGGTCGGCAGATCGTCTAAATGCATCCCGGTTCTTCGAGATAGCCCCCCCCCCCCCCCCTCCTCCCGGGTTCATGTCTCGGCTAAGTGGTTCGTGTCTGAGCTGAACATGTCGGTAAATGCCGGTAGTACGGATCTTGGGCTAGAACCGGCCCTGTTTATCTACTGTAGCTACATTCAGCATGAGAGAAAAAAATAAGAGAGGAGGAAGAATATTTCGGTAGAGGAAGGAGAAGGAACGGTTTGCTAAAAGGGGAAACCCCCCGGGCACTGGCACGAAATATAAAAAAAAATAATAGATAGAGGAATATTTCGGTAGAGGAAGGAGAAGGAACGGTTTGCTAAAAGGGGAAACCCCCCGGGCACTGGCACGAAATATTAAAAAAAAATAATAATAGATAAAGGAATATAATTATTTCCTCAGATTCTAACAATTGAAGAAAACAATTCATTTGTACTTACCTCCATCGAATGGATCCATTTTTTACTGCGTAAAGATCCTTTTACTCCGTTACACGTCTGACTTGGCGAAAAATCACAGTTGTTATAAAAACCTTGACTTTGTTTCTATTGGTAACAAAAATTTGGATGATAAAAAACTGAATGTCTTTTGTTCTCATATTTATTTTGCTCGTTCGAACTGCTGATGTTAGGAAAGGAAGATCGACAAATTACAGATTTGTGAAGACACAGTTACACACATCTATCCGTACATTTTTTGTACGATATTTTTGTATTTTCATCTCGCACAGTTAAAAAAAGCAGAAGATTCGATAATAATTTCGATTTTCAAAATGATTATGCTTTCCCCTTCAGCTGCACTGCTTGTCGATCGTTAGATGAAATCAGTCTCGAATTTGCAATTTGATGCAATCAAATAATTTAACGAATGGAAAGATTCGACCGGCAACGTGGATTTCATCTCGCGCAGTGAAAGTCGCAGAATGTTATATCGCCGTTTCCCATGCGGTTAGTCGTGGACGTTCGCTGCTGCCGCAACAGATGAAATCAAACACGACAAGGGCATCGTAATTATTTACATATTGTGTGGAATTGAATCGTGCAGTCGGTAATGTTGATTTCATCTCGCACAGTTAAAAAAAGCAGAAGATTCGATAATAATTTCGATTTTCAAAATGATTATGCTTTCCCCTTCAGCTGCACTGCTTGTCGATCGTTAGATGAAATCAGTCTCGAATTTGCAGTTTGATGTAGTCACATAATTAAACGAATGGAAAGATTCGACCGGGAAAGTGGATTTCATTTCGCGCAGGAAAAGTCGCAGAATGTTATATCGCCGTTTCCCATGCGGTTAGTCGTGGACGTTCGCTGCTGCCGCAGCAGATGAAATCAAACACGACAAGGGCATCGTAAATAGTCAAATATTGTGTAGAATGGAATCGCGCAGTCGGAAATGTTGATTTGATCTCGCACAGTGAGAAACGCACAAAATTAGATCGTAATTTCGATCACGCGCGGCGCTGCACGTCGGCGTTTGTAATTTCCTCTGGAGAAAAATTTATTAACACGAGCGGGATTTAGACTATGTAAACATTGAACTAAGCTACACGTTTTGTTAAAAAAAACACGAGGGGAATCGTTGATTTTTAAAATGGCTTTGCCTACATCTTAAGTAGCACTATTTGTCGATCTTTTACCTCGAACGCTGGAGATGATATCAGTCTCAAATTTGCAATTTAATGTAGCCAAATATTTAAACGAGTCGAAAAGTTCGATCGGGAACGCGGATTTCATCTCGCGCAGTGAAAATGCAGATTGTCCTTTCACCGTTTTCCTCGCAGTTAGTATTAATAAGTTGGCGCCAAGTCGACCACAAATCGATAACAAGGCGACAACAAGTGGACAACAAGTCGACCACAAGTCGATATAAACATAAATATAATACGATACATAACATAATAAACATTAACATAAACATAAACATTATCGACAACTTGTCGATAACTAGTCGACAACATGTCGACAGCAAGTCGACCACAAGCAAACAACGAGTTGACAAGTCAAGTAAAAATGGCAAAAAGTCGATGTAAAAATTATCTGTTTTGGAGACAATTTCGTGAAGAAATTGAAAAAAAAGTCACCAAGAGAGCCCTTCATTTTTTCTCCGCTTGTTATAATTCCAAGCAAAATTAACTTCCGATTTGAACATGCATCAATCGATTTGGCATATCAAAATCTATAATAATGTATAATTACCATTATCTATTTTGACTGCGAAAACATTGAACAAGGCATGTAAACCTCGAGCTATACCGAGAGAGCTCTTTCTTCTATTCTTTCTCCGCATATTATAATTTCAAGCTAGGTTCTGATTTTATCATGCATTTTAGATTTATCACGAAAAAGTACTCGTGATTCGCGATTTGGCGATCTGCATTTCGGGATTTACATCCACTATGCTCTCTCATAGAATAAGGTGTGTCTTCATTGGAAAATCAAGGGATCATCACAGTGAGACCGCTCGAAGAAGAGCCGATTTATTTTTTAGGTGGATAGGATGAGCTAATCGGTCTAATTTTTTTTTATTACAAATTGAAACACCGATCAAGAATACAAAATGAATTTTTAAAAATGACTTCATTCATTGTTTAACATTGAACGCGTTTTTCTTGGAATGGTGTTTATGAAAACGGTGGCCACTCTCAAAGGAAGCGTTTTCAACCTATCCGTTCGAATTTTTAACAGAACATTCTTCACCTCATTCATTATGCTCCGACGGAAGCTTTTTTTTTAAATCATCATTTTTTTTTACGAAAAACTGTCGAAAAAAGCTCAATTCGATACTTTATGTTCAAACCGCCGCCATTTTTTAAAATTTCATTTAAAAAAATCCTCGATAAGAACATAGCGGATTTTTTACAAATTAATAAATGATTTTGAATTTTTCGATTCACATGAAATTTGCGGTCGCAATCCTGGCCAACATGGGACACCATTTTCTTCCACGCAATTTTACGTAATTAAAAAAATATTAAACAATGAATAAAGAAATTGTTAAAAATAAATTTTGTATTCTTTATCGGTGCTTCAATTTATAAAAAAAAAAATTAGACCGATTAGTACTACTATCCACGTTACAAAAAAAAATAGCGGAAATCGGCTATTTTTCGGGTGGTCGCACTGTGATGATCCCTTAATCCAAAGGTAAATGCTAGATGGCTTGAACCTTTTGCATTTCTCAGGAAATTGCAAGTTCACAGCTTGTACAGATCCAAAGTGTACAAAAAGTCAAGCTAAACAAGTGCTAATAACAGTACTGAAAGGTAAAAGCCAACTTGAGATGCGAAAATGTTGAACAATTTGAAATTTGGCACCAAGTCAAAAAGTTTTTAGAAAAAGCGGTAAACAGTCGTATTAAAGTTCCGTTTGCAGCTGGTAACTTGCGGACATTCTGTCCAACAAGAATACAAACTATCCCCAGATGATACTCTCGAACAAATTTACCATATCTTTTAACTTGCGCAAGCTGGACATTGAAAAAAAAAAAATCAAAATTGTATCAAATTTTGCTATTTTTATCAATTTTTTCGAAATTCTAAAAGTTAATGAAAATGTTTCGAAATTTCTCAGAAAATATTAAACCGTTTTCCACTCTTTACGCTTTCTTTCAATACTATTATTTCACTTTTCATCTAATTTTTACTTTTTCAAATAATATCACAGCTTTTTTTCATTTTTTCATATTTTTCAACATCACTTTTCAAGCACTACGGCTTGGCATGGGTGCGATAGAGATAGCTGAAAATACGTTTCTCTCTGTCATTTCGTTAAACTGTCATTTCGGGCCAAGCGACATAAGCTTCGACAGCCGTGAGCCAAGGCAGAGCTTATGTGATGCAACTTCACGCGGCACAGTTCTATTCCACCTTTTCGAATAAAAACGCATTAAAATGCAACTTTTAACATTTTTTTCTCCATGCGATCTGCGTCAAAAAAAATTTTCCACCAGCGCTTTGTATTCAGAATGAAATAATCTTCACGTTTCAAAAATAAAAATCAACTTGACATTATTTTTCGTCATCACCATTTTTCTGCTGTAAAAACTATAATCATCACATTCACGCCGTATTTTTTTTCGAATCGGGCTTCGAAAACCATGTAAAAACCGCACCCGAAAAACCCCGATATCACCTCCCAAAACCCTCAAAAAAATACCGTCCACATTATAATGGTCACGCTGTATACATTGTAACTCCTTTAACCGTCTTTTACTGGAAGTTTGGATGACCCACAGTGTATATACACTGTAACTCCTTTAAACATCTTCTACTGGAAGTTTCGATAACTACGCAGTGTATATGCACACAGCACCTTATAAAAGCGGGCCCACTGGGCCAGCACTACAGTTTGCCTGCATAGCTTGAGTGCTCATCATTTTGCATAATCATATTATTGTATTATTTACATATACGAGCATTGAGTGATTTGTTTTTTTAAATACACGAGTGATAGAAAAAAATAAAAATCAAATAAGTGAATAAATAAAATAAAAAAATAAAAATGATAGACGTGGCAACACAAACGAGGGATGTTGTTCACATCCCACGTTTTTGGGTGGAGAATATCAGCCTCAGCATTCTCAAGACGCTCCTCAAAGGAGCAATCCTTTTATATCGCGAGGATAAAGAGGTCCATCTATCAATCGTGGGGCTCCGCACGAACCTTTACCGATGCCAATACGGGCAGTGGTGGTTTATACCAGATGAGTGGTTTATGCCAGAGGATGAGTAGAAGGGTAAGCTCTCAATTTATAACTAATTTTTCTAATTTCAATATCATTTTATTTTTTATTCTATTTTTCTAATTTCAATATCATTTTTTAAATCTTTTTTTTGATGTTTTTTGTTTCATGTTTTTTTCATGTTTCTAATTTTAATTTTTTCATTATTCATTTTTCTAAACACAATTTTTTTTCATTTTCAATTTTTTTTTATCATTCCTTTTTCTAATTGAAAATTTTTAAATTTTTTAATCATTCTTTGTTTCTAATTAAAATTTTTTCCCATCATTTTTCTAATTTGAATTTTTTTCTTCATCATTCATTTTTTTCTAATTTCTATTTTTTAATGTTTCTTTTTTTCATCATACATTTTTCTAATTTTATTATTCTTTTTAAATGTTTCTTTTTAGCTTCATAAAGGTGGTGCTCCTCATAATCATCGTCATGATCATCGGTATCAGCATCATCAGTATCTGCGTCTTCTTCACCATTCACATAACCGTCTTCTTCATCAACACTATGCTTATATTCCTATAATATTAAAAAAAAAAACAAAAAAAAATGACTTCGACAAAATGCGCACACACACACGCACGCACGCACGCACGCACGCACGCACGCACACACGCACGCACGCACGCACGCACGCACGCACACCACACACACACACACACACACACACACACACACACAATTGTATTTGTACTAATATTAATGAATAAAAAATAAAAGAAAAAAAATTGTTTAATAGCATTTTTTTAATTCCCTAATTAGCATTAGTTGTACTGATAAATTGAAAAAACGTTAGTTCTGTCGGGAAATTTGGAAGTAAAAATAAACGAAATAAAAATAGATAAAAAAATGCAGAAGAAAAAAAAAAAAAACGTTATTTCTATCGAGAACTTTGGATGTAAATAACGAAATAAAAATAGATGTTAAAAAAAAACAGAAGGAAAAAAAATTAACATTAACAAAAAAAAAACGTTAGTTCTATCGGGAAATCTGTAAGTAAATAAAGAAATAAAATAGATTAAAAATACAGAGAAAAAAAAACAGTTCTATCGAGAAATTTGGATGTAAAAGTTAATGGATGATTAAAAAATACAGAAGAAAAAAAATTAATATTAAAAAAAAAAAAAAATCATTTGAACGGGTCTCGATCCATCGACCACGCGAATCAGGCCGCTACCCGTTGCGCTACTGATGGCTCGTATAATTTGAAGCAAAAAAAATTCATATGTAGCTACCCGAGTTGAGGTAAAGGTTTTTAGAAATAAAAATTCAAAAGCTTTTTTTTTTTTTTTTGGATTTATTTTTCAAAGTATTTTGATACATTTATTATATGATGAAAAAAAAAATCATGGTTACACATAAGAAAATTTACACTGATTGTACTGTCTTTTGACAGAATGTAGATAAAGATGATTTTCTTTAGAAGCTTGCTGCATCTGTTTAAATTGCTGTTCATTTTCTTGCAATATTTTCGTGATTCTTGATGGTAAAAATACGGAATATTCGTTGTCGAGTTCCACGGTGACTTGAAGACCGTACACGGTTTTAATCATTCTCATCGCAGTCACTTTGTAGGTTTTTCCAGGTTCGAGCTCCGAAAATTTTTTCGTTGGAAGAAAATTTTCCATGCGACTAATTTCGTTGATTTTCGAGAAATCCATGTTGTTGTTGTTGAAAATTTAACTGGGATAATCTTCTAGTGAGATGGTTGATATCACTTTTGAAGAGAATAAGTCTTTTTACTTCCTGGATATCTTTAACGAATAATTCGATTCGTACTTCGAGTTCTTGATGCTTCTTTCGATCTCGCATTTGTGGATCGCTTCAACTGATGAAGCATTTGCAACAGCTCGTCCTTTTTATACCCATCTACCCCCTCCCCCTTTATTTAAAATATTAACGAAGCTTCCAGAAGGATGACGTCATCGTAACTGCGTAGATTTTTTCGAAGCTTCCGGAAGGATGACGTCATCGTAACTGCGTAGATTTTTTGAAGCTTCTAGAAGGATGACGTCACCCAACTATCTATCTCTCACAATCATCCTGTATATTATCCGAATATATTGTATATATTATTGTTACAATGTATATATTATTCGAAGCTTCTAGAAGGATGACGTCATCCAACTATTTCCATCTCTCTCTCGCCCTGTATATAACCAATGGTGTGACTTTACCATTGAATATCCAACTGCGAACAATTGAACATCAGTATACAAAATGGAATCAGAACAGTGTTTGAAGCTTATAGGCATCATGGAAGATGCTTATAAATCTTTGAAAAGTGCATCGAGTGAACAAATTGAGAAATGGAAAAAATTTGGTATTCGGAATATTAAATTATTAAACAAAATATTAAAAACACCGAACTTATCTCCGGGTGAAAAAACAAGAATTCAAACAACGATTTCCCTGCTCAAATCCCTGAGTGAAAAATTCAAGGTTCATCAACGAGCAGGTGGAAACATTGATGCGCGAAAGAACACATCCGATCGCGTTCGTTGGGTGCATTTGGAGTCTGCTTTTTAAAATCGTATTCGAACTGGTGCAGTGGTGAATCTCATCCACAAGGATCTACGATCATTCTTGTACGATGCTAAAGTCACCACTGTCAAGCGGCTCGCAAATGTTCTAAAAAAGGATGGAAATTTGAAAGCGAATGTTGTGCTGGCGTGTAAATTTTCCACGATGAAAAACGGTGAAGTGATCGAAGAAACAAAATACTTCAACACGAGAAACGAAGCGATTCTCGCAGCAACGGACATTAAGATTTGGTTCGATGAGAACGTAACGGACCGTCTGTTTGAAAAAGTGGAAGAATTTCAAGAACGTGATTCAGGCTGGTCATTGCGCGAAATCGTCAACTTGACAGTCAATATGAATCACTTCGTACCACTACGCGGAGGTCTATCTACATTCGTCGAGTTGCCTCGAGAAATACAAAACAAAAAGGCTGTGGTAAATGTGGAAAACAATGACCAATTCTGTTTTCTGTGGTCGGTCGTAGCAGCACTACATCCAGTTACAACACATGCAAATCGACTGAGCTCATATCCCAGCTACAAGCAAGTGCTGAAATATGACGGTATCAATTTCCCGATCGCCTTAAAAGATGTTTGTAAATTTGAAAAAATGAACAATTTAACGATTAATGTGTACGGTATCGACAAGTGTGGCAGAAAAAATGAAATCGTACCGTTATACATGAGTAAAATCAAGTCAGATAAGGCCACTATACATCTCCTCATGGTCGAGGGGAATATCGGTATGGACGTAGATGGGGAAGACAATTTCCAACCAGTTTACCATTTTGCTTGGATCCGTAATCTCTCACGTTTGCTAAGTGCTCAAGTAACAAAATATGACAAACAAACACTGTTTTGTGATAATTGCTTGAACCATTTCAAAATTCAAACTTCTTTTGAAAATCACAAACAAGATTGCATGAGCATAAACAAAACTAAAATGATTTTACCGACTGAACAAAACAAAATTTTGAATTTCAAAAATGATCGATACAAAGAAGATGTACCGTTCGTCGTGTACGCCGACCTCGAATGCCTTCTCGAACCAACGGGAAACGATTGTCAAAAGCATGTTCCGTACAGTGCCGCATATTACTTGAAATGTGCCTTCGATGATTCTCAATCAAAATTCGAACTGAAACGGGGGCCCGATTGTATCGAGTGGTTTATCAAACAATGACGCAAAATTGCTCAAACGATCGATTCTCATTTAAATAATATTGTATCGATGAAACCACTCACTCCCGATGAGAAAAAAGAATATTATAATGCCACGAAATGCCATATATGTGAAAAACCTTTTATTTCGACTGACGTAAAGATCCACGATCACTGCCATTTCACAGGCAAGTATCGTGGTCCCGCACATCAAGGATGCAATTTGAATTATACGAAATCTCACAGTATCCCGATAGTTTTTCACAATATTTCGGGCTACGACTCACATTTTCTGATTAAAGAGTTGGCTACACAATTTAATGGTACGGTAAAACTACTTCCCGTTAACAAAGAAAAATATATTTCATTCACAAAGTACGTCGAAGGCACAAATGTCAATTTACGCTTTATCGATTCTTTCCGTTTCATGGCGAGCAGTCTCGAGAAACTCGCATCTTACCTTAACGATAATGATAAATCAATCACACGCAAGCACTGCAGTGGTGCAGAGGAATTCCAGTTGCTCACGAGAAAGGGAGTTTTCCCTTACGAGTACGTGGACTCGTGGGACAAACTCAACGAAGAGCAGTTGCCATCGAGAGAAAATTTTTATTCAAAATTGACGGGTGAAAATATTTCAGAACAAGACTACGAACACGCAATAAAAGTTTGGGAAAAATTCAACATAACCTCATTGGGTCAATATTCCGATTTGTATTTGAAAACCGATGTTCTACTATTGGCGGATATATATGAGAATTTTCGACGCAACTGCTCTTCGACGTACGATTTGGATCCTCTGCATTATTTTACAGCTCCAGGGCTTGCTTTTGACGCGATGCTTAAATGTACCGGTGTACAGCTTGAGCTTCTCGCCGATCCCGAAATGCTCTTGTTCGTTGAGAAAGGCATTCGAGGCGGTGTTTCACAGTGCTCAAACAGGTATGCTCATGCAAACAACAGATACATGGGTGCAGATTATGATCCAAGCAAAGAGGAATCGTACTTGATGTACTATGACGTTAACAATTTGTACGGTGCGGCTATGAGCCAATATCTACCAGTTGGATCTTTTGAGTGGGAGTCTGAGCCGATAAATGTGCTCAATGTTCCTGACGATTCTCCTGTGGGATATATCCTGGAGGTGGACTTGGAATATCCCCAGGAACTTTTTGAGCTACATAAAGATCTCCCCCTTTGTCCCGAGCATTACGTACCACCTCACAGCAAGCAATCGAAATTAATGACGATATTACTACCGAAAAACAGATACATTATTCATTACGGAAATCTGAAACAATGTTTAAAACTGGGTATGAAACTGATAAAAATTCACAGAATTTTGAAATTTCATCAAGCTCCATGGTTAAAAAAATATATCGATCTGAACACCGAATTGCGAAAAAAATCAAACAACGAATTCGAAAAAAACTTTTTTAAATTAATGAACAATGCCGTATTCGGAAAAACAATGGAAAATGTAAGAAAACAGAAAGATGTTAAGCTCGTGACAAAGTGGGAAGGTCGATACGGTGCAAAGGCTCTCATTGCAAAACCAAACTTCCATAGCTGCACCGTTTTCGAGGATGACATGGTAATTATTGAACTGAATCGCGTCAAAGTACATTTTAACAAACCCATATACGTTAGATTTTCCATACTCGATTTGTCGAAAATTTTCATTTACGACTTTCATTTTAATTACATAAAACCAACATTTGGCGATCGAGCGAAGTTGATGTATACCGACACCGACAGCCTCTTGTACCATTTTACCGTACCTGACATTTATGATTATATTAAGCAAGACTTACATCGATTTGATACTTCCGACTACCCGGTTAATAAAATTTATGGAATTCCACAAGCTAATAAGAAAGTTCTAGGTTTAATGAAAGATGAGATGAATGGTAAAATTATGGAGGAGTTCATAGGACTCCGAGCAAAATTGTACGCGTTTAAAGTTTATGACGATGACAAGGCAATGAAAAAAGCCAAAGGTATCAAGGGATCCACATTGAAAACTATCGAATTTCAAGATTATAAGAATTGTTTGTTTGAGCAACAAGACTTGGTGAAATATCAATACTTAATTCGAAGTAAGAAACATGAAGTACACACGATAAAACAAAAAAAATTAGCATTAAGTTGGTTAGATGATAAGAGGATACTGTTACCTAATACGACGGATACCGTACCATATGGTTATAAAAAATAAAAAGTCCATTATGTACATTTTTTTCTCTTTATTTAAAAAACCTTTCCATATCCTTTACATATCCTTTTCGTCGATCCAACTATTGTGCGAATTATCGAAACCTAACCACTTTACAAGCAATTTATTTCCACGTTTTCGTACGATTTTCTCTACAAGATAAATATCCGGATATTTGACTTTGGTGATTTCTTCCTCATAGAAACCACCTTCGATCGGTTGATCCTGATAGTCTACAAGTTTATATGTTACCGGATTAGTATTTCGCACCTCACTTATCGTAAATATTTCAGTCGTCCAGTTGGGTGTGTAACCTTTTTCGAAAACGTGTTTGTACTTGTTGATTCGAACTTTATCACCGACTTTGAATTTTATTTTCCGCGTACGATTGACTTCGAAATTCCCATAAATATTGCGCAGGATCTTTTTCTCATTCTTAGCGGTAACATCTTTTGGTTTCATTTTAATTGTACGATGTTTGCTATCATTATAGTTTGATATTAAATCAGATGAAATATCTATCCATTTATACGTGCCTCGTAGACTGAATTTCTTCCACATTTTATTTTTTAATGTACGATTAAAACGTTCACATGTCGATGCTTTCATATTACTAAACGTGGAATATAGTTCAATGTGGTAACGTTGCAATAGATTCTTGAAGTCGCTATTATAAAATTCTTTGCCACGATCAACATGCAATTTTTTCGGTATACGGCCTTTCGCGAGTACAGATTTCATAGCGTTCGTTACATCTTTGCCGTTCTTACTCTGTATCGGTACAGCCCAAGCAAATTTGGAAAATACATCGATAATTGCCAGTAGGAATTTGTAGCCATTGTTGTATCGTGAGTATGCTGACATGTCCACAAGATCAGCCTGCCAGGTTTTATCCAATCCACGAATATTCACGTGACGACGGGGATAATTTCTTCTCGCAGGTCTGTGGAGCTCCTCCACTACAGCTATCTTCCGCTCATTCATTTTTTTTTCTCATCTGCCAGCTTCAATTGTCCTTATGCTCCAATGTTCTCAGTCTGTTTTCCAGATCGCTAATGAGCTCAGAGTTGTGCTTCATGAGATCTTGTAGGTTCTCATAATTTATTCGTTCATTTTTTAAATTATTGCCAAATTCGGACTGAAGACCTCGAATCATTATATCAACATCGTCAATATTATTTCGCAAAGAAGACGTAATTTCATATACGAGGTGAACTTCTTGCTGTACAATATTTTTCATGACTCCAACAGTGACTGCATCATTTGCATTTACAGGATCAGCAAGATTACACAATCTTTTATTGTTCATATCATATTGACCATTGGTAGTAATTTTGAATCCATCTCCAGGAGGACCGCGGCTGCCTGGGAGACTACCTTTTCTCGATAACTGTCGTCCAAACACGTCGACGCTCATGGCTCGAATGAATCCGTGTAGTCCACGTACCGTCTAATAAATAATTCCAGCTTCACGCAATTCCTCAATGATGGAGATTATTTCATTGTTATGATTCGTGTTGCCGGCTGCCTGCGATGCCATAAGCAATCTTAGTCGATCCACCAGCTCATTTGGATCATCCCAATAAACGTAGTCCATTTTATTATTCTTCCTAGCAATCATATACAACGGTAAGCCCTTTCCTGATGGTTGTGACCGCCTCTTCGGTGTCCTCCTTGCTGATTTCATCGGAGAATCAACCAGCTTTGCAATAATATTTTTGAATTTATCGTTATCTGTACGAATGGGTTTGTTCGGTTTATAGTATTTGTGATGCGCATTCGTGCTTGTGATAATTGCACCATAATTATCCATATCTGTTGCAGTTATGATCTCTCTGTTTGGTGACTTTTTGAATATCAATTCGAGCAAACCGGGGGAGAGATCGTAAGTATTGTTCTGCACTGAGATGCGCTTGTCATCAAAATTCACCGGCGAATCACCGATCTTCAAAACACCACCCGTGAGTTTGCGAACACCGTATACGGTATCAAGCTCTTTTCCTTCAGTCGTTTCAAACATATGCAGATACTGCTGGACAAGTGATTCACTGGGTGTTTCATGTATAACAGACGAATCCTTCTCGAATGTCGCATCTGGTACTTGTCGATAATCTTCTTTGTTGGATGTTCCATGCACAACAGAAGAATCCTTCTCGTATGATGAATCTAATACTTGTTGATAATCATCATCATCATCATCATCATCATCATCATCATCATCATCATCATCATCATCATCATCATCATCATCATCATCATCATCATCATCATCATCATACGCAGTTCTAAAAGAGCTATCAAGATCCTTTTCTATCTTCAAGGCAGGTTCTTCCTTCTTCAGTTTTTTCTTAATATTCTCCAGTGTTTTCGATTGATCGACAATTTTCTAAAGAGGAGTCACCACGGGTCTGAAAACTTCATCCATGACCCGTTCCATGGTCTCTCTACCTTATTTTATAAGTTTATGCTTTCGTCGAATCGCATCACTCGCGGTTGTGATTTTTCGTAAAACGTCTTTTTCCTTGTTGAATGTTGCGCTCCGCATGTTGACGCCTGACCCCCGTTGGAACGTTGACTGTTCTTATTTCTCTGATGCGCTTATATTTATAAAGCAATCAAATCCTCGGCGATATCGACCATCATTCATGTCTCAATCTTTATCAATCACTACGAAAGAATATTTACTATCGTTCCAGCATGCTGAACACAAATCTTTAAGCTGTGTATACGACATGTCGGTGTTCACATGATCATCATAGATATGCCGTAAATTCATTTCATCTTGACGAAAAAGTACCAGCAAATTAGTATTGTCACGAACTAGGTGTTTTGGGATACGAGCGTACGTTTGACAGAGATAGAACGAGTCAACATCGCGGTGTCGACCCATGCAAAAGAAAGCTCTCATATTATCCTGCTTCTCACAGGCTACATCGTCGAAAATCATGATTGAATTTGGTCGAGCATCTTCGGGCTTGATTACTTTCTCATGATCGTCAAAAGGAAAATATCCCACTCCTTTTACAGTTCCGAGTAAACGCTTGAGAAGTTTGTACTTTGGTTGATTCAACGATTTAGAGTATACATAAACGTTTTCAAATCTCAACCCGTTAGGGTGGGTTATGAGGGTAAAAAGAGCGTTTGCGTTTTGCCACAATTTGACGGTCCACAAATCACAGCACGCACACTGTTTGGCAGCAGAGGTTCATGGCGTCGCTTCTTCGCTTCTCGCTGTGCAAGTTCATCAAAATTCATGACAGACAATTTGTCAGGTTGTGTCTTAAACTTCATCATGATAACGACTGATAGAAATAGGTATAAGTAGGGTGCTTATAAAGATCAGTGTCTCAGTAACGAATGTTCTCTCTTCCGATGAACATGTGAAAAAAAAATGAGTAAACGATACGATTCAAAAAATCCCATAACTAACAGTTTGAAGAATTTCGCGCAAGAACAACATAGACAGTTTCCTCCTCCTTTCACCAGTGACGAACTTAAAGCTGAAAAGATTCGAGAAAGTCAAAGATTTACGGGTGAAGTTGATTCAGGACGATACGGCGCTGTTGGTGACAAGCGGAAAAAGTATTAAAAATGTAGAGTGAAAAAAGTATAAATAGGGCATTCGTAACCTGTAACTGCTTATTCAAAAACATTTCGTGCTATGGTGATGATCATTCGGGAGCGTACGAAAAAACGTGGAAGAGGATTTGTCAATAATTTGATCAATAAGCTCCCCTCTGAGTTACATATACCGGGATATCAGTACTGCGGTCCCGGTACGAAATTAACAGAGAGACTTGCTCGAGGTGATCCTGGTATTAATCCTCTGGACGCTGCTTGCAAAGAACACGATATCGCATACTCGAAAAATCGTGAAAACCTTTCGGTACGACACGAGGCAGATCAAGTGCTTGCGAAAAAAGCCTGGCAAAGAGTTTTTGCAAAAGAGGCGGGTATTGGAGAAAAAGCAGCAGCTTGGGGTGTCGCAATCACAATGAAAGTCAAAACCAAGCTCGGTATGGGTGTGAAGAGAGCACAGAGAAAAAATAACATGAGGAAGATGACGCTAAGGCAGGTAGTCAATGCAGCTAAAGCATCAATGGGCGGTGTGAATCCTATAAAATCGACTCTCAAAGGCGCACGTGACGCCGTGAAGAAGGCAGGTGGAAGGAGAAAAGTTAAATCACCACGTATTCTGCCTGTACCCACGAAAATTGGTGGTTTTCTACCATTTCTCATACCCATTTTTGCTGGACTGAGTGCCACTGGAGCTCTAGCTGGTGGTGCAGCGGGTATAGCAAAAGCCATAAACGATGCTAGCGCCGCTAAAAGACAATTGGAGGAAAGTAAACGTCACAATGAGACGATCGAAGCTATCGCGTTGGGTAAAGGACTTTACCTGCAACCCCACAGGAAAGGTATGGGTTTGCACTTGAAACCCTACTCGGCAAAAAACGCGTAAGGCTACCACACCGAGCTCTCATCGATGCTGATTTGATAAAATACGCCGGAGCTATGAAAATTCCATATTTCCGTGGAGTTTACATGAGAAACGAATTACCCGAGAATGGACCTCGAAAATATGAATCGGCTATTGTGAATCTCGATGATAAGGATGGTCCTGGTACACATTGGGTTGCGTACAAAAAAATCAATGATGAAGTCATTTACTTTGACAGCTTCGGTAATCTTCAGCCACCTCAAGATCTGATAAACTATTTCGGTGTTGGTGGCATTATCAAATATAATCATGAAAGATACCAGAACTATGACACTGTTGTGTGCGGACATTTGTGTCTAAAGTTTTTGAGTGGTTATCTATAAAGTGGATACTCATGTCCTAGGAAGCATCAGTTGAACGTTAACCACCATGAGTGATTCTTTCACATTGACGCTTTCGGGAACGAGCTCCATACTGGAAGCTTACTATTTTCCATCGATCGAACTATCGCCATTCAAAAATTATACTCTCGGACTCGTTGAATTGCTGACATTCAACTCAATACCAAACATTGATGTGGGAAATAATAAGTTTCATGTGGGAGAGGGAACAGTAACCGTACCCACTGGAAGCTATGAAATCGAGGATATCGAGCGATACTTACAGAGCGTACTCTCCAGCAATAATATCTCCATCGATCTGCGACCGAACAACAATACTCTGTGCAGCGAGATCAAGTGCAATCGAGAGATCAATTTTATACCTGACGATTCCATCGGTCGTCTATTGGGATTCACACCACGTGTATTAGCAGCTAATATAATTCATGAATCCGAGCTGCCAGTAGCCATTCTCAAGATCAACTCTCTGCGAGTCGAGTGCAACATTACCACGGGCGCTTATATCAACGAGCAAAGAGTCCACACCATCCATGAATTTTTCCCAGTCGTTCCACCAGGATATAAGATCGTTGAATTACCCTTACACATCATTTACCTTCCGATCGCCACACAGTCAATAGATCATCTTCAGCTCAAACTTGTGAATCAAGACGGACAGTTGGTGAATTTTCGCGGAGAAATCATAACCGTCCGATTACATGTTAAATCAGCATAATGGGTATTGTGTTTGACACGAAAGTTGGACGAAGCTATAAGACTGAATCAAGATGCCGAGAAACAATCAGTCGTCGAGCACCCCTCAAGGAGCTAACACGTCGAAACATTCAGTTTTTGAAGACTCTGAGATTGAAAATCAAACCCCAAGCAGGAAGAAAAAGTGGACAATAAAAATTCGATTCTGCTGTATTGCTTGCATCGTACCATGGAGGAGATCTTGACAATACAAAAACCAATTATCTTCGATGAGTCTATCGCGCACTATGAGATTCATGCGTATCAACCGTTTGCATCGGCAACCTTCAATAACAACGATGAAATCCGAATTGCCGTTCAACATCAAGACTTGTGTTTGCTACCCAGCAAAAGCTCATTGCACGTACATGGTCGACTAACGAAGATTAATGGAACTGCAGTTCAAAATACGAAGCTAATCAATAACGCTATCTGCCATTTGTTTGAAGAAATACGATATGAGCTAAATGCCATTGAGATCGATCGAAGCAAAAATGTAGGCCTCACGACTCTCATGAAGAATTATGTATCCCAGAGCCCTGGACAAATGACTCTGATGGAAAATGCTGGTTGGCTCAACGATGATGATGAGGCTACGTTGACGGATGAGAATGGATACTTTGATCTTTCTATAGCACTAAATCTAATACTCGGATTCGCTGAAGATTACAATCGAATTATCGTTAATGCCAAACACGAGTTAATCCTGACAAGATCGAATAATGATACGAACGCCATTGTACAAACACCTTCCGAAGGTCAGGCTGCTGCTGAACAATTCAAGATTTCATTGAATAAAATCGAATGGATGGTGCCGTACATCAAAGTTTCCGATCAGCGAAAAATCCAGCTGCTCAGCTTTATTGCCAAGGATCCATCGATTGCCATGAGTTTCCGTACGTGGGAATTGTACGAGTATCCACTACTACCGGCTACCTCGAAACACGTGTGGGTCGTTAAAACATCGACGCAACTCGAAAAACCTCGATACGTTATAGTCGGATTTCAAACTGCGAGGAAAAATAATGCAAATACGAATGCGAGTCACTTTGATCACTGCAATATTCGCAATATTAAGCTGTTTTTGAACTCTCAATGCTATCCTTATGCGAACTTGAATCTTGATATTCCTCACAACCAATATGCTCTTCTGTATGATATGTATGCAAACTTCCAAGCGTCATATTGCGGCAAAGAATCTGAACCATTGTTGAGCAAAGCCGATTTCCTCAAATACGCACCATTAATTGTTATCGATTGTTCGAAACAAAACGAATTTTTGAAATCGGGGCCAGTCGATATTCGCTTGGAATTCGAGTCAGCGAATTCTTTCCCACCTCAAACATCAGCATATTGTTTGATTTTGCATGATCGAATCGTTGAATACAATCCAATTAGTGGTAATGTTAAGAAATTAGTATAATTTTTTTTGCTTAAAACTATGATGTATTGGTTTTTTGAATAAAAAAAACATGGTATATTTTCGAGAGTATTTTTTATTTCTTTCCATTATCCCTTTCCTTACAAATCGTCACAAATTCTTTCATTTTTTTCACAAGATCGTATAGATTTTGTGTATGATCTATTACAAGGTTAACAGGTTCATCCTCGAAAAATACATACTCATTCGCCTGTATTTCACGTTTAAGTTGAAACAATTTCATGCTCAAATAGCCGACAAAGTGATATAAATCTTTAACGTGTGTATCAATAACATCGATTGAATCACGCATGACGTTGCACTCGGAACACGATATTCGATCTTCAGTATTACACTTTTTATCACACTTCAAAGTTTTCACATTTTTTTTCCAAGTCAAATAAGTCACAGATGAAATCTTGAATATTTTCCGGTGCAACATCCCCGAAATGTCTCTCGACAACTTCATCGTAACTGCTGGCGTATGGTGGAATTGAAAGCAAATGTTGCTCTTCGTTCGGCGATAATTCGTCCATGATGACTGATTGGCGGGTTGGAGAAGTCTTCCTTTATATAGCTTTTTCCCCCACCCTCCGTTTCGAGATCGTTATTTAAAAAATTTTATTACGCCCTATCATTTTTTCGATTGAACTTGAAATGCGTTTATTTTTTAATTTTTTTTATACATAGCATGTCTACACGTGGAATAATTTTTTATTAGTGGTATGGGTCCATCAAAATCATCTTCGCTTATTGCCTGATGGTGTTTTTCACATCGGCGATACTTCATAATAGCTTCATCCATTTCCATTTCTCTAGGTAGTCTATCCCATACATCATCGATATCGTTCCATGCCCAACTGAGAATGAACTCTTTCGAGAGATGAGCAATATCTTCAGTCCTCATGTCTCGCAAATTTCCCAATTTAGAAAATAATTTCACCGATGTTGAAAATGATGGAGTCCCATACTCCAAATACCATTTCCTCAACCTTAGGACATTTTCGAAGGCGCAGTTGTATCGGCGCACCCCATTATGATATTTGTGATGCCAGCATGTTGGTACTCTCAATTCTTGCAATGCGGGACACCCCAAATCTTCCATGTTCACAATTGGTTTCCAATATCCTATGATATCCTCGATCCACTGTTTTTTTTCAAGGCCTTTTACGTAAATCAAACTTACATCCCTCAAAATGATGTCGAATACGTCTTTTAATTTAGGGTAAGGAATATCTCCAACATTCCAGGGAATACCGTGATAATTCCGTTCACACCGCAAGTTCATGCATTTATATTTGGCTGGCAACTCATTCCATTTACAAGGTGGTTTAATGAGTAAACACCCAATCTCCTCATAACCCTCTTTATTTTGATGAATTTTAGCTGCTGCCAGCTCCTTCATGACAAACTCATTGATGAGTTTCTTGAAACCTTGTACATCCAAAATTATTTCCATGTCAATGCTATTTTTTTTTCCGTACAACGAACCGGAACAAACTGATCGATTATAACGCAAAAATCGGCTTTTATAGAACATACCCCCACCATTTGTATTCGAGATCAAATGCTCCTGAATATTTGCGAAAGATGACGTCATCTTTCTCGAAGCTTCTAGAATATTCGAGAAGGATGACATCATCTTTCTCGAAGCTTCGGTGATATCACCCCTCTCGCCCTCCTACAAGGATGACGCCATCTTAACTGTGTAGATTATGATTATTATTCGAAGCTTCTAGAAGGATGCCCCTCGGCTTCCCCTCTCGGCTCCCCCTTCTATAAGGATGACGTCATCGTAACTGCGTAGTTTATTATTATTATCGAATCTTCCAGAAGGTTCGAGAAGGTTCGAAAAAAGATGACGTCATCGTAACTGCATAGATTATTATTATTATTGAATCTTCCAGAAGGTTTGAGAAGGATGACGTAACTGCGTAGTTTTTTTTTTTTTTTTTAAATCGAAGCTTCCAGAAGCTTCTAGAAGGATGACGTCACGCAACTATCTCTCTCTCACAATCATTCTGTATATTATCCGAATATATTGTATATATGTTGCATTAAATGTTTTTTACAATGTATTATTGTTTACAATGTATTATAATGTATTATTGTTTACAATGTATTATAATGTATTATTGTTTACAATGTATTATATTGTATTATTGTTACAATGTATATATTATTCGAAGCTTCTAGAAGGATGCCCCCTCGGCTTCCCCCCTCTCGGCTTCCCCTCTCGCCCCTTCACCCCCTCGCCCACATTTGGTCCAGAATCGGCCTTGTATATCTACTATGGGATTTTATAGCCATTTTCATCCCGTGTAGCGATCAATTGAGAATCCATAATTCCCGCTAAAGATAAAATAAGTTCCAAGAACAGAATTAATAATATTTAAACTTTAATCAGAACTCGACTTTAATGGTGCATCGTTGAATAGAATCGAAAGGTTCGATGAAGGGGACGGAATTTATCTCACGCAGCGAAAGCTGCGGGACGTCCTGTCGTCTCTTTTCTCGCAATTAGCGACGAATTCTTACTCATACCGCAAGGAGATGAAATCAAACATGGCAAGGGCATCGTGAATTTACGAATATCTAGTAGAACGAAATAGTGCAATCGAGAAGGTTGCTTTCATCTCCTGCATCAGGATATGGAGGGGATTTTATAGACATTTTTATCACGCGTAGCAATACAACTGGACGAGCGTTCATAATCCCCGCTGTATATAAAATATGTTCCAAGAGCGGAATTGATAATATTCAAAGGTTAGTCAGAACTCGACTAAAATGGTCAAAAGTTTAGTAGAATCGGAAGGTTTGCTCGGGACGACGGAATTCCTCTCGCACAGCGAAAGCTGCGAGACGTCCTTTCATCTCTTTTTTTGTGATGAGCCACAAATGCTCACTATTACCGCAAGGAGATGATACCAAACATGACGAGGGCATTGTGATTTCTTGAATACCGAGTAGAACGAAACAATGCAAACTGAAGAGTTGATTTCATCTCCTTCAGTATGATATGCAGGGGATTCTATAGTTATTTTCATCGCGTCTAGCGATGCAACTACATGTGCGTTCACAATTTCCGCTAATGATATAATTAGTTCCTGGAGCACAATTGATAATATTTAAACGTTAATCTGATCTGAACTATAATGGTGAAGTATTAAAAACAGTCGAATGGTTCGATCGGAAAGACGGGATCCATCTCTGGCAGCGAAGGCTGCGGGACGTCCTGTCCTCTCTTTTCTTGCGATGAGGAACGTATGCTCACTCATACCGCAAGGAGATGAAATCAAACACGACAAGGCCATCGGAAAATCACGAATATCTAGTAGAACGCAACTGTGCAATCGGAAAAGTTGATTTCATCTCCTGTCACATCCGCTTCAAAATTTCATGATATAATATTACAATTAAACTCTATAAATACGTTTCGACTTCGGAACGAAACTTTCACGGGAACGGATGTGACTTCGCGATCCCACGGATCGACAGTCTTATCAGCACATTCTTTTGGTAAGCAAATGCGAGTCCCCGCGAGCTCAAGGAGAACTCAAGGGTATACACGGGCCGATCAAAATTGCCACATTTGCAAAAATTGTCCTGGCGGGACCCAGCGGCGAGCTAGAGTTCCCCGCTGTGTCGCGTCAGTACTGAGTTGTACCAAGTTGCGAAAGCACGCTCAGACAAATACTCCGGCTCTTAGCTTGTCGTGGCGGCCTTAAGCCCGTGAAGATCTCGCGGTGGCTCGCATAGACCATCAGTCTATAGTCGATATCCTTGTTGTGTTGTTACCCCCTTTCAATTGCTATTTCCATTAAAGTTTTACTTATCAAAATATTCACTTCAACCGAATCTCCCGGCCTTAACTTCAGTTAGACACTATAAGTAGTGACAATAAGTTTAGTGACTATAAGTTAGTGACAATAAGTTAGTGACAATAAGTGCCATAAGCGTCATTAATACAAATTTTGGGATTTTATACCGTTTTCTTCTGTTCTTCGTACAAAGTAAGTCCCCGCTCTGCGGCATTATATTAATCTATATACATATATATCGTCCTACTTGGATAAGGTGTCAGCGAGTGAGAACGCGGGCGAGCGCGGCTGACGTAGTGCAGCCACTCTCACCTTACTTCTTCCTCTCTCCTTCGCGGGGCACCCAGTTACTGTATTTCATTTCCCCTATCTAATTTTACTCGTTCACAGATACATGAATAAATCTAAATATTATCAACCCATATTAATATATCATTTAATCCGTCAGATCACCCCTTCCTTATTTCAGAGCGTGACCGGGCCCGTATGGGACGGAGTAGAGGCGCCCAATAAAAATTATTAAATAGAAAATAAATACAAACGAAATTATAGTTTGCAGTGCCTTTTGCACGTAACACTCCTATAGTAGGATATCCAGGGGATTTTATAGCCATTTTCATCGCGTGTAGTAATACAATAAAATGAGCGTTCGTTATTCCCGCTAAAGATAAACAAGTTCCAAAAGCGGAATTGATAATATTTGAGCGTTAGTCATAATTTGACTCAAATGGTCACATGTTGAATAGAATCGGAAGCTTCAATCGGGATGACGGAAGTCATCTCGCTCAGCAAAAGCTGCGGGACGTCCTTTCGTCTCTTTTGATGCGATGAGCGACGATTGCTCACTTACACCGCAAGGAGATGAAATCAAACGCGACAAGGTCATCAAAAAATTACAAATATCGTGTAGAACGCAACTGTGCGATCGGAAAAGTTGATTCCATCTTCTACAGTAAGATATGTAGGGAATTTTATATCCGTTTCCATCGCGTGCAGTGAAACAATAAAATAAGCTCTGGGTATTTCCGCTGGAGATGAAATAAGTTGCAAGAGCGGAATTGATAATGTTCAAACATTAATCAGATCTCAACTAATATGGTGAAGTATTAACAAGATCCGAAAGAGGTTCGATCGGGAAGATGGAATCCCCCTCGCGCTGTGTATCAAAGACGTCGAATGCCCGGTCGTCGCTCTTCTTGCGGTGAGACACGGATGCTAATCAATACTACAAGGAGATGAAATCAACGATGACAAGGGCTCCGTGAATTTACATATACCGAGTAGAACGCAACAGTGCAATCGAAAAAGTTGATTTCATCTCCTACTGTAGAATATGCATGGGATTTTATAGCCATTTTCATCCGTTGTAGCGATCAAAGTAATTGAGAATCCATAATTCCCGCTAAAGATAAAATAAGTTCCAAGAACAGAATTAATATTATTTAAACTTTAATCAGAACTCGACTTTAATGGTGCAATGTTGAATAGAATCGAAAGGTTCGATGAGGGAGACGGAATTTATCTCTCGCAGCGAAAGCTGCGGGACGTTCTGTCGTCTCTTTTCTCGCAATGAGCGACGAAGTCTCACTCATACCGCAAGGAGATGAAGTCAAACACGACAAGGGCATCGGAAATTGCCAAATATTGAGCAAAACCGAATCGCTGAGTCGGATATCTTGAGTTTGTTTCCCACAGTGAAAAATACAGGAGTACTGACCGTAATTTCGAATATGGGATTTAAAATAGTCGAATTTTGGAAATAATCGAATCGCTTTATTAGGATCATGGAGTTCATTTCTTCCAGTGAAATATTAACGATATTCTATCGTTTTTTTTCTTGTGATTGCCCATGGATGCACACTGCTACCGCAAGAGATGAAATCGAACGTGACATGTGCATCGTAAATAATAAAATATCACGTAGAACGGAATCCTGCAAGCGGAATTGCGGATTTCATCTCCCACAGTAGAAAATACAGGTGATCTGATCGGCGTTTTCCAAGGATATTCCAAGGATACCCTCAACAAAGGATTTGCAATCGCCCTTTCGCAATATTTTTACAAATTCAGGCTTCTTCATCGGCTCCATCGCAAAATATGCTGCTGTTTTAGAATAAGGCTACATGTCCTTCTGGCGATGGTTTTAATGGGTATAGGACATTCCAAGATTCTACTTACCGAAGAATCGAATGAAATACAGGCATCTGTGTTCGTTATATCAAACTATCTTCCTCAACTCTCGGGAATAGTTTTCATCCTTCGGATTTTCTAACCAGTCGTTTTGAGTGACTCGTAAGGATTTTTTTCAGCAATCGGGGCTGAAAAAAATCTCGACATGCCCTAGTTTATTGACGCCGATACTAATAATAATAAGAATCATCGTTGCATAAAGAGTTATCATTATTATTATTATTATTTCATTGTTATTATTATAAGTATAAAATTATGCATGATAATAATAACAATGAGAATAATCATTATTATTTTCACCGTTATTATTATTAATATGATAGTAATAATAGGAATAATAATAATAACAATAATAATAATAATAATAATAATAATAATAATAATAATAATAATAATAATAATAATAATAATAATAATAATAATAATAATAATAATAATAATAATAATAATAATAATAATAATAATAATAATAATAATAATAATAATAATAATAATAATAATAATAATAATAATAATAATAAATAATAATAATAATAATAATAATAATAATAATAATAATAATAATAATAATAATAATAATAATAATAATAATAATAATAATAATAATAATAATAATAATAATAATAATAATAATAATAATAATAATAATAACAATAATAATAATAGTAATAATAATAATGATAATAATAATAATAATAATCCCTCCCGTGGGTCCACCTGGCCGTGGTGGGAGGGCCGAGTACCTAGCCAGCAAGCCAGCTGGAGGGGAAACTAACGGACCCAACACACACACATACACACACACATACACAAACACTTACACAATCACGCCCAGCGACAGATCGGATGATGAACGCTCGGGGACCCTATAAATGGGCTCCTCCCGGAAAAGCGAATGAAGGGATCCCCTATAAACGGGCTCTTCCCAGGAATGGAAGGGAATCCCTATAAACGGGCCCTTCCCATGTATGGATTCCGGTCTGCCGTCACGGGCACTTGCTCTCACTCGCACACAACACACAGGGGGGACACACGAGACAAGAACAGGGGGGGGGGGCTCAGGGGCCGCGCGTTGTTCCAGCGCGGTACGTGGAGCTCCGTCCACGAGGAGCCTTCGGCGAGATGGAACAAAAAATGATGATATGTACGAACAAAAACAAAAAGTACCTCAAGTGGAAACCCCCTCGCAGGGGCAATCCACCCTGGGTTCCGATCGGGTGAAAGCCCCGGTGGCCACAGGCAGCGGCAAGGATTTTGAGGGCCGCGAATCGTACGTTGAAGCGACGGAAAAGACGACCGACAGCGACAACGAGACTGACAGACGACGACTGAAAATACCAGGACGAAACCGGACAGACAGCGTGTCGAGCGGAGGCAGCGGAGGAAGCTTTCTCTCTACCACGGACATCACACCGGAGACGCCAAAAACACAAACAGGACCGAAAGACGAACTGACAGAGCTGTTGCAGCTCATTTACTCGACAGCGACGAAAATGGCACAGGCAGCCAAGGTACAGAAAAACATGAACATGACGGTCAAGACCGGAATCGCGACGATCCTCGAGGCTGCGGACATGGCGCTGCAGAAACGCATGGACGCAGTTCCTCCGAGACCGACGACGGACAACACAAGGACAGAAACCAAAACAACGACGGACAACACAAGGACAGAAACGACCGACAAAGAGACACCGCGGACAAAACGGAAACGGGAACCGACCGGAACTACCCCGGAGTCCTCCCAAAAGAGGATTCCGACGGCGGAATCGGCCGGGGCCGGGGCCTGGAAGACGGTGACGAGAGGACGACCCGACAAGACGGTCAAGAAAAAGGGACCTGACAAAACAGACACGAACACGAAACCCCGGCCGGACCGGGACGAACGGGCCCCTCGGAAACGGGGCACCGCCGTCCTGGTCAAGCCGGGACCGGACAAGACGTACTCGGACATAGTACGGATGATACGGACGACAATCGACCCGAAAGAGAGTCACGTGCAGGTGAAGACGCTACGAAAAACGAAAAACGGCCTGTGTCTGGTGAAGATACAGGCAGACCCGAACGGACCGGACGGACGTAACGAATTCAAACAACGGTTACAAGACGCGGTCGGGGGAGCGGGCAGTGTCCGGGCCATGGACTCCAAAGTCCAATTGGAGATCATGGACTTGGACTGCGTCGCGACCGTGGCCGACGTGACAGACGCACTGAGACGGGAAACAGGACGAGACACGGACTACCGGGTCCACATCTTCGGTCCGAACCGCGCCGAGCAGTACATGGCTGTATGCGACGTGGAGTCGCACGAAGCCGATGTGCTGCTTCGGCGGGGGGGGGATCGGGATTGGGTGGATGCACTGCCGCGTTCGAAAACGACTGACAGTAACGAGATGTCACAAGTGCCTCGGCTTCGGCCACGTGAAGGCAAATTGTACGAACAAGGACAGGACAAAGTGCTGCCGAAGGTGCGGCACACCTGGACACTACGCGACGGACTGCAAAGAGAAGCCGGTCTGTCCCCTGTGCACCGAGGCTGGGCACAAAGACGTGGCGCACCTCGCCGGATCCGGCGGGTGCGCGATGTTCCGTGCAGCGCTGGAGGAGTGCAGGAAACAGGCTGGACGACGGACAGGATAGTTCAGGGTAACCTGAACAGAAGTAGGACAGCAGACATGCTACTACCACAGATAGCTGACGAACACGACGCGGACGTCCTGATTCTGTGCGAACCGTACAGGAGAAGGATGACCCAGACGTACATCACGAACGAGACAGAGACAACAGCTATCTGGGTGAGGGGTGCTGCCCGGACTCGAATAACTGACCGGGGCTGCGGGGACGATTTCGTCTGGGCTAAGGTCGGCGCTGTCACATATGTCAGCGTCTACCTGACACCCAACTGCACCGCGGCGGAATTCGAGAGAAAGGTAGCACTCCTCGAGGACGGAATCAGAGATCTGCCCGGGGAGGTGGTTATCGGGGGGGACCTCAACGCCAGGGCAATCGAGTGGGGAATGACAGAAACGAACAGACGCGGACTGCTGCTCCTGGAAATGGCCGCAAGGCTAGATCTGGTAGTAGCAAACACGGGAAATACGCCAACGTACAGACGACCCGGGTTTGGCTTCTCCATCCCGGATGTGACAATGACGTCGGACAGGACGCTGCCACGGGTGAGGGGATGGCGGGTGGTCGAGGACTACACGGCCAGTGACCACCAGTACATCGTCTTCGAAGTGGCAGGACAGACAGCAACGAGACAAACGAGGACACAACACCCCCCGCGGTGGAACCTTAAGAAACTCGACGCACAGAAATTCACCGAGGAGCTGATGGCTGCATCGGCTCCTATAACGAACGTTCCCCCGGAGCTGACAGGCCGGCAACGGGCAGAACGCTTGGCAGACGAAACGGCCAAACTGACGCAACGACTGTGCAACGCGACAATGCCGAAACTCCAACAGCGGCAAAACAGACGACCGCAGTACTGGTGGACAGACGAGATAGCCGAACTGCGTAGGATCTGTCTGGCGAACAAACGACGCGTAACGAGGGCTAGAGGCAGACCCGAAAGGGAAAACCTCCAAGCGACCTACAAGACAGCACGGAAAGCACTGACGAACGCCATACGGGACAGCAAAACGCGATGCTGGAGGAAGCTCTGCGAGGAGGTGGACGAGGACCCCTGGGGTACCGGCTACAAGATTGTGACCGGTAGACTAGGGGCCCGAGTAACACCGGAACTCAAAGACGCTGCTACCGCAGGACGAATTGTTGACGGACTTTTTCCGACGCACCCGCTACGGACGGACGTGACTGACGACACGGACGTCCCGATAGCCCCCATATTCACCGTGCAGGAGCTTACCAAAGCAACTGCCGCAATGAAGACTGGTAAGGCACCGGGACCGGACGGAGTACCGGCGGAGATTCTTCGGCTGATGGGCAACTGGAGGCCGGAGATACTCCTCGACCTTTACAACACGTGCTTGACGACAGGGACATTCAGCGACGATTGGAAGTTGGCGCGGCTCGTCCTTCTCCCAAAAGGTAAGGGCGACCCCGATACGCCATCGGCCTATCGACCGCTGAGCCTACTGAACACGACGGGAAAACTCTACGAACAGTTACTGAGACCAAGACTCACGGACGCGATACAGACCGGGGGAGGCCTTTCAGAACTGCAGTTCGGCTTCCGAAGGGGTCGATCAACGATTGGTGCAATCCGAAAAGTGGTCGACGCCTTCGAGGAACTAGACGGACACTGCCACGCGGCGCGACCTGTCGTGCTGCTGGTGACGCTCGACATCAGGAACGCGTTCAACTCGGCCAGGTGGGTGGATATCTTGGAGGCACTTAGCGGTGGCTTCGGGGTCCCGCGTTACCTGGTCCGGGTCGCGGAGGACTACCTGAGAAACAGACGGATAACGTACGAGACGACCGAGGGACAGGTGACGAGACAAATCACCGCGGGGGTCGCACAGGGATCGATACTGGGACCGGATCTTTGGAACGGTTTATACGACAGTCTGCTCAGGCTGGAGATGCCGCTCGGGGTACTCCTCGTCGCCTACGCCGATGACGTGGCGGCGGTGATCACTGAGCGCTCTCCGGAACTGGCGCAGCTGAAGTTGAACCAGACAATGAGACGAATCGGACGTTGGATGACCAACCACGGACTTCAACTCGCGACACAAAAGACGGAACTGACGTTTCTCACGAGGAAACGCATACAGACGAGACTGACTATGAAGGTTGGGACGGACGAGATACAGGCTGGAACGGAAGTCAAGTATCTAGGGGTGACTCTGGATACGAAGATGACCTTCTGGCCTCACATACAGAAGACGGTTCAGAAGGCGGCTGAGAGGATCGCATCCTTGAGCCGCCTGATGGCAAACACGACGGGACCAAGACCGGGGAAAAGACGACTGTTGATGGCGACAGCCCACTCGATCCTTCTCTACGGGGCGGAGATCTGGGCAGATGCTCTAAAGACAAAAAAGTACAGCAAGGCGATGACTAGAGTACAGAGACAAGGGGCGTTGCGGATCGCGAGCTCCTACCGGACAGTCTCTGCACAGGCTGTCTTGGTGGTGGCGAACGTAATTCCCGTGGATCTTCTCGCCGAAGAGCGCAAGAGGATCTACGGGCGCAATGCGGACGTGAGACGAGAGGACGCGGCAAAGACCGAACGCGACAGAACGTTACAGGTGTGGCAACAACGATGGACGCTCGAACAAACAGGTAACTGGACAAGACGACTGATACGGGACCTGAGACCGTGGACTGGAAGGACATTCGGGGACGTAAATTTTTACGTTACCCAGCTTCTGACGGGACACGGCTACTTTCGACGATACCTAAACAACATGAACAGAGTACGGACGCCGGACTGTAAGTACTGTGGACACGAACGAGACGACGCGGAACACACATTTTTTGTGTGTGACCACTGGACGGACTTGAGACGAGAACTCGAGACGACAATAGGTAACATCACACCGGACAACATAGTACAGGTGATGTTACGCAGACAGGAATGGTGGTTACTTGTAGCCACCTACACAGAGACGATACTGCGACGGAAAAACGCGGACGGCTGCCTGACAGACGACTGAGCAGACCGAGCGACGCGACCTAACAGAATACAGACAAACGAGACGAACGAACGAATACGGACAGGACCCCCCAGCCAGAAGTAATATAAACATAGTCCCTGGTTGGGGGAGAGGGTGAAGGAGTTGGCGGTTTAGTGGGTAGGCCTGTTTTTTTGGGAGTCCCACATACCCCCCTGGGCTGAAAGTCCAGATCTGTAAGACTGGGCTGTAGGTCCAGGGGGTATCCGTCAAAAGGATTCCGCAACTCATAAAAAAAAAAAAAAAAAAAAAAAAAAAAAAAAAAAAAATAATAATAATAATAATAATAATAATAATAATAATAATAATAATAATAATAATAATAATAATAATAATAATAATAATAATAATAATAATAATAATAATAATAATAATAATAATAATAATAATAATAATAATAATAATAATAATAATAATAATAATAATAATAATAATAATAATAATAATAATAATAATAATAATAATAATAATAATAATAATAATAATAATAATAATAATAATAATAATAATAATAATAATAATAATAATAATAATAATAATAATAATAATAATAATAATAATAATAATAATAATAATAATAATAATAATAATAATAATAATAATAATAATAATAATAATAATAATAATAATAATAATAATAATAATAATAATAATAATAATAATAATAATTTTTTTTTTTTTTTTTTTTTTTTTTTTTTTTTTTTTTTTTTTGCGTGTGGAGCGTGTGGAGGGCCCCACTGGAGGTGAGGTTCGGGAGCATAACACCCGAGACCATCGTGGGTATTATGCTCCGGAACGCGGAGGCCTGGGCGGAGGTAGCGACCGCCGTAGAGTCGCTCCTCCGCCAAAAAAAGGCGGTAATGGACGCGCCGGGCGCCGAAGTGGCGTAAAGATCTAGGCGCCACCCCGAAGTAATGCGAAAGCGGTTCCGGGGTGGTGCGGGCGTCACGGAGGGGGGTTTTAGCCGGTAGGGCCGCAAGGCGAGCCCGGCACTCGGGGGTCCAGTCGGACCCCCGGTTGTGCGTAAGGGCATTTCCCCCCTCCTTAAAAAAAAAAAAAAAAAAAAAAAAAAAAAAAAAAAAAAATTATTATTATTATTATTATTATTATTATTATTATTATTATTTTTTTTTTTTTTTTTTTTTAGGAGTTGCGGAATCCTTTTGACGGATACCCCCTGGACCTACAGCCCAGTCTTACAGATCTGGACTTTCAGCCCAGGGGGGTATGTGGGACTCCCAAAAAAACAGGCCTACCCACTAAACCGCCAACTCCTTCACCCTCTCCCCCAACCAGGGACTATGTTTATATTACTTCTGGCTGGGGGGTCCTGTCCGTATTCGTTCGTTCGTCTCGTTTGTCTGTATTCTGTTAGGTCGCGTCGCTCGGTCTGCTCAGTCGTCTGTCAGGCAGCCGTCCGCGTTTTTCCGTCGCAGTATCGTCTCTGTGTAGGTGGCTACAAGTAACCACCATTCCTGTCTGCGTAACATCACCTGTACTATGTTGTCCGGTGTGATGTTACCTATTGTCGTCTCGAGTTCTCGTCTCAAGTCCGTCCAGTGGTCACACACAAAAAATGTGTGTTCCGCGTCGTCTCGTTCGTGTCCACAGTACTTACAGTCCGGCGTCCGTACTCTGTTCATGTTGTTTAGGTATCGTCGAAAGTAGCCGTGTCCCGTCAGAAGCTGGGTAACGTAAAAATTTACGTCCCCGAATGTCCTTCCAGTCCACGGTCTCAGGTCCCGTATCAGTCGTCTTGTCCAGTTACCTGTTTGTTCGAGCGTCCATCGTTGTTGCCACACCTGTAACGTTCTGTCGCGTTCGGTCTTTGCCGCGTCCTCTCGTCTCACGTCCGCATTGCGCCCGTAGATCCTCTTGCGCTCTTCGGCGAGAAGATCCACGGGAATTACGTTCGCCACCACCAAGACAGCCTGTGCAGAGACTGTCCGGTAGGAGCTCGCGATCCGCAACGCCCCTTGTCTCTGTACTCTAGTCATCGCCTTGCTGTACTTTTTTGTCTTTAGAGCATCTGCCCAGATCTCCGCCCCGTAGAGAAGGATCGAGTGGGCTGTCGCCATCAACAGTCGTCTTTTCCCCGGTCTTGGTCCCGTCGTGTTTGCCATCAGGCGGCTCAAGGATGCGATCCTCTCAGCCGCCTTCTGAACCGTCTTCTGTATGTGAGGCCAGAAGGTCATCTTCGTATCCAGAGTCACCCCTAGATACTTGACTTCCGTTCCAGCCTGTATCTCGTCCGTCCCAACCTTCATAGTCAGTCTCGTCTGTATGCGTTTCCTCGTGAGAAACGTCAGTTCCGTCTTTTGTGTCGCGAGTTGAAGTCCGTGGTTGGTCATCCAACGTCCGATTCGTCTCATTGTCTGGTTCAACTTCACCTGTGCCAGTTCCGGAGAGCGCTCAGTGATCACCGCCGCCACGTCATCGGCGTAGGCGACGAGGAGTACCCCGAGCGGCATCTCCAGCCTGAGCAGACTGTCGTATAAACCGTTCCAAAAATCCGGTCCCAGTATCGATCCCTGTGCGACCCCCGCGGTGATTTGTCTCGTCACCTGTCCCTCGGTCGTCTCGTACGTTATCCGTCTGTTTCTCAGGTAGTCCTCCGCGACCCGGACCAGGTAACGCGGGACCCCGAAGCCACCGCTAAGTGCCTCCAAGATATCCACCCACCTGGCCGAGTTGAACGCGTTCCTGATGTCGAGCGTCACCAGCAGCACGACAGGTCGCGCCGCGTGGCAGTGTCCGTCTAGTTCCTCGAAGGCGTCGACCACTTTTCGGATTGCACCAATCGTTGATCGACCCCTTCGGAAGCCGAACTGCAGTTCTGAAAGGCCTCCCCCGGTCTGTATCGCGTCCGTGAGTCTTGGTCTCAGTAACTGTTCGTAGAGTTTTCCCGTCGTGTTCAGTAGGCTCAGCGGTCGATAGGCCGATGGCGTATCGGGGTCGCCCTTACCTTTTGGGAGAAGGACGAGCCGCGCCAACTTCCAATCGTCGCTGAATGTCCCTGTCGTCAAGCACGTGTTGTAAAGGTCGAGGAGTATCTCCGGCCTCCAGTTGCCCATCAGCCGAAGAATCTCCGCCGGTACTCCGTCCGGTCCCGGTGCCTTACCAGTCTTCATTGCGGCAGTTGCTTTGGTAAGCTCCTGCACGGTGAATATGGGGGCTATCGGGACGTCCGTGTCGTCAGTCACGTCCGTCCGTAGCGGGTGCGTCGGAAAAAGTCCGTCAACAATTCGTCCTGCGGTAGCAGCGTCTTTGAGTTCCGGTGTTACTCGGGCCCCTAGTCTACCGGTCACAATCTTGTAGCCGGTACCCCAGGGGTCCTCGTCCACCTCCTCGCAGAGCTTCCTCCAGCATCGCGTTTTGCTGTCCCGTATGGCGTTCGTCAGTGCTTTCCGTGCTGTCTTGTAGGTCGCTTGGAGGTTTTCCCTTTCGGGTCTGCCTCTAGCCCTCGTTACGCGTCGTTTGTTCGCCAGACAGATCCTACGCAGTTCGGCTATCTCGTCTGTCCACCAGTACTGCGGTCGTCTGTTTTGCCGCTGTTGGAGTTTCGGCATTGTCGCGTTGCACAGTCGTTGCGTCAGTTTGGCCGTTTCGTCTGCCAAGCGTTCTGCCCGTTGCCGGCCTGTCAGCTCCGGGGGAACGTTCGTTATAGGAGCCGATGCAGCCATCAGCTCCTCGGTGAATTTCTGTGCGTCGAGTTTCTTAAGGTTCCACCGCGGGGGGTGTTGTGTCCTCGTTTGTCTCGTTGCTGTCTGTCCTGCCACTTCGAAGACGATGTACTGGTGGTCACTGGCCGTGTAGTCCTCGACCACCCGCCATCCCCTCACCCGTGGCAGCGTCCTGTCCGACGTCATTGTCACATCCGGGATGGAGAAGCCAAACCCGGGTCGTCTGTACGTTGGCGTATTTCCCGTGTTTGCTACTACCAGATCTAGCCTTGCGGCCATTTCCAGGAGCAGCAGTCCGCGTCTGTTCGTTTCTGTCATTCCCCACTCGATTGCCCTGGCGTTGAGGTCCCCCCCGATAACCACCTCCCCGGGCAGATCTCTGATTCCGTCCTCGAGGAGTGCTACCTTTCTCTCGAATTCCGCCGCGGTGCAGTTGGGTGTCAGGTAGACGCTGACATATGTGACAGCGCCGACCTTAGCCCAGACGAAATCGTCCCCGCAGCCCCGGTCAGTTATTCGAGTCCGGGCAGCACCCCTCACCCAGATAGCTGTTGTCTCTGTCTCGTTCGTGATGTACTATTATTATTACTATTATTATTATTATTATTATTATTATTATTATTATTATTATTATTATTATTATTATTATTAATTTATATTTCATTATTATTATATTTTATTATGATTAATATTAAGACGATAACTATGTCAAATCTCCCACGACGAGGAATAACGTTTTTCCACGAAAATAATTTTTCGTCATTTTTTTCGACACTGCTCTCATGCATTAGCTGTGACTTACAAATTGAACATGAAAATTGTGTGAAATTTTTACGATTATGTGGATTTCTTTCAGAACTTTTTAAATTGCAATTTATTAAAAAAATTTTTGAAAAAAATTTTTGAAATTCATGAAAAAGCTTTTTTTTATACCCATTGAATATTTTTCAATCACAAATAATTGTTTCCTATATCAATTCTTTTCATTAGTTGATCGAAAATTAACAAATCATTTTTATTATTAACTCTTCAAACGAAAGGAATTATATTTCTACGTTCTGTAACACTTTAATCATGCGGAACGACGTTGCTAATTCAAATATTATGGAATACGCATATATGTCAGCTGTCAAATATATTCGCTTCTGCTGAATAACCGCATCGTAAAATCTTAAAATTACACTCGACCACGATCTGCCATTTGTCTTTTTTTGGCTCTTGCAATAAGCGTTTCGCCTACGTCAGCGCCTCAAATGGCTGAATGTGTGGTCTCCCCGAGATTGCGAGCACCGCTGTGAACATCGTCACTTGGTCAGGACCGTAAATACGGGGGTCAGGACCTGTCAAAATTGTTCGGTCCAGGCATTCATGAGAAGCAGATCAATGTAACCACATAACGACTATATATATTGATATTGCAAAAATCTACAATGGGGTCATATTGGTGACTGTACATATCGTATGTACAGTCATCATTGTGACCACATAACATACTATTTTTATATGACATGCGGTTACATTGGTGACATTCATATCGCTGTAATGTATGAATCCCCGTATCGTGGTATATGAATGTATGGTTATTATAATGGCCGTGTCTATTCGCACACCACTGTGCCCCGAATGTGTCCGCAAGTGTGCCCCGAGTGTGCCCCGAGTGTGTCATTACGACCTTTCGGGACACGCGAGTTGCAGGCATTGGTGTGTCCCCAAGCGTGTATTTTCCTGCGAACCTTTCGGGACACACAAGATGTAGAAACACTTTGACACGTTATGAAATATATTTTAGTCAAAAATTCCTAATTATGCTAAAACAGAAATCATCGTAGCACCAAAATATAACGAATTTTTATCGTACAAAATAAATGGGTTCCCAGGACACAAAGAATCGACATTTACATATTTCCAGTGGGTAATACATCGCTCGTATATGTACGAGGTACGACGGAGAATATACTATTTTTTGGGATCTTTAATATGACAGGGATCCAAAAAAGTACTATTATTTCCGTTGTACCTGTACAAATAGGAAATAAGCACGCGATGCTGCTGATATTAGAGCGAAACGTTCGCATTGTGGAAACTTTGACGGGGTATTATGTGGACGTGAATCTAACCTGTATTAACTATTGCAGCTTGCAGCGGCAGTAGTGCTCTCCGAATGGGCGCTCGATGCGTCGCACCGTGTCCCTCATCGTCACTCATCGCTCGAGAGCGAAAGTGTCGTGTGAGGTCGCGTTTGCAAATAGCGCTGCTGCGCTGGGCTGCACGTGCCGTGATATTCAATTAGTGGATTGTAGTATAACGGAAATATTGCGCGTTTCCGTTGTATAAAACAGCCGGTTGAAGCACAAATGACAGACATCCGGAGTACTCCCTAGTAGATTGCCGAACTCAACAAGCAACTGAACAAATAACCGTCAAAAGGACGGTTCTTTTTGGACAAAAAAGAACTGTGGAAAAACCTTCAAAAGAACCGTCTATTTTTATGAATCTGTAGACGGTCCTTCGTACGGTCGTTCCTACTGGTTTTTGGTTCTTAGTACGGTTTTTACCAGTTCGGTCCTTTTTATGGTTTTATTAAGGTTTCATTTTATATAAACAAATTTATTACAACATTTCGTATGCTCCGTCTCTCCCTGGCAGTTGATTCCCTTTATTATTAAAATTCCCTTTATTATAAAAATTTCATTCTGCTGTGATTTGGACTGCCTCGATCCTGGCTCGCGTTGACACTACAAAATCCAGTGTTTTTGTTTCGTTTATCCAGTACGGTTTGTATTATGGTAATTTTGTCGGTTGCAAACCCGAAAAAATAGTATGGTTATTAGTACGGTTCTTTTGGTGGTTGCTCGTAGTTTTTTAGGTGCTCGCGAAATATTACGAACGGTTCTTTTTTAGGTTATTGGTCGGTGATTTTTTGTACAAAAAGAACCATCGATGACCGGTCCTTTTTACGGTTTTTAGTGAGTCATACAATCTACCAGGGCTGCGTGCCTCCGATGCAATAAAAACTAAACGTTATTATCTGGATTAATCGTACAACTTTCCGATTAACTCAATTGTTTTTCGGAAAGTCGTTTTCATTTGTTTTTCCATAGGGTTCAGTTTGTCAGGAAGGGTACCGTGTGCCTTCTGAGTACGCAGTGTAGCCCCAGTCTGTCCAAAGTGTCCCTGATAGACACAGTAGCAGAAACGGTTGCAGAAAGCAGAAGCAGCTACATGGCGACCATCTTCCACTGGAACGGCGGGTGGTTGCCATAATACCGCTCCGCTATCTGTCCCGTGTCTATCAGGGGTGTAGTTTGCCTGGCGTGTGTCCGGAGGATGAAGTTTGCCTGGCGTGTGTCTAAATTGTTCCTGATGGACACAGTGGCAGAAATGGTGTCAAAAAACAGTATAATGGCGACCATCTTCCACCCGAGCGGCAGGTGGTTGCCATAATAGTGCTTTCTGCCTTGTGTCTATCCGGGGTGTACTTTCCCTGACGTGTATCCGGCGTGTGTATAGTTTGCCTAGCGTGTGTTCTGAGTGTGTAGTTTGTTCGGCCTGTGTCGGAAGTTAGCGCAGATTGCCTGGCGTGTGTCCGGAGGATGAAGTTTGCCTGGCGTGTGTCTAAATTGTTCCTGATGGACACAGTGGCAGAAATGGTGTCAAAAAACAGTATAATGGCGACCATCTTCCACCCGAGCGGCAGGTGGTTGCCATAATAGTGCTTTCTGCCTTGTGTCTATCCGTGGTGTACTTTCCCTGACGTGTATCCGGAGTGTGTATAGTTTGCCTAGCGTGTGTTCTGAGTGTGTAGTTTGTTCGGCCTGTGTCGGAAGTGAGCGCAGATTGCCTGGTGTGTCCGTTGTATAAAACAGCCGGTTGAAGCACAAATGACAGACATCCGGAGTACTGCGTGCCTCCGATGCAATAAAAACTAAACGTTATTATCTGGATTAATCGTACAACTTTCCGATTAACTCAATTGTTTTTCGGAAAGTCGTTTTCATTTGTTTTTCCATAGGGTTCAGTTTGTCAGGAAGGGTACCGTGTGCCTTCTGAGTACGCAGTGTAGCCCCAGTGTGTCCAAAGTGTCCCTGATAGACACAGTAGCAGAAACGGTTGCAGAAAGCAGAAGCAGCTACATGGCGACCATCTTCCACTGGAACGGCGGGTGGTTGCCATAATACCGCTATGCTATCTGTCCCGTGTCTATCAGGGGTGTAGTTTGCCTGGCGTGTGTCCGGAGGGTGAAGTTTGCCTGGCGTGTGTCTAAATTGTTCCTGATGGACACAGTGGCAGAAATGGTGTCAAAAAACAGTATAATGGCGACCACCTTCCACCCGAGCGGCAGGTGGTTGCCATCTAATAGTGCTTTCTGCCTTGTGTCTATCCGGGGTGTACTTTCCCTGACGTGTATCCGGCGTGTGTATAGTTTGCCTAGCGTGTGTTCTGAGTGTGTAGTTTGTTCGGCCTGTGTCGGAAGTGAGCGCAGATTGCCAGGTGTGTGTCCAGAGTGTGCAGTTTGCCTGGTGTGTGTCCGGAGTGTGCAGTTTGCCTGGCGTGTGTCTGTAGTGAGTTTAGTTTGCCTGGCGGGTTTGCAGAGTGTCCCTGATAGACACTGTGGTAGAAATGGTCGAAAAAACGGTATAATGGGCGACCATCTTCTACCCGAACGGCAGATGGTTGCCATAATAGTGCTTTCTGCCTCGTGTCTATCCGGGGTGTACTTTCCCTGACGTGTATCCGGAGTGTGTATAGTTTGCCTAGCGTGTGTCCTGAGTGTGTCGTTTGTTCGGCCTGTGTCGGAAGTGAGCGCAGATTGCCTGGTGTGTGTCCAGAGTGTGCAGTTTGCCTGGTGTGTGTCTAAATTGTTCCCGATAGTCACTGTGGCAGAAATAGTCGCCAAGAACAGTATAATGGCGACCATCTTCCACTCGAGCGGGAGATGGTTGCCATAATTGTGCTTTCTGCCTCGTGTCTATCCGGGGTGTACTTTCCCTGACGTGTATCCGGAGTGTGTATAGTTTGCCTAGCGTGTGTCCTGAGTGTGTCGTTTGTTCGGACTTTGTCCGAAGTGAGTGCAGATTACCTGGCGTGTGTCCGGAGGGTGAAGTTTGCCTGGCGTGTGTCTAAATTGTTCCTGATGGACACAGTGGCAGAAATGGTGTCAAAAAACAGTATAATGGCGACCATATTCCACCCGAGCGGCAGGTGGTTGCCATAATAGTGCTTTCTGCCTTGTGTCTATCCGTGGTGTACTTTCCCTGACGTGTATCCGGAGTGTGTATAGTTTGCCTAGCGTGTGTTCTGAGTGTGTAGTTTGTTCGGCCTGTGTCGGAAGTGAGCGCAGATTGCCTGGTGTGTCCGTTGTATAAAACAGCCGGTTGAAGCACAAATGACAGACATCCGGAGTACTGCGTGCCTCCGATGCAATAAAAACTAAACGTTATTATCTGGATTAATCGTACAACTTTCCGATTAACTCAATTGTTTTTCGGAAAGTCGTTTTCATTTGTTTTTCCATAGGGTTCAGTTTGTCAGGAAGGGTACCGTGTGCCTTCTGAGTATGCAGTGTAGCCCCAGTGTGTCCAAAGTGTCCCTGATAGACACAGTAGCAGAAACGGTTGCAGAAAGCAGAAGCAGCTACATGGCGACCATCTTCCACTGGAACGGCGGGTGGTTGCCATAATACCGCTATGCTATCTGTCCCGTGTCTATCAGGGGTGTAGTTTGCCTGGCGTGTGTCCGGAGGGTGAAGTTTGCCTGGCGTGTGTCTAAATTGTTCCTGATGGACACAGTGGCAGAAATGGTGTCAAAAAACAGTATAATGGCGACCACCTTCCACCCGAGCGGCAAGTGGTTGCCATCTAATAGTGCTTTCTGCCTTGTGTCTATCCGGGGTGTACTTTCCCTGACGTGTATCCGGCGTGTGTATAGTTTGCCTAGCGTGTGTTCTGAGTGTGTAGTTTGTTCGGCCTGTGTCGGAAGTGAGCGCAGATTGCCAGGTGTGTGTCCAGAGTGTGCAGTTTGCCTGGTGTGTGTCCGGAGTGTGCAGTTTGCCTGGCGTGTGTCTGTAGTGAGTTTAGTTTGCCTGGCGGGTTTGCAGAGTGTCCCTGATAGACACTGTGGTAGAAATGGTCGAAAAAACGGTATAATGGGCGACCATCTTCTACCCGAGCGGCAGATGGTTGCCATAATAGTGCTTTCTGCCTCGTGTCTATCCGGGGTGTACTTTCCCTGACGTGTATCCGGAGTGTGTATAGTTTGCCTAGCGTGTGTCCTGAGTGGGTCGTTTGTTCGGCCTGTGTCGGAAGTGAGCGCAGATTGCCTGGTGTGTGTCCAGAGTGTGCAGTTTGCCTGGTGTGTGTCTAAATTGTTCCCGATAGTCACTGTGGCAGAAATGGTCGCAAAGAACAGTATAATGGCGACCATCTTCCACTCGAGCGGCAGATGGTTGCCATAATTGTGCTTTCTGCCTCGTGTCTATCCGGGGTGTACTTTCCCTGACGTGTATCCGGAGTGTGTATAGTTTGCCTAGCGTGTGTCCTGAGTGTGTCGTTTGTTCGGACTTTGTCCGAAGTGAGTGCAGATTGCCTGGCGTGTGTCCGGAGGGTGAAGTTTGCCTGGTGTGTGTCCGGAGTGTGTAGTTTGCCTGCCGTGTGTCCGTAGTGAGTTTAGTTTGCCTGGCGGGTTTGCAAAGTGTCCCTGATAGACACTGTGGTAGAAATGGTCGCAAAAAACAGTATAATGGTGACCATCTTCCACTCGAGCGGCAGGTGGTTGCCATAATACTGCTTTTTGCCTCGTGTCTATCAGAGGGTGAGGTGTGTCCGGAGTGTATAGTTTGCCTGGCGTGTGTCCCGAGTGTGCAGTTTGCTCGGCGTAAGTGCAATTTGCCTGGTTTTCTTCCAGAGTTCCCAGTCAAAAATCTGGACGTCCTAGGACGTCCATATTACGTCCTAGGACGGCCAGATTTTCGACTGGGTGGGTCGTGCGCCCTGAGTGTGCTTCGAATAAAAAAGTCGGATCCCCTTAGTGCTTTGCCGTGACAAATTCAAACCGTATTTAAAAAAAGGAAGAATTACGGTCCCAGCAAAACGTACGCCATTTAACGTTATTACGATACTTTTAAATGATGCCATGCAGACCAAATTTTTCCATAATGTATATAATCTTTGTGCCTACGTTCCTGTTAAACTTGGGTACGATGCACACTACCGTTTTTGAGAAAAAAAAAAAGATCGGAAAGTTAATGAGTTTCGTAGGTCTATTGCACCTATGATATATAAATTCTTCCAATTTTTTCAGTATTTACGTAATATCTGCCAAGAAAATGGTTTCATGAGCTGAAAAATTTCAATACGTGTTAAGAGACATTACCTGGATATTCTGTAAAAATTTCAGATTTTTTGACAGTACCGTTTTTAGAATATTTATAATGAAAGAGAAAAAGGACCCGCTCGCCCGTGAGCGGCGCTACATTGTATCGTCGATGCATGCCCGCGCTCACCGCGCACCGACTACGCCCTTTCCCCTGGCTGAGTCACCAGCATAACAACCTTAAGAAGTTGTTAAGAACCTCTTAAACGATACATCAGACCTTTATAGATATAATTTGCCCATAAAGAAAGTTTTTCACCGTGCCAATTGTGAATTATACTTGTAAACAGAATTGAGCGTGAGTAATGGCAAATTAATAAAATGAAAACGTATTTGGTGAAAAAAATGCCGAGCGCAGCCTGGTCCGCACGCCACCCGCGCCACGCTGTACGTTCCCCCTTGCAGCATCTAAGTATATGTTAAAAACCTTCTTAAATAAACGTACAACTTTTCGGATCATTCATATTTTTTTTCGGAAAGTAATTTTCTTGTTTTTCGATCCCGTTCTATTTGTCCGTCTCAACTCACCGTTGGGGTAAACGATTTGGGCTCGACTCTTCTCTGCTCTGTCATCACTGCTTGTTTCCTCGAGTAAACATCGATTTTCATCAATTCAATTATGTATAGCTATTACACTTGTTGTCCAACTTTGCAACATAATGAAACAAGCAAATAACCTATAGAATATTTACATGAGTGATATATCATATCCACTCAATGGTGAAAAATCAGAGCAAAGATCAGGCCAAATACATCGGGTAGTACGAATCGGTGAGTAGAGAATTAAAAATTGTTTTTAAATTTTGCGGCCATTTGAAAAAAAGCAAATCGCCTACAAAATACTTACATAGGTCATATCACACCCACCCCATGGAGGAAAGGTCAGGGCAAACAATTTGGGTACTACGAATCAGTGAGTACAAAATTAAATATATTAAATCGTACAACGAGTGAATAGTTTTATCGTCTTCGACATATTGTACAGCACTAATGGATAATTAATAATAATTTTTACCTGAACTTTGGAATCACTTTGCGCTTTTTTTTAAAATAAAGTGCACAACTTTATTGTCTCCGTATTAATTTGTAGAGCTCTGATAAAGTATTTCAGATAAATTATGTAAATCACGAAATCACTTTCCGTGATTTTTTTTTCAAGACAATAAAACGCACCGGTTTATCGCTCTCGTTTTAGTGTCGTCCAACTAGTGTTGCACGACACTAAACAAAACGAAGGAAATAAACTGGTCCGCTTTATTGTCTCAAACAAACCTGAAAACGATTTCGAGATCGACATTGATAAAGAACGATCGAACTGTGTATTTTATTGTCGGAAAGGTGCAAAATAGCACGTGGTGATTTCAAAATTTATATTCATTTTTCCTTGCATAATTTGTTTTCTAAGGGTACATTTTATTGCCTAAATATCGAATAAATGAAAAAAATCACATAGTGATTTCGGGATTGAGGTTGTTTTGAATTTTTTTTCTAAATCATTTATACTAATAAACGATTAAGAAAAAAAATTTCAAGCAATCTCAATCTCGAAATCACTATGTGATTTTTTCATTTATTCGTTTTTTTAGGCAATAAAATTTACCCGTAGAAAATAAATTATGAAAGGAAATAGAAATATAAATTTTGAAATCACCACGTGCCATTTTGCTCGTTTTTTCGACAATAAAATACACAGTTCGATCGTTCATTATCAACGTCGATCTCGAAATCGTTTTCAGGTTTTTTTAAAGACAACAAAGTGGGCCAGTTTATTTCCTCCGTTTCATTGTTGTACAACAATGATAAATTATTTCGAAAAAAAGAGATGTAAATTTTGAAATGAACGTGTAATTTTTTTTTTTTGCGTTTTATCGTTGTATCACGTTAATCGATTATATGAAAAAATCAAAATATCATATAAATCTTGAGAGTACCTTTAATTTTTTTATCGATGAATTTGGCAATTTTTGCAAAACCAATTATCCCTTGCCGGAGCTTTTTTTAAGCCCGTGCATTCAAAATGCACCCATCGAAGGCATGCGTCACACAAAATAGAAGCCTCCGCTGCTTCGGTTTTGCAGATGTAACAAGAGTAAAATCTTTTTGATTTTAGCTTATTCACTGCGATGGTTAAGGCAGAGAATGCATCTTTCTCGAAATATTTTTTTATTAAATTTAATTTCACGGATTTGTCGAGGAACGAGTCCGCCAAACGTCCGAGCTGCTTGTTAATTTCTGTCAGCGTTATAATGCGCTCTCCAGACATCACGCTTGTAACACTGTCGTTTTTTATTCCCAACCAGCCGAAAATCCTCTCAACTTTCAAATTGCTCGATGCGTCGACGAATGATAAACATTTTCCCCTCTTCCTTACACCGATTACTCGGAGTACGGAGCCCTTGGGACGACCTCTTGCTTTCGTGACTTTTGGCTGCTCGATGTCCGCGACAGTATTGACGAAATCTTCGATGATTTGAGCTTTCGCTTCCGTCGTTTCGATTTTATCGATGACACATCGACAATCGGGTAGAGCATAAACTGACTCTTTTTTCGAGGATGATGATTGTGCCTTCTCGACTTCGCCCCCGACATCGCCCTCGACTTCGCCCTCGACTTCGCCCTCGACTTCGCCCTCGACTTCGAGGCTTTTTGAAGATCGGCACTTCGGATGTTCGGCGTTATCGTGTAACGATAATTCACGAACGACAAGATCTGCGGCGCTGATTAAATCAGCGTCATCCAACGAATCGAAAGTTTTCTGAATTACGTTGCTTTTATCTGGTAACTCTGAATCGTCCAATCCCGACGTTTTCTCGTGCACATCGAGCTCGTGTATATCGAGCTGTTCCACGTTAATTCGAGTCGATGAATCGAGATCACACGGAGCGATTATTCGGCGGATTTCTTTAATTTTTTCTTCGAACTCGTCGTCTCGTAAGTTTAGCAGAATTTTAACCCAGCTATCGAAAAGAGGTCGAATTATTGCCATTTTTTCTTCATTATCGTTTTCTTGTTGCTCATTGTTCTTTTTTTTCGTCGTGGATTTTTTCTTCGTTTTTCATCCTCGTGAATGAGTGGCAATATTTCATCTTGCGCATCTTCGTTCGAATCCATCGAAGTGTCCTCGCTATCATCCTTTCTCTTTTTTTTGACTCCGCTGCCGATCGATTTCACTTTCTTAGGATGTATGGGACGATCCTGCGATTTTAAAGTAAAGGTAAGTTTAATTTTAACCTCGATGGAATAGTACATTATGCTATTAGGGAGGAAAGTGCGTGATTTTCGGCAAGTGCGAGGTTTGCTGCCCAAGCGAAGCGAGGGCAGCACGAGCACGAGTTGAAAATCTACTCCTCCCGTGTGGCATATAATACTTTTCACCCGACTGATAAAATGGTCATGTTCCATCGCTGCAGCGCGTGCGACAAGTAATCAATTTTTGATCAGAGGGAAGAAAAATCAGAGGGAAGAAAAATGATTTTGCGGATCAAAAAGTAAATTTACTCTCTACAACACGCATTGAAAACTCGTGTTTTTTACCCTTTGAAGCGGGATGAAAGTCACAGTTTCTTGACCAGGGAAAAAACAGAGAAACAAACGACAGCGCAGGGCAAAAAAGACTTTTCCTCATTCTAACCTCGAAATCGCAACTTCGTTGCGATTTCTCGGTTCTCATGAGGAAAAATAATGTTCGATACTCGTACGAAAAGGCTTTTTGACGAAACTCGTTACAGCACTCGCCTTCGGCTCGTGCCGTAATCCTCTCGTTTCGTCAAAAAAGCCTTTGCGTACTCGTATTGAAATGTACTATTATACACCTCAGGGAAATAAACCGTGGTTTTTTGCCCTGCTCCAGCAAGGAAAACCACTTTATTTCCCTTGGTGTATAAAATATCGTATTCACTACAGGGCAAAAAGTTTTTTTTGACTCATGCGATTGTATCCCTCGGCTTCGCCTCGGGATACAATCCTCGCATATTCGCCAAAAAAATTTTTGCCCTGTAGTGAATAATATACTATTTCCTAACACGTGCACGGAAAGTGGGTCTTTTTTGTCCTCATTTCGGAGCGGAAAATACGTCTTTTTGAGCCAGGATTCATTTCGTTATTTTTTTTGTCCTAGGACAAAAATGCTGGTCAAAAATGAAAATAATTGTCCTCTAGTTCAGAGTGTCACCACGCGCGGCGACACTCTAAACTCTCGGATAATTTTTTTAATTTTTGACCAGCATTTTTATCTACGGACAAAAAAAATTAACGAATTGAATCCTGACTCAAAAAGAATTATCCCGCTTTAGAGGGTAAAAAAAACGAGCTTTCAATGCATGTGTTGTAGAAAAAAATTAATTTGATTGGGATCCAACATAGGGAGACATGACATCTGGTGGCCGAAGTAAAAACAGAAAGAGGAGGAATAAGAGCAGTCAGTTAATACGTGTTCATATGGATTTGATCAATTGCAATACAATTTTTGTAAAAATATGCCCTCCATGTCAAATGCATTTTGCAAAGTGTAATTCACACACTCTTATTTGCATGATTGCATGCAATCATGCACCCTGCAAAATATTCGCCGCGTTGAGACAATTGACCGTTTTAAAGCAGGGACAAGGGCTTTAAAAATTAAGCAAATAAAGAGACAAATAAGAGTGTGTGAATTACACTTTGCAAAATGCATTTGACATGGAGGGCATATTTTTTTTCTTGCATTTAAAACACACTTATAGTATATTGAACGCATCCTGTCAGTGAAAAAATCGTCGATAAATAATAATTCAATGACACACGGAGCGAGAAGTAAGGAAATACACATTGCGCATACGCGGGGTTATAAACATCGAAAAAACTGTCGCATCTGACATCGCGAGTATATTTATCGTTTTTCATTTACACTTGGCGGATTTTTTATGTACACCATCGCGTAATATACGTAAAAAATACACTCATTATCGCGTTTAATCTTCAAAAACAGGGAGTGGGTATAACCCGATAAAATCCACGGCTGTTAAAACTCGACAACTGCACTCAGCTGTCAGTCAGTTCATGTAGACGAGGCAATTTTCTATCCATGAATTTTTCGACAAATCGACCAATTCGCTCAAAAACCGATCAATCGCAGTGAATTGCGTTGGGCAGGATTTGTACCGGCCCAATCGCATATATTTTCTATATTTATTAACATTTTGGCAAAAAACTAATACCGAACATAGGGATTACTGGAACTTTTCTGCGCCATATTGAATAGGCCCCGCCTACATGTTGGATCCCAATAAAAAAATAAAAATAAAACATGTTTTGGAAAATTTCAAAATTTTGCATATTTTCCAAAATAAAATAGAGAAACCCTTTTTTTTAATAAAAAATATCAATATACAAAAATTAATGAGAAAAAATAGTATATTATTCACTGCAAGGCAAAAAGTTTTTTTTGACGAATGCGAGGTTGTATCCCTCGGTTTCGCCTCGGGATACAATCGCATGAGTCAAAAAAAACTTTTTGCCCTGTAGTGAATACGATATTTTATACACCAAGGGAAATAACGTGGTTTTCCCTGCTGCAGCAGGGCAAAAAACCACGGTTTATTTCCCTGAGGTGTATAAAATTATTTTTTTCCTGAAATCTCATAGGATATGACGAATGTGTGCGAATATTTGCTGGCCTTCAATCTCAACGTTTTTTCTATACTAGTTCTGATTTCTACGAAACACTTATGATTTTTTTCAACTATAATTTAGATTTCCCGCTTTCAAGGAGCCGTGTTCAGTGTTCATTCACAAGCCGTGTATGTAATACAACTAAGGGTGCATTCCATTATTCGTTCAAATCGCTCAAAACGCTGAATTTGCCCATGCTCGGGCGGTCGGGCCTTTTAAGCGAAGCGCTTTGAGTGAATAATGGAACCCGGCCTAAGAACAGGAAATATTTGCTGCGTTTATCTGGACAACTAGCGTATATGTAGCCAAAATGCGAACCCGAAGAAAAGGAGAATGCTCGCGCATGTTGTCAAATGTAAATAACCACTAAAAACGCCTTAGGCGAAAAAAATTGAGCAAGTACATTTTAATTCTTTTTCCCTACATAAAAAGCATTGATATCATCATACGGCCAAGTCATCATCACTATTCAAAATAATGATGAAATTTATACCAATTATAAATAAAAAGTTGTCAAATAAATTCAAATCCCACAAAAAGTTATCAAATAAATTTAAACCCTAGGGCGGGTTTCATCAACACGAACAAAAACTTTAAAATCCATCTTCACAAAAAGTTGTCAAATAAATCCAATCATCCAAAGCACATATCACCCACTATATGTAGGTTGGTTTTATTATTGTTGTTATTATCAAATTATTTTTATAATAATTATTAAAATATTACTAATTATTTATAACTTTTAATTCTTTTATGATTATATAACTACACCGTTTTAACGGTACACGAAGACGGAAAGGAAATTGAGGTGTCTAGATGAAATAAAAAAATTAAAACACAAGAACGAAATGTAAGTAAGTACTTGGCGCTACTTTCATTTGCTACATTTATTTCGATGTCAAACCACGGTAGCATCAAGTACTTACTTATATTATTTCGTTCTTGTGTTTTAATTTTTTTATTTCATCTAGACACCTCAATTTCAAACGGTGTAGTTATATAATCATAAAAGAATTAAAAGTTATAAATAATTAGTAATATTTTAATAATTATTATAAAAATAATTTGATAATAACAACAATAATAAAACCAACCTACATATAGTGGGTGATATGTGCTTTGGATGATTGGATTTATTTGACAACTTTTTGTGAAGATGGATTTTAAAGTTTTTGTTCGTGTTGATGAAACCCGCCCTAGGGTTTAAATTTATTTGATAACTTTTTGTGAGATTTGAATTTATTTGACAACTTTTTATTCACAGTTGGTACAAATTTCATCATTATTTTGAATAGTGAGGATGACTTAGCCGTATGATGATATCAATGCTTTTTGTGTAGGGAAAAAGAATTGAAATGTATTTGCCCAATTTTTTTTCGCCGGAGGCGTTTTAGTGGTTATTTACATTTGACAACATGCGCGAGCATTCTTCTTTACTGCGGGTTCGCATTTTGGTTACATATACACTAGTTGTCTAGATAAACGCAGAAAATATTTCCTGTTCTTAGTTGCATTACATACCCGGCTTGTGAACGAACACGGCTCCTTGAAAGCGAAAAATCTAAATTATAAATGAAAAAAAATCATAAGTGTTTCGTAGAAATCAGAAATAGTATAGAAAAGACGTTGAGACTTACGGCTAGCAAATATTCGCACACATTTGTCATATCCTATGAGTTTTCAGGACAAAAATAATTTTTTCCTCATTAATTTTGGTATATTGATTTTTTTTTTTTCAACTGAAAAAAAGGGTTTTTCTCATTTATTTTGGAAAATAAGCAAAATATAAAAATTCTCCAAGACATGTTTTATTTTTCGTTTTTTTTACTCCTAGAATAGAAATTAAAAAAAAAAATAAAAAATATAAGGCAGCTGCATCCCACTCCCTGATCATGATAAATATTACTTATTTATGACCCAGAATCTGTGGAAAAAATTTCAGAATTTTAGAAATGGTTTCTCTACTATTTTTTCCAGTTTTTCATAGAAACAATCGTCGAGCCACCTAAAGATTAGCGGAAAAATTCTTTTTAAAAATTAGGCTTTTTTTGAAGTGGAAGAAAAGCCAAAACAAAAAAGTAATGCAAGGATCTGACGACCTGAGGAAAACGACTTCTAGATTTCACTTAGAATTCCCCATATATAGATGAAATGTACCGTAGTTATATTTTGTGTATTGTGGTGATTAGTTCTGTATTTAGGAATATATAGTCTTTGATTTAAATGTAGGTAGATAAATATGAATATAGATAATCAAGAACTCACCTCATACGATTTATGCTCGTGAGTTGGATTAATTTTAGTGATCCATAAACACTGATCATCCACGTCTGCTTTCAAGTTCACGAAGGCATTACAACCGACTTGTACAGAGCTGTAATTTATAAAGTAAAAAAACGTTATAACTTGTTCATAAATTGGAAAATCACGAATGTTACCATGATATTTGATGGATAAATTTTAATTTCTCTACGTCAGTTGTCATTACCCTAGCGGAAAAAGCAACGGCCCCAACCAACTGGGCAGACAACCGGTTGTTTTGTGCAAAAAAGCAACTGCAAAAAGTATGCAGCTGCTTGCGGTTGCTAGTTTATGGTGGTTGCTCATGCAGCTGCTCGTAGTTATCTTGCAACAGAATAATCCACATAACCGCGAGCAAACAATCATGCGGTGGTTTATTTCTCCGTTGAGCTTGAACTCAACGGAGAATTGAGATTTTTTTCTATACGGACTCTGCGGACAAAAAAGATTTTTTTTTAGACTCTATGGACAGAAAAGTTTTGCAAAATGAGAAATCATTTTCTTATAATTTTTAATTTTTTTATTTCTTATTTGGCAAAAATTTTTTGTCCGTAGAGTCAAAAGAAGAATCTTCGTTGTCCGTAGAGTCGAAAGAAAAATCTTTGTTGTCCGTAGAGTCAAAAGAAGAATCTTTTTTGTCCGTACGTAGAGTCGAAAGAATAATTTTTTTTGTCCGTAGAGTAGGTAGAGAAAAAAAATCCCAGGTCTTCTCAGTACCTGAAGATTCTACGGACAAAAAATTTTTGCAAAGAAAGAAATTAAAAAATCCCAGTTCTCTGTTGAGCTTGACTAAACTTAAGGCAACTACCAGCAACTGCACAAGCAACCGTAAGCAACTGCATACTTTTGCAGTTGCTTTTTTGCACGAAGCAACCGTTGTCTACGCGGTTGCTTGTCGGGTTATTTTACACCGGTTGCTTTTCCCACTAGGCGGGAACCTTATTATTTTTTCGAAAACACTATTCTGGAAGCCAATATAAAAGGTGTCATAAAAATGACCGCTGAGAGACGTCCATATAAGGAGTGTCCGCTTTGAAACGGATGACTGTGTAGATATACCTCCATATGAGGAGTGTCCAATTTAAAAAGAATGACAACTATTTAGATTCCGCTATATAAGAAGTGTTAAATTTGAAAAGGATGACTCTATTTAGATGCCTTCATATGAGGGGTGTCTAATTTGAGAAGAATGACTGAATATGTTATGTAGCTGAGGCGCTTGAATATGTTATGTAGCTGGCGAGAGTTATTACGAGATAAAGAGTTTCGGTACACCTATTGAAAATATGCTGCCATCAACTCAATTTTTTTTTTAATAAGTGACAAATATATAAAACGTGAACTGCTCAAATTGATCCTCCATGTCGTTTTTGTAAAAATAATTTTCGAAAATTCGGCTTATACACGAGATTAAATGGGAGCAATATTTGTTTGAGCTGTCAATTCCATTAAAATACTACCACCCGCATAAAATTTATGTCAGATCTTTATTAGATCTTTAATATGACTGTCAACAAATTTGAATAGGTTCTTCCATCTGGTTTATTAGTTACAAGCCAAAAAGTAAGCTCACTATCCACGGGTATAGCACATGAACGGTCAGACTCTCTTTTGTTTTATGCATGCCCCGCTCACCGCGCGCCACCGCACCGTCGTTTCCGCTTAATCCCCATCGCCGGTCTGTACCGAAACTCCTTAAATGACTTTTAAAATCCACGCACACAGACACACACACCCGCACACACAGACACACACACACACACGCGCGCACACACACACGCACGCACGCACGCACGCACACACACATACACACACACACACACACACACATTTAATATGACACTGAAATTTAGATATACTTTCAATCATTCTAAATATGTTCCTTTATCCTCGATACGATAAATATATGGCTTTTATTTTTGAAAAAAAATTATATTTTTAACAGTTTTTGTCAGGAAATGTGTAAGTACCATATCATAACTGAATTTAAAGTAAAAAAAATTTTTAAACGTCAATTTCTATGCTATATTTTTTAACTTGCAGCATACTCATATTTTTTTTTAGCCTCGGTGGATACTAAATTCCTTTTAGTTAGCCTTTAGATGCAATATTCGCGGCTTGGACGCTTTAGTTGTGCAATGACACACCATAGTACCTAACATAGATCCTTAATCATCACATATCTACATCCCATACTTACGTTGTTTCGCGATGCCCTTCACTTCTACTCTCGAAAGTGCCCCCTCGTTTACACTTGAAATACAGTGTTTTGTACTTCAGTGAAGCCGCCAACGGATGCTCCTTATGAAAAAGTTTGCTCGTCTTTATCGTGAATGTTTCCTTTGGCTGGAATTCCTTCAGGCCTTCGAAAAAATCATGATAGCTCTTGAAGGTACCACCTTTCACGTATTTATTTGCCTTATCCGACATCTGAAAAAGTAATAAATTTATTCAGCATTATGAAAACATTTATTGGCATAGTGGTTGTGTACAATTGCAAGCACTATTTGAACGTTTTTTTGCTCATAAAATCTTTTTTGTAAAAGTAAAACGAATGACAAAAATCCATCCTTAATTTTTGATAAAAACCCATGTTATCCTTATGTGAAAAAGTAAGACCCTTGGGGCGCGCTTTAAAATTGACATAAAGACCTGAGATTTTGAGGGTATTTTTTTATATTTATTTTGGATGCATTCGAGAGGCGGAAGGTAAAAAAACTCGTAAACAGGTGGCCGGACGGCCACCCTAATCTCAATGCCCTGCTTTGTCCTAGGATTTTCAAAGGGTATTTAAGATTTTGACGAAACTCCGCAAATCAGTAGAGAAGCACTACCCGAGTCATTCGAAAAAAATGTCGACAAAAACGAACTCACACTTAATATAAATAAAACAAAAATTTTGATTTAAAAAAAGGGGGGGGGGACAAAAAGAGAGAAAAAACATAGAAGTACAAAAACTAAAATTTAGAAATAGTTAAAGAATATAAGTATGTATCTGGGGGTTTGGTTTTCAACAGGAAATACTTTCGAGAAACACTTACGGTTGATAGAGGGGAAAATAAAAAAAGCAATGAACAATGCGAGGGGAATTTTCAAACGGGCAAAGATTAGCAGCCTGAAGAGAAGATTGCTGTTAGTGCAGGCGATAGTCAAGAGTAGGATGCTGTACGGCGTGGAAATTTGGGGATGGAAGAGAAGAGAGCGAATAGAAAAGTTGCAGGCACGGTATGTAAAAATGGCTATGGGCTTGAGAAGAAATACACCGGACTACATATGGAGAAGAGAAGCGTGATATAGAGGAGTTGTTATGGACTTATGGAAAAGAGCAGCACAATATATGAAGGATGTTATGAAAATGAGTGATGAAAGATGGCCAAAAAAGTGCTTAAAAGAAGAAGTTAGAGGAATCAGGAACGGGAACACAACACAATGGGGAAAATAGTTAGAGGCAGCCATGGCAGAGGTGGGGGAAGGAGAAACGTGGGAAATAATAAGAAATGGCAATGTAGGGGATTTGGAAAAAAGAATTAAACGAGGAGTCAAAATCAAGACGGACTAGAAAATCCAGAACGACTGGAATATAATTAGTAAATCCAGGTACTGTGCGGAATACAAGGATAGGAAGAGGGATATAGTAATGGAAAAATACACAGCTACATACAACCTCAGACATTTATACATTATTTTTTCAATATTTTTCCCAATATCATAGAAGTAGTGAATAATTCTGAAATATCTCTATGCATTATTATTAGATTTGCTTCTACTGCTAAAAAAAATTTCAAAAAAATTTCAATGTCACTTCGTTACAAATTTAATTAATAACTTCAACTCTCGTCCATTATCCTCCATAAGAATACGTGTAAAATGAGCCAAGCCATATTTGCTTATATCTCATAAACAATCCCGTGAATCGATACGAAATTTTAATCTGGTGATTGAATTACATAAATCTATTGAATTGCCAAGTTTTATCAAAAACTCAATGTTAACTCTCGTATGGTTAGAACTCCCTTAAAAGACTCTGTAAGTGCCTGAAGACGGTGCATAAAAACTTCCGATGCAGGTGCAAAAAATAGTGTTCGATAGACGCATCGCAGATGGCAATGCGCTAACTTGTGTAAATACACAACACTCGCTGTATAGCTGACCTCGGCTTCCCTTCGACTCGCTTCTGGGCTTGTGTTGCATCTTCACACTTGTACACGCATACCGCCTAACACTTGTATTGAGAATAGTACATTATGCTACTAGAGAGAAAATCCGCTCCTCCCGTGTGGCATATAATACTTTTTACCAGACTAATAAAATGGCCATGTTCCATTCCTGCAACGCGGGTGAAAAGTAATCAATATTTGATCAGAAGGAGTAAAAATCATTTTGCGGGCAAAATTATATTTCTTCCCTCTGGTAAAAAATTGATCACTTTCCTCCCGCGTTGCAGGGATGAAATATGGTAATTTTATCATAGTTGGGTAAAAATACAACAGCGGAGCGAAGACAGCGAGTTTCCATCCGCAAACGAGGATGGAAACCAGTTGATTTCCGGTTCTCGCTTGTGGATGGAAACTGGAAACGCTGTTTTCGCTCCGCTGTTGTAGAAAACAGTATGTTCACTTCGGAGAAAAAAGTCGTTTGCGCCTTATATGAAGTTGAGAACACCTTGGCTTCGCCGCAGTGCTCAACTGCATACTCGGCGCACAAACGACCGTTTTCTTGCTCGGTAAACAATATACTATTGTTAAATTTTTTTTTGTTAAATTTTTATTTGTTAAGTTAATTTTTTTGTTAAACACAAAGGTCGAAATACATCATTTATACCGAAAACTGCGAATTCATACTTTAGATATTGGCACTGTAAGTCTCTTCACATGAAATAAAAAGATCTTTTTATTTTTCTACTTCCGTTGCTGTAACTCTTAATATTGGCCAGATATAAAAAAAGAATCCCTCCATAAGAATTTGTTGCTCAAGACGCAAATTCTGTCTATGTGAACGAACCTTAGAAATATACACCACGTGCCGAACTAACCTTGAAAATATTTACAGCGTGCCGGACTAACTTTAAAAAATTGCGAATTGAAAAAAAATGAAAACTAACCTTCGAATAATGGTAAATCCTCAAATGAAGTCCGGGTACAACAAATTTCAGCTATTTCCAATGGCCAAATGGGTGACGCGTTGCTGTAAGGCAGTTAAAAAAATCCGGTATTAATTCAAGAATCGTTGCGAATTTTAAGCAACCAAACAAAAAATTAGTTAAATATTGGTGCAAACTAATATTCCACAACTATATTTTTAGAATTTATCGAATACCGGGTTCAATACTTCACTAACTTGGCTATACCACGTTCTAATGTGATTGTGAGACGCGACACTGATTTGGGTCTTAGCACGCGCAGCATGACGCGCGCCTTCATAACACAGCCCAGTGCCACAGTCGGAAATGTGAGAGTGAATCGAAAGAAGTGATAGCTATGACAATGCGCTGAGTTTGAACAAAAATGATCAAATTACGCGGATACGTTTTTCATTTGGGTTTAAGATTATATATTCGTTAATCGTTTCAGCTTTTTTTTTCGAAGCTCGTGAATGACTGGAAAAATTTTTTCTAACGGAAAACATCTCAGGACTACTAGTCTTCCACAATTAATTAATCCAGAATTAACTAATACTAAACTTTAAGCCGAGATTTACGACGAATATTACCGAAATTGAGGTTATGTTAGATGCATAGAAGCCAAGCATGCCCGCAAGATTTCCATTTTTCAGCACGTGTTTATAATGTAGTGAAATTTCACCTACCTGTATATTGTATCTTCTGCGCGGTTTTTAAAGTTGACCGATACGTTAAAAAATGAGAAATCGACACACAAGTGTATAAAACTGGCGAGACCGTGGAACTGCGTCACTGTGCGTCACGTTGTACCAACGACTTATGACTTATGATTAGTTTCCATTTTCCATGTCCCTGCATGCGTTTTGCCCACGGTCATATAGGATATCTGGTGGATAACTCTAACCGGAACATAACCAGAGGTGAAGAAACCGGCCATTAGAGGGAGCTTTCCAGCAACGACACAGAGCGACACAGAGTGACACAGTGTCGAACCCGGTGCTTTCCAACAACGACACAGAGCGACACAGCCGGACACAGCTAAGCATGGTTGGACACTGTGTCGACTCATTGCTGCCAATTTTTTAGTTGGAGATTTGATTTTCGAGGCGTGGTATTGGGTCCGGATTTTGATTCACTGACGCCCTCGCTCTCTTATAAATGGTTCTAATACTTACCACCAGTTAGCGCATCGCTTCGTGAGCATCTGAATACCACGAGCGCATGAGTGTACTGCCGGATTCACACCACGTGCGATGAGCGATATCCAATGAGAGCTTTGCTTTTCCGAACGTTACATCCGTCGCGACCCCCCGAGCAGAGCTCTCTCATTGGATATCGCTCATCGCTCGTCGCTCATCGCGCGCGTTGTGAATTAGGCATACGTGGGCGCGGTGAATACTTATAGCGTTCTTTATCCAAGAGAACGAAGCACGAAGTGTCGATCTTTACGATCGAAGGTCTTCCAACAATCGCAGAACTTCTCATAGCTTTCTCCTATAGTTCTTTGCGATTATCGTCGATAACTTTACGAATTAATTATCAGTTATTCAGTGAATGGAAAGTATTTCGGGTAAGTGTTAACCATTTATACATACACAAATGATAAAAGCATAAGAATTTCAAAATTTTAAAGACACCGAACACATGTATGTTAGTACAATTTTTCAGAAACATAATGATCGCATTTACTTTTCTATACGAAAGTCTTTTCGCTGACATTTTACGGCACAGTTTCATTTAATTTATTTAATAGCCAATAACTCATAGTTTTAACGTAGCACAGCCGCCGGGCAAATTGTCTACACGTTTAAAAATTTTTAGGTTATACTAATTTCGATGAACGTGCCACGTTATGGGCAGGGAATTTCTGTAGAATTGTACAGTGTTAAAATTGAGAGAATATTTCGAAAAAGATCATTTTCGCAAGTTCTACAATTCCTAAACATGGTCTGACCCTCTGCGGAAATTCTCAAACTCTATAATAATTAAGCATTGGTCGGTACAAGTATCTGTGATTTTTTTCAAATTTTGGGTCAACCGTTTTAAAAATGATTGAGCATCGATTCTGGCTGAAAATTAACATTTTCGTCGTCTTAAATGAGAATATCTGGGATACTTTTTGTCATAGAAGAATCTTTAACGTACAAAAAAGTTTTGATTATGATTCGTTTTTTTGATAATAATTTTTTAAAATTTTATAAATCAACCAGATTTTTTTTTTTAAATATTTTTGATTCTCTTTTTTCGACAAGTATGCCACCATTGATTTTGCTGAAATTTTCACAGAATGTTTTTGCATCAGTATACATTATGGTATAAAATTTTCATCATGGGCCCGAATCTCGTTTAGGAGTAATAGGCACCATTCTAGGCGACCATTTTTGTAAAAATGCGTTGTATTATTGACCTCCCGAGGATACATGTAGGTACACTGCAAGGATGTTCCTCTGTTATATCGATTTAATGTCATCGACTTGAAATTTTTACAGCCTGTTAGTGTTTATCCCCAAAACGTGTGTGCAAAGATTCAATGAGATTAGGAGCCTCGTTGTCGAGATATTAAATGTTTAAAAAAACATTATTTAACATGCGTTCTTATGGGCGCACACGAAAAACAGGTTCCAATCGTTCTGTAATTCACGAACTCGAAATGCCAGCGCCTTTTAAAAATGAAATGACCTAGATCGATATATAATAAAACCGTGTGCGAAAGCTCACCTTAATTAGGAGAATTTTCGTTGAGTAATTAAATGTAATATGTTTAAAAATGTTGAAAAAAAACGGGCGTTCGCTGTCGATTTTAAACGCGACGGACAATGTTGCCGAACTCAACTTGTCGAATCAGGCTTTTTTTCAGAATAAAATCCTGGAATTTTTTTAGCGTCTTTTCATAGTATATGGCATAAATAATAACTCATAAAATGTGCGTTATTATCCCTCTATACATTTTGGCAAGGGAAAAATAGAAACAATGAAAATTTCGCTCTTTTTGTGCTTCAACTCTAAACGCTGCTCAAACTATACGTAATAGAGGAAAATTGCTCATAAATCATTTTATAGGTAACTAAATTCTCTGCAAAAAAGTCCACGATGGCATATATCTAAAGTTAATTATTGAGGCGTGGGAGGCGTCCACAGTTGTAAAAATAATTTAAGAAAAAACCATTTCAAGTAGGTGGCTTTATTTGAATTTAGTTATAAATAAAGTTTTTTGGGCGGTAATGGCTTTCTCGTTGTGCCCAGTTAACGTATGAATTTTTATGCATTTTTAATTCAATGCTAACGCGGTGATGTGTAATTTAACATCTAATGGGTCTACTATTCTGCGATTTTACAAAAATCACACTTTATCGTCACGCCACTTCGGACACCTCTCACTCATCCGCTATTGACTTTTTATGTAAACCTTCGCGGACTTTTTTATAGAAAATTTAATTCTCTACAAAAATTTTATCGGGCAATTTTCTCTATCTTGAATAGTTTGGACAGCGTTTGGAGTTGAAGCTGGGAAAACGTAAATTTTTAATTTTTTTTTTGCGACATAAACGTTAATATTTCAAAAACTCACAGGAGTATATTACTATAATTTTTATACGTTGTTATTAATGCCACTTACTATCGAATAGCATTGAAACGAAACTTCAAAGTTCTAATTTTGATTTCGAGAAAATAAATTAACTGGTCGAGATGAGTGAGGATTTGACGTTGGCACCACTGAGCACTGCCTGTGTATAAGCATAGAGACCCCCCTCGAACGACTCGTCCCGCAAACAAACAGAGGAACATCCTTAACTGCACCCTCCAGCTCTTTCTCCGCCACACGGACAGACGTGTGGGAGACGGTTAACTGCCCGATTTCCCTCTCCTATCCGCCCTAAAACGGGCAGTTAAGCGATTTCTAGTGTATGAATTTAGGTGGCAATATATATATTTATTATATTTGTATCAGCAGCACTCGATATCCAAACGCGTCCGTACTGCTTGGCAGTTGGCGCCGAACTCCTCTTACTGGTATATTGTTTGACAAAAGATGACGACAAAGTCGAAGGAGATTCGGATAGGAGAACAGTTCACCAGCATCGAAGAGTTCCAAGGAATTCTGGCGATGTACGAAAAGAAGGAAAAGCAGGTATTTACGATTGGCACGAGTAAGACACTCAAAGTTGCGAAGCTAATCGGGAACGTCAACTACAGCTTGAAATATCAAGCAATCCGTTACGATTGTAAATTTGGCCGTGCATCGCAATCGGAAGCAACTGGAATTCGAAGCAGCAGGTATCACATCATACAAGTTACCCTACTAAAAATTTCCAGGTAGAAATCCATTGATGAATCTACCTAAAAATCCTATATTAATCCATATGGATTTCTACAGGAATTTCGAATTGGGTCTATGGAATCTTATGGATTCCTATTTAGTACAATCACATTTGTTGATTATTTCGTTAATGACAGAAATCAAATGTTATGATAATTGTTATAAGCTTCAATCTTCTTTGCAAAAATATAAGGGTACGCGCTAATCAATGAATGAATTCGGACCTTTCTCTTATCGAGAGACTCGGTAGAGTCTCGGAACAAGTACATTTTCCCGCCGAGAGTCGACGAAGTATCTATTCCCGAGCCAACTCCGTCCACGCGCATTGCCTACCTTGGTTATGCATTGTAAAACAAATTAATGGATAATCATAACGTATGTTTTCAGTGTCAACACAAAATAATCGATAGTTTTCTTAGAATAAAACATTTTCAGCAGGGTAATTCTCAGTTCTATACAATTTCACACGATTCGTTTTTTTTTAAGTCCAGAACCCCTGACGGTCCTATTCTGGAGATTTTTTTTTACCGAATCTACACGTGTGCCCAAAGGTTGAATAAATTTTGCAGCAAAACAAAAGTGGTGTTTCTTAAATTTAAAAAAAAATTTAATTTTTCATTGAAAAATTTAGTTTACAGGGATGATAAAATTATGACATGGATTTCATTGAAAAAATTATGAAAAATTACATCTTTTACCTTGAATCACTTTTTTTCTGCGACCTATATTTTTAGAGATATTTCTACTTCAAAAAATATAGTATTTCCAAAACGGTTATTGAAAAATCTGAAATAATTCACTCAAAGACTCTTAAGATAGTACCTCCACAGGATAGTTGAATTATGAAATAGTCGAAATTTGGCATACAGATTATTTAATATGTTATCCGAACATCTGTACAATTTAAATAAGCTTAACCATCCCGAACCCGAGATATTTACACTCAAAGTTGGCTTGATTTACACGTAACATATGCGCCATGCATGCACGAAGAGTTAGTTATTAATTCTACCCTCAAAACTAAAAATAAGAAGTTGATGAAAAACGGGAAGAAGCTAGATAGGGATGTCACGATTAAATGTGAAAAAAATTCGGGAAGATATACGATTTAGTTTTTGAGATATTGTAAGTGAAAGAGGTACGCGCGAGTCTGAGCGGTCCGACTCTCTTGTTTCATGCGTGCTCGCTCACCGCGCTTCGCCGTGCCTACGCTCCCCTTATTCCACGCCGCCGGTCGCGGACATACTACCTTAACTGGTTTTACAAACTGGCAAAGTTTCTAAAATTTCGGAGAGAGTCGCAAAAAAGTGGCTGGTATGGTGGAGACTGCTTCATATATATATATAATTTGTTTTAATGAGAAAAAGATCCTCGCGAAAGATTTAACAAAACAAAATTACTTTGAAAAAAGACGTGATATCACAATAAAAAATGCCTCCGCCGAAAAAAATTGGACGAGTACATTTTTAAGTGTTTTTCCCCACACAAAAAGCATTGATATCATTATGCGGCCAAGTCATCGTCACTATTGAAAATAATGATAAAAAATGTTCGCACATTATACTCTCTTTCACTTACAATATACCAATTGTGAAAAGTTGTCAAATGAATTGAAATCTCACGAAAAGTTATGAACTAAATTCAAACCTTATGGCGGGGGTTTCATCAACATGAACAACAACGTTGAAGTACATCCTTACAAAAAGTTGTCAAATAAATCAAATGTCAAATTAAAATACAAGAACGAAATATAAGTAAGTATACTTATATTTGATTGATTTGACAACTTTTTGTAAGGATGTACTTTAAAGTTGTTGTTCATGTTGATGAAACCCCCGCCATAAGGTTTGAATTTAGTTCATAACTTTTCGTGAGATTTCAATTCATTTGACAACTTTTCACAATTGGTATATTTTAAGTGAAAGAGAGTAGAATGTAAGAACATTTTTCATCATTATTTTCAATAGTGACGATGACTTGACCGGATAATGATATCAATGCTTTTTGTGTGGGAAAAAACACTTAAAAATGTACTTGTCCAATTTTTTTTCGCCGGAGGCGTTTTTTTTTTATTGTGATATGACTTGTGATATACGTGTATTCATTATTTAAAAAAAAATTTAACCAATTCGTATGCCATTTTTTTCACAGCACATTTAAACGAGGATGTTCTGCACTCATACAACTTTATATAAGTCGGGATCGTCAAACTTTGGTCATAAAGAAACTGAATCTAATTCACGAATATCATGACAAGTCTAAGGTACACATACTATGTTTGACATTTAAAGATACTTGACCTGCCACAGATGGCAGGTTTAGATTTTCCTGATACATATGATTTGACGAGTTGTAATAATAACAACTAATAATAATTTAAAAAACCGTGTAAATTGGAACTTGCACATTGCTATTTCATCATTTCATTTGGCTCACGAAGCTCGCTGTACGAGCAAGAGGGTTTTGAAACATTAGCTTTCTCATAGGAGAGGAAAAGAGCTTAGTAAATGAGAAGAGCTTAGTAAAAGAGCTTAGTAAATAATGAGAAAATGACGTGCAACTTTCTGCTCTGCACGCTCTTATTTCTCAACGTTTTTACGTACTACAAAAATTTTAATGTCATAGGAATATCATCACATGATACCCGAAAACAGACGTCTATCTCCAACATCGAAAGCCGAAGTACAAAAATCACTGGGAATGCACTGCAACAATAAAATACTTCAGGATACACTCGCTATAGAGAAGAACAAGTACGTGATACTGAAAGATATACAGAATATGAAACAACAACTCAGGGGTAAAGACGATGATTCCCTTGTCAAAGCTGTCGAGTTGCTACAGACAGAATATGGTAAGTAATACGAGTGATACTAAATTTTTAGTCGATTAACAATATTTTGAATTTACTTTCCCATCCAAAACTAAAAATAATGTACATTATACTGGAACTCAAAATGATAAAAAATAAAAAATAAAAACGAGGCACCAAATATATTAAGTTTCAACAATATTAATGCCGAAAAGTTATTAAACGAAAGTAAAAAAAAATTTGTCCATTAAATAATCAGAAAAATGATTAATCTTCATGAATTATAATAACGACTGATCTATTTTTATACAAACCATTTTTCTGTAAATTTGCCGTAACTGTTTGTATGTTCGTAAATGAAAAAATTAAATTCCTCCAAAGATCATTGAAAAAAAACGTGTTCTGGAATAAAATTGTTCCATGTTGAATAAATTGTAACAATTTTTACGATTTGTGTTGAACAACCCGTGTGATAAAACTGTGTGAATAAATTATGTGAATGGAATATTTCCAAGATTTAAAAAAAATATATTTATAAAACTGGCCAGTCAATGATCTTGATATTTTGCTACTGTGATATATACTCTATGTGAAAACATATCCGATATCACGTGATTTTCTCAATTTTTTAACTTTGCGTGAAATCTCTTTAAAGGTGCTGAACGCATACATTCCGAACTCTAAGTGTTCTACTCGACTGTAAAACCGAGATAAGCGAATGGCGGTAATGTTTGCGAGTTAAGGGAAAACAGAGATCTTACTTGACTGTACTACATATAATAACCGAATGTACCTTACGTACCTCGCGTAACAGAATTCACAGTATATAATAGAAAGAGTTATACCGAATATTGGGCCCTAAATTGTATATGAGTGTGTGCATATCCGCGAGTAACATATGAGTGTATGCAGTTTCTAAAGAGGGCTGTGAGAGTCCCTACAATTTGCGCCACGAGTGTCTGTAAGTGTCTTGGACACAATAGGAATTGGTGATTGGAATTGTCATTCGTAACAAAATAACGTGATAATCGCAATTGTAATTCGTAATTTCTATCGAGCCTTTTACGAATTACAGCTGAAATTGTTAATTATTTTAAAACGAATAATAAATACGAGCTAAAATTCGTAAATAGTCGAAACAAATTAGAAATTTTACTTGGAATTAGTCATCGTTTACCCCCCCCCCCCCCAATTCTCCTAGACATGTTGCATTTAATTATTGCAAATCAAATTGAAGTCATAAATATTAAAACAATAAATTAAATCTATATTGAATGAATGCAGGTGCTATGATTATCATTACAGGTGCAACCGTTCGAGTCCTGCACGAGAATGGTATATTCCGAGGTCTGTATTTCTCAACCGAGGATATGCGAGAGTCGATGTCGTCTTACCCAGAACTTGTTTCACTAGATGGCACGTATGGCCTTTTTTCCCAGCGACTAACCCTGATGCTCTTTATCGTGCAAAATTCGGCTAGCTTAACTGATATTGTTGGCGTTGGCTTGTTGGCAAGCGAGAACCGCCCTACTTTCGAATGGCTATTGACTACATTCAAAGATATGAACCGGGATGCTTGTGGACGTATACGATGCTTCATGGCAGATAAGGATCACCTCGAGCGTAACGTGATAAAAGTCGTGTTTCCTGGAATTCCCTTGTACATATGTCGATTCCATACGCTTAGAACCTTCCGTCGTTCAATCTCTACCGAGAGTATGAAAATAACGAAAGCTGAGAAAGAATATGCGCTCAGAGAACTTGAAAAAATGGTGTATAGCAAATCGGAGGCTGAATACGACGAACTTTACGCTAACTTTTGTACCAAAGTCCCACCAGTAATTGTTCAATATTTTAATGACAACTGGCACCCAATCAGATTTGAATGGACGGAGTTTAGCATGAATTCGGGAAACATGGAAAACTATACGAATAATAGACTCGAATCGATCAACAATAAAATAAAACAAGTCGTTCCAAAGAATAGCACTCTTTGTGATTTTGTGAAGAGATTTTTTCAATGGTCGAGGTCGCATAACTACGAGGTAAATGTTAAAATCGCAAGCAACTTTCTCCAGACGCCCGTTGTTTTCGAAATTACTGAAGACGAAAAACAGTATATGCAGTGCTTAATGCTAAATGCTTATAAGAAAGTCAAGAAAGAGATCGACGCCTCCAATTACATAACTATTTCTAAATCAATCGAGGGACCGACGAGAGAATGTGTTATCAGATCTGGGGTATTGGACTTAAAGGTTTCTGACGTATCATGCCAATGCGCTAAATGGGTGGGGTCATTTTTACCCTGCAGGCACATTTTCGCGGTTCGTCTTCGATTTAATCTCCCACTTTTTGCACCGGATTTATGCAATCAAAGATGGACGAAGTCGTACGTCCGTGAAGGTAATCAACGTTGTCGTCGTGAAACTTTAACAGAAAGAAACGCGATAGATGATACTGGTTTGGAGCCGATCATCTGTAAAACAATTCGGAAACGACCGACAACCGTTTTCGCGAAGCGGAAGGAACTGTCCGAAGTAGCGAGCGATATTGTGAGCACTGCCAGCTTGACGTCGGGAAATGACTACGACGAAATTTTGGAGCAGATGAAGGCTCTTAGCAATTTTTTGCGCGAAGGTCGTAAAATTCGAATAAGCGCGGTAGATGATAACAGTCAAGAGACCTCGACATCAATTCTGCGTGACACTAATAAAAACGAATATTCATCATCTCATCATGACCCGATCGTTGATGATGTACAAATAAAAATGAACAATATTTCACTCGACGCTCCTGTGACCGTTACTGATGGCGATAAAACAGTGGTGGATAAAAACGGCAATATCTCTAATGTGGTAATGCCAACACCTGTGAAGATCAAAGGCCACCCGTCCGGATACTTGATAACGCATATCAGATCGTGTAAACGTAAAAAGAATATTACTGCATTCGCAACGAAATCTGAGAGCAATCAGGCGAAAGACATGTTGAGATGGATGAATTTGGACAGCGAAGTCGAGTTCCATGCCCTAAACGGAGAACATATCGTGACACTAAATGACATAAATGAGCAACTCACGCATTTGGTGGACTCATTTATCGATGAATCCGAAAAATTGGATGTGCTAAAAAAATATTTCGAAAAAGATGCCTTTTCCGCTTTAACCAAAGCTGTAAGCGAGAGGAAAACCGACAATTGTTACAGTTGTTACGTATGTAAAACAGAAGCAACTCAGGCCTGTATATTGTGCGACGCATGCCTTCGCTGGGCCCACTTTAAATGCGCGGGGTTGAAAAAAGCTCCGGCACGAGATAACTGGTTTTGCCGAAGTTGCCAAAACCATCGCTAAGAAAAACTAAAAATAACTCAAGATTTATATAATTTTTTATTTTTTCAAACAATTTATCAGTGTGGTACAAAAAAAACACAGATAATAAAACCATGCACCTATTCGTCCAAAAAAAAAAAAAAATGAAATGTAAAAAATCAGTGATTTAAAGATTCATATTTTATTATTTTCTTTTGCAATTATTTATTAGTGTTGTACGAAAATTAAACAAAGGCAATGAACCGATGCGGTTTATTCTCTTAAAAAAAATCGAAAATCAATTTCAAGATTAACATCGATAAAATACGATCTAACAGTACATTTTATTGCCTAAAAAAGAAATAAGAGAAAAAATCACGAAGTGATTTCAGGATTAAGATTGTTTAAAAATTTGTTTCTAAGTTTATTAGTAATACATGACACTAAAGCGAGGGCAATAAACCTGTAGGTTTTATTTTTTTAAATAATTTATCAGTTAGAAAAATACGGAAATAGTATAGTTGTGCACATTATTTAAAAAAAACCGTGAAGTGATTCCAAAGTTATACAATAATAGTATAATAGTTATTACATATTCTCTAGGGCTGTACAATAAATCAAATACAATAAAACTATTCATTTGTTGCATGATTTCTCAACTCACCGATTCGTAGTACCCGTAATTTAGTTGCCCTGATCTTTCCTCTGATATTTTCTCCATTGGGTGGGTGGGATCTTATCTATGCAAATATTATGCAGATGATTTGCTTTTTGTAAATCGCCGCAAAGTTAGAAAAAAAGTGAAATGGCTATACATAATTAAATTGATGAAAATCGATGTATACGCGAGGAAATAAGCAGTGATGACAGAGCAAAGATGACGCACGACATACGCCAGGCAAACTACACACTCCGGACACACACACCAGGCAAAGTGCACACTCCGGACACACACTAGGCAATCTGCACTCACTTCGGACACAGGCCGAACAAACTACACACTCAGAACACACGCTGGGCAAACTATACACACTCCGGATACACGTCAGGGAAAGTACACCCCGGATAGACACGAGGCAAAAAGCACGATTATGGCAACCATCTGCCGCTCGAATGGAAGATGGTCGCCATTATACTGTTTTTTGCGACCATTTCTGCCACAGTGTCTATCAGAAACAATTTAGACACACGCCAGGCAAACTTCACACTCTGGACACACGCCAGGCAATCTGCACTCACTTCGGACACAGGCCGAACAAACTACACACTCAGAACACACGCTAGGCAAACTATACACACTCCGGATACACGTCAGGGAAAGTACACCACGGATAGACACAAGGCAGAAAGCACTATTATGGCAACCACCTGCCGCTCGGGTGGAAGATGGTCGCCATTATACTGTTTTTTGACACCATTTCTGCCACTGTGTCCATCAGGAACAATTTAGACACACGCCAGGCAAACTTCACCCTCCGGACACACGCCAGGCCATCTGCACTCACTTCGGACAAAGTCCGAACAAACGACACACTCAGGACACACGCTAGGCAAACTATACACACTCCGGATACACGTCAGGGAAAGTACACCCCGGATAGACACGAGGCAGAAAGCACAATTATGGCAACCATCTGCCGCTCGAGTGGAAGATGGTCGCCATTATACTGTTCTTTGCGACCATTTCTGCCACAGTGACTATCGGGAACAATTTAGACACACACCAGGCAAACTGCACACTCTGGACACACACCAGGCAATCTGCGCTCACTTCCGACACAGGCCGAACAAACGACCCACTCAGGACACACGCTAGGCAAACTATACACACTCCGGATACACGTCAGGGAAAGTACACCACGGATAGACACAAGGCAGAAAGCACTATTATGGCAACCACCTGCCGCTCGGGTGGAAGATGGTCGCCATTATACTGTTTTTTGACACCATTTCTGCCACTGTGTCCATCAGGAACAATTTAGACACACGCCAGGCAAACTTCACCCTCCGGACACACGCCAGGCAATCTGCACTCACTTCGGACAAAGTCCGAACAAACGACACACTCAGGACACACGCTAGGCAAACTATACACACTCCGGATACACGTCAGGGAAAGTACACCCCGGATAGACACGAGGCAGAAAGCACAATTATGGCAACCATCTCCCGCTCGAGTGGAAGATGGTCGCCATTATACTGTTCTTGGCGACTATTTCTGCCACAGTGACTATCGGGAACAATTTAGACACACACCAGGCAAACTGCACACTCTGGACACACACCAGGCAATCTGCGCTCACTTCCGACACAGGCCGAACAAACGACCCACTCAGGACACACGCTAGGCAAACTATACACACTCCGGATACACGTCAGGGAAAGTACACCACGGATAGACACAAGGCAGAAAGCACTATTATGGCAACCACCTGCCGCTCGGGTGGAAGATGGTCGCCATTATACTGTTTTTTGACACCATTTCTGCCACTGTGTCCATCAGGAACACGCCAGGCAAACTTCACCCTCCGGACACACGCCAGGCAATCTGCACTCACTTCGGACAAAGTCCGAACAAACGACACACTCAGGACACACGCTAGGCAAACTATACACACTCCGGATACACGTCAGGGAAAGTACACCCCGGATAGACACGAGGCAGAAAGCACAATTATGGCAACTATCTGCCGCTCGAGTGGAAGATGGTCGCCATTATACTGTTCTTTGCGACCATTTCTGCCACAGTGACTATCGGGAACAATTTAGACACACACCAGGCAAACTGCACACTCTGGACACACACCAGGCAATCTGCGCTCACTTCCGACACAGGCCGAACAAACGACCCACTCAGGACACACGCTAGGCAAACTATACACACTCCGGATACACGTCAGGGAAAGTACACCCCGGATAGACACGAGGCAGAAAGCACTATTATGGCAACCATCTGCCGCTCGGGTAGAAGATGGTCGCCCATTATACCGTTTTTTCGACCATTTCTACCACAGTGTCTATCAGGGACACTCTGCAAACCCGCCAGGCAAACTAAACTCACTACAGACACACGCCAGGCAAACTGCACACTCCGGACACACACCAGGCAAACTGCACACTCTGGACACACACCTGGCAATCTGCGCTCACTTCCGACACAGGCCGAACAAACTACACACTCAGAACACACGCTAGGCAAACTATACACACGCCGGATACACGTCAGGGAAAGTACACCCCGGATAGACACAAGGCAGAAAGCACTATTATGGCAACCACCTGCCGCTCGGGTGGAAGATGGTCGCCATTATACTGTTTTTTGACACCATTTCTGCCACTGTGTCCATCAGGAACAATTTAGACACACGCCAGGCAAACTTCACCCTCCGGACACACGCCAGGCAAACTACACCCCTGATAGACACGGGACAGATAGCATAGCGGTATTATGGCAACCACCCGCCGTTCCAGTGGAAGATGGTCGCCATGTAGCTGCTTCTGCTTTCTGCAACCGTTTCTGCTACTGTGTCTATCAGGGACACTTTGGACAGACTGGGGCTACACTGCGTACTCAGAAGGCACACGGTACCCTTCCTGACAAACTGAACCCTATGGAAAAACAAATGAAAACGACTTTCCGAAAAACAATTGAGTTAATCGGAAAGTTGTACGATTAATCCAGATAATAACGTTTAGTTTTTATTGCATCGGAGGCACGCAGCCCTGGTAGATTGTATGACTCACTAAAAACCGTAAAAAGGACCGGTCATCGATGGTTCTTTTTGTACAAAAAATCACCGACCAATAACCTAAAAAAGAACCGTTCGTAATATTTCGCGAGCACCTAAAAAACTACGAGCAACCACCAAAAGAACCGTACTAATAACCATACTATTTTTTCGGGTTTGCAACCGACAAAATTACCATAATACAAACCGTACTGGATAAACGAAACAAAAACACTGGATTTTGTAGTGTCAACGCGAGCCAGGATCGAGGCAGTCCAAATCACAGCAGAATGAAATTTTTATAATAAAGGGAATTTTAATAATAAAGGGAATCAACTGCCAGGGAGAGACGGAGCATACGAAATGTTGTAATAAATTTGTTTATATAAAATGAAACCTTAATAAAACCATAAAAAGGACCGAACTGGTAAAAACCGTACTAAGAACCAAAAACCAGTAGGAACGACCGTACGAAGGACCGTCTACAGATTCATAAAAATAGACGGTTCTTTTGAAGGTTTTTCCACAGTTCTTTTTTGTCCAAAAAGAACCGTCCTTTTGACGGTTATTTGTTCAGTTGCTTGTTGAGTTCGGCAATCTACTAGGGAGTACTCCGGATGTCTGTCATCTGTGCTTCAACCGGCTGTTTTATACAACGGAAACGCGCAATATTTCCGTTATACTACAATCCACTAATTGAATATCGCGGCACGTGCAGCCCAGCGCAGCAGCGCTATTTGCAAACGCGACCTCACACGACACTTTCGCTCTCGAGCGATGAGTGACGATGAGGGACACGGTGCGACGCATCGAGCGCCCATTCGGAGAGCACTACTGCCGCTGCAAGCTGCAATAGTTCATACAGGTTAGATTCACGTCCACATAATACCCCGTCAAAGTTTCCACAATGCGAACGTTTCGCTCTAATATCAGCAGCATCGCGTGCTTATTTCCTATTTGTACAGGTACAACGGAAATATTAGTACTTTTTTGGATCCCTGTCATATTAAAGATCCCAAAAAATACTATATTCTCCGTCGTACCTCGTACATATACGAGCGATGTATTACCCACTGGAAATATGTAAATGTCGATTCTTTGTGTCCTGGGAACCCATTTATTTTGTACGATAAAAATTCGTTATATTTTGGTGCTACGATGATTTCTGTTTTAGCATAATTAAGAATTTTTGACTAAAATATATTTCATAACGTGTCAAAGTGTTTCTACATCTTGTGTGTCCCGAAAGGTTCGCAGGAAAATACACGCTTGGGGACACACCAATGCCTGCAACTCGCGTGTCCCGAAAGGTCGTAATGACACACTCGGGGCACACTCGGGGCACACTTGCGGACACATTCGGGGCACAGTGGTGTGCGAATAGACACGGCCTATTATAATAAACAGCATTTGTAGAAGTCATATTCATCCACAACTGCGGAAATCATCGAAACATGCCAAGTGTTACATAAACATTTGGACGACTGTTTATAAGTCAATAAGTGAAAATTTGTGAAAAACAAATATACAAGGTGCATGAAATCCCAAACATATAATACACAACAGCGATGCAAATATTTCGCATTTCTCACCTGGAGTTTCTGAACTACGTGAAAATCTATTTAGGATCGCAATGAGTGGAAACTGTATGAATTCTCTAAATTACGTTTATTTTTTGTATCCATGAATTACTTTTATTGCTGTATGTCCATCTATCGACTCATTAATACGACAATGAAATTCACGTGTTCTGAAACTTGCAAATGTATCTTTACATAATTTAACGAATACTCAAAGCGTCACTGAAATGACCGTTTCACTAATGAATACGTCACGGAAATGTTCAAGTGCCATTAACGCCGTGTATATACAGATTTCGCAACTGAATTTTATGGATTCAATGAGGTCCATTCCCTATCTCAATGAGTGGAAACTACAGTTAGAAACTCGTAACTAACTATATAGGATTCATAAATTGTTTCTAACTATGCCCAGTAAACAGTAATATTGCAGCAATGTAACGGTAACATAACCGAATATTACAAGTATTATTACCTGGATGTTACATGTGAACGTTGCTTTTTATCGCAAGGTTAACTTTGTATACCTTACCGATAATTGATGATTATAAGCTGAAAAATATTATTACTGTTATCGATGTTTATTACCTGAAAAATGTGAAAAAAATTTTGGAGAGAATAATGTTTAATAACAATTGATTTTTCTAAAAAAAAAAAGAAATCATACTAATAAAACAAAGCATAGCTTTGGAACAAGTAATCGATAATTTTAACATTTTTGAAGCGCTGTCAATTGACAACGCAGCGCTACCATGATGGCAGACGTGGTCCTTAATATTTCTCATGGTATAATTATCGCTATTAACGTCTGCCACGTGTTAAATTATCGTATAATTTCGTACGATAATCGTATATCGTACAAGAATTCAAAATATAGTACGTGTACGATAATTATCGTACGTATGGCAACGCTTTTGTTTTAGCTCATGTATGGTAATTGTACGATAATCGCTCTTAACTTCGTACGGTACTTATATTTGACCGGAACCAATAAGAATGCTAGGACGAGGTGGGCGTTCTCACGTGAAAGAAGAAAGAACCGTAATAAGCCCCTCGATCTATTCGTCCTTTCTCGATATGTCTTGGTCCCAAGACGGACGACGTTTGGGATGACTGAGATTATCCGTAAGTTTTTTCCTTGAAAGTTCGATGGAGGAAATTTCTGTGCAATCAACACACAATACAGTGTACTGTACTGTGTTGATGACAGTTATTGTTTATTGTAATTTTGTTGATAATCGTCACGGTGATCTGTGAAATGTCACAGATCACTGACCCATAATTATGTAACCTATAATCGAGCCACGTGGTTCTCAGTACAACGCGTGTGTGTTCCCGTCCCGTGAAACGAGAATCCGAATGAGAAACGAGATTTCGGGGAATCGTAAAAAAAAGCCTTTAACGAAATGTATGCACTACTACGTTTCTCTGAAGGTCAATACTCAGTTCACTATATTTCTCGCTTTCGAAAGCAGTGGAAAAAAGTGTATGGTAAAGCAAAATGGTCGGCTTGTTTACCGCACGGATCGAAGCAATGAATGGTGAGTTATATAGAACTAATCATGCTTTTTGATCTATTTTAATAATAAAGTAGCTCACTACATAAAATTATTAATGATGAATTATTTCTTAACGCTTACGGATAGTTTCAATCAATAACATAAAGTCGTTATTTTTTCGTCCAACCTGCACCGAAGGTATGCCTTTTCGTGCATGTAAAGTTAGCTCAAAGTGGCCTTTTCCTGCCCTCAAGCAAATAACCAGGCGCAAAATCCTGGTGGTTGCAAAGTGTATATGGTAAGCGAGTGCAAAAATGAACTTTGCGCCTGCTTACCATACACACATTGCACCCTTCAGCATTTTGCGCCCGCTTATTTGTTTGCAGGCGGGAAAAAGCCACCTGTCGCTAACTTCGCATGCACTCGAAGGCAAATTTTCGATGCAGATTATGGACAAAAAGTATGGTGTTCATCAAGGGCGGAAAGCGATTGATGCTCATGCGAGTTTCAGTTGAGCCTTGGCGACCCTTCGTGCCCCTCTGCTTGCTTCGGGTCCCCTTGGTCTCAGCCAAAACTCACACTTGCATCAATCGCACGTTTTCCACTTTAGATACACAATATACTCTATTAGATACACAATACTCTTATGCCATGCTAAAAATACAAGCAAGCCAGAATTACCCTTGTACCCTTGAATATATTTTTTATTAATATTTTGTTATATTTTTTGTGCCCCTAATTTTGGGACACCCTGTATATTAGTTTTACGCATGTCAAATTAAGTCGTGTGTATTTCTATAGTTCAGTGTTGAGTGTGGGGCCGACAGATACTACGTACGATTTAAGGTTAGTGAGTCGTCAGTCACTATGCCAAAATTTACTACAGGATAGTACGGGTAGGAAAGGATAGGGATCCCAATTTTTCAACGAGCTCTCTTGGCCCGGTTTCGCCCTATCTTTACCCATGGTAGTTTTCATTCCAGTCAGTCTATAGTTCAGTGAGGGTATTTCTTCAGGGGTCTTTTGCTTGGCATCGAAAAGTGCTGCATTCGTCATATTTTTTCTATTGATGTGAAACAAAAAAAAATCGATTATTGACAGGTTCAGAGGGAGGATAAACCTATATAATTATAAAACAGTAAAAAATTGAGAAGTTTCGGTTCAGACCGGCGACGGGGAATAAGCGGAAAGAAGAGTGTGGTGGTGAGCGAGGCATGCATAAAAAAAAAGAGAGTCTGACCGTTTATGTGCTATACCCGTGGATAGTGAGCTTATGTTTTGGCTTGTAACTAATAAACCAGATGGACGAACCTATTCAAATTTGTTGACAGTCATATTAAAGATCTAATGAAGATCTGACATAAATTTTATGCGGGTGGTAGTAGTTTAATGGAATTGACAGCTCAAACAAATATTGCTCCCATTTACTCTCGAGTATAAGCCAAATTTTCGAAAATTATTTTTACAAAAACGACATGGAGGATCGACTTGAAATTTGAGCAGTTCACGTTTTATATATTTGTCACTTATTTGAAGAAAAATTATGTTGATGGCAGCATTTTCAATAGGTGTACCGAAACTCCTTAAGTAAGCTGTTTAATCAAATGATCAAATTTTCGACATTTTTTACCCCAAAAAATAAATTTATTTACGCGATATCTTTAAAACTTTAGTGCATCCTTCCGATAATAATATAGACAGAAACCTCCAAAATTTTCGGCCAGATCGATTAATAACTTTGTGAACTACAGCACAAGCAGTTTTTGAAAATGCAGTTTTGAGATAATCGCGTTTAAAGTTCCAATACGATAGAACTATTAGTTTTAGTGACTTACCGATCAATCAGCGATTCCAGGCGCATATGATAAGCTTTCAGCCTCCTCTCTCCATTATACTCTCAATATATTATACTTTAGAAGTATGAGAAAAAAAAATCGATTTTTCAAAAATTGTTAAGGGTTTTCTCCTCTTAAGGCCGCAGCCAAGTGTGATTGCTATTTCCGCCAGAGAATTTAAATAACGATAACAATAGTTTGGGATAATCGTGGAATGTCATTACAAACTCTAATTTATCAACGTCAAACGAGCTGAGCGAGTCGAACAAGCCAGACGAATCGTTGATCAAGCCGGACGAGTCGAAAAAGCGGGACGTGTCGAAGAACCCGCTTGATTTGAACAAGTCGGTAGAGTCGCAAAAGCGGAACGAGTCGAATAAGCCGCACGAGTCGAATAAGTCGGATGAATGAACAAGCCAGAAGAGTCGGATGAGTCGAACGAGCTGGACGAGTCGAAAAAGCGGGACGTGTCGAAGAACCCGCTTGAGTTGAACAAGTCGGTAGAGTCGCAAAAGCGGAACGAGTCGAATGAGCTGCACGAGTCGAATAAATCGGATGAATGGAACAAGCCGGAAGAGTTGGATGAGTCGAACGAGCTGGACGAGTCGCAAAAGCGGAACGAATCTAACGAGCGGGACGAGTCGAATGAGCCGCACGAGTCGAATAAGTCGGATGAATGGAACAAGCCGGAAGAGTCGGATGAGTCGAACGAGCTGGATGAGTTGAACGAGCTGGACGAGTCACAAAAGCGGAACGAATCTAAAGAGCGAGACGAGTCGAATGAGCCGCACGAGTCAAAAAAGTCGGATGAATAGAACAAGCCGGAAGAGTCGAACGAGCTGGACGAGTCGAACGAGCCGGACGAGTTGCAAAAGCAGAAGGAGTCTAAAGAGCGGGACAAGTCGAATGACCCGCACGAGTCGAATAAGTCGGATGAATGGAACAAGCCGGAAGAGTCGAACGAGCTGGACGAGTCGAACGAGCCGGACGAGTCGCAAAAGCAGAAGGAGTCTAAAGAGCGGGACAAGTCGAATGAGCCGCACGAGTCGAATAAGTTAGATGAATGGAACAAGCCGGAAGAGTCGGATGAGTCGAACGAGCTGGACGAGTCGAACGAGACTAACGAAATGCTGGATGGCGAAATAAATAATACGGAATCCTCACTACTGCTCAGCGCAGACATTTTTCCGTTAAACAATCTGGATGACTTGGAACTGAATTTAAGTGAAATTCAAGATGGCACTGTGCTCGAAACTGTCAGATTCTCCGATTTGCATGAAATGATGTATCCTATCAGCCCACTTCCAGCGGCTTAACTTGATCTTCCAGCGGCTGAACTTCCATCGTTAGGTAATATAATCCTATTGACGAAGCTTATATAAACGTAGTGTGATAGATTATCTGTAATTATGAATGAACTCTGCTTCTAATCTATCGTATGATTAATCGAAAATTGTACATGTGTGATGCTTTTTAAATTATTATCAATATCATTTATTAAATCATTTAGTAATCTGTATCAATTGTAGGCAATGCCATTTTTATCTACACTGTGCAAAGTAACTACTATGCTGTGATTTTTACAGATAATACTTGTCTCGAGGAAATATCGTTTGATTCTATAAAAGATAGCGATTATGAAGTTGAATCAGACGATAACAATACCGCTTTGTCAGAAACAGATGAAGATGATCATTATGAGAAAAAAAAATCGGATTCTCCAATGGAAGTTGACGTATCTTACTCACCTGGTGGTTTAGATGATCGAGATTTGAATGCTTTACCAAAAGGAGTTGCAAGAGGCAAACTTAATTTTTTTTATTATTGCAAGAAAATGCAGAGTGTGATCAGCCGGCATTTAGAGACTGTCCATAGGGATGACGTCCCTATGGACGTCAAAAAATTCGCCATACTACCCAAAGGTAATTGTAGTATAATATTCTTGCCATATAATTTTCTGACGTATAAATTTTGCTGCATTCGGTTATCTGTTATGTAACTCCTAAATAGTGATACTGCGAGACGAGACGGAATGAGATTTTCAAAAATTTCGTCTCTTCTTGTTTTGAAAGCTCATCATGCCTCAAAAAGTCTTGTTCGCATAATATTACGGGGCTCGTAGGCTTTACTCAAACACACGCACGCACGCACGCATACATACGCACACACTCGCATACGCTCAGATATACTCGCACACACACGCACACACTGGATGCACTGCACACACTCATTACACTTAGGCACACTTGGAAACTCTCGTACACACTCGCGCACATCCGCACACACTCACATACGCTCGCACACACTCTGACGGACTCGAACACGCACACATACACGCACACACTTGCACACACACACATACACATTCGCACACACATGCACACTGCGGTTTTTTCTTTTTTCATTTAACAAACGATAACTTCACTTTAAGAAGCTTAAACTAATTTCTTTCCGAGCGTAACTACTATGTAACTAGTATGAACTACCATGTAAACACTATGTAAAGTCTATGAAGTAATTCAACTAATAACTTCGAAAATCTCGAATACCTCGACGAGATTCTCGTCTCGTCTCAAAACATTGCGAGACGAAAAGAGAAAAATCTCGTCTCGGCGGCATCACTACTCCTAAATATCTGGGAAAAAAGAAAACAATTTGTCTACACCTTCATATCTTTTCATTAGGTAATCCCGAGCGCAAAAAAATGATTGAGTCGATTCGATTGAACGGAAATTATTTACATAATAAAATGCCGGAGTTCAATAACGATAGATCATTGATCGTTTCCCGACGACCCCGAGAGATAAGATCAGCCACATGCTATACAACTTGTCACAATTGTAAGGGTACTTTTTCAAGGGGTACAATTCGAAGACATCTTCAACGTTGCTTAGGCCAGTCTAGTAAGTGCGACAGATCCAACGTCATTTTTGCTCGAAAAATAGCTGGAAGATTACACTCCAAAGCCAGCAGTCAACTAAAAAACAACGTCTTTTGCGTGATGCGCGAAGACGAAGTTGTTCGTCTTATTCGATGCGACGAACTTTCGATCGTATTCGCCAATATGATGTGCCTTAAATACAGAAAGCAACAACAACACGATCTCATAAGAGCTCGCTTGAGGTTGCTCGGACGACTTTTTCGAACAGTAAAGACGTTGAATTCAAATATAACCGATTTTGCATCACTTTTTCATCCTCAATTTTATGATGACTTTCTGACAGCTGTCGATAGGGAAGCTTGTCTGAATGAAGAAACTGGTGAACATGATATTCCATCTGTTATCACGACGCTCGGAACCTACTTAAAAACTGTCGGAGAAGTTTTTATCGTAGAGTGCATAAAAAATGGAGATTTGGAAAAAAAAACGACTTGCCGAAGACTTCTTGAAGGTGCATAAATGCGTATATTCAAGCCGATTGAACAAAAATGCAGTCGAAACACAATTAAAAAATAATCGAATCAAACAGAAACCGTTGCCGACTACAGCTGATATCCAGATACTTCAAGACTACATTCAAGATAGATCGCGCTCGATAGCGGAAAACTTAGCTGAACGATATTCATATGAACAGTGACTCGAGCTTTGTAAACTCATTCTAGTGCGCCTGTTCGTATTCAATCGACGACGTACTGGCGAAATCGAGAGGATACTCATAGAGGATTTGAATAATCGCGAACAATTAAGTGAAAATACTAATCCTGAGGTCTATAAAAGCTTAAGCAAGATCGAGAAAACTCTTGTAAAAAAATACTTACGAATTGCGATATGCGGAAAACTTGGAAGGACTGTTCCGGTTTTGCTTTCAGACGATCTCGAAACTGGTATCAGGCTTATTTTGAAATATCGATCTTCGGCGAAAATTTATCCAAAAAATCCATTCATTTTCGGACTTCCCGGCTACGATTGTGGGCGATTCAAGCACCTGAGAGCTTATCAGCTTCTTCGAATATACGCAGAACAGTGTGCGGCTCCGTACCCTGAGCGATTGCGAGGTACACTATTACGTAAGCATATGGCTACAATGTGCGCGGCGGAAAATATTGACGAGAATAAGATCCACGATATAGCAACGTTTATGGGACACGAGGATGCAATACATCGACAGCACTACAGGTGAGCTGTAGTAACTCGAGATGTATGCGGTGTGTCGAAAATACTCGAGCTGGCAAGTGGTGTTGACCACAACCGATCTGAATCACATCCTGCGAATAATCATATCATCACTGAGAGTGCGACAAATGAGTCTGAGTCGATTGATGATGATGAGTTGATTCATCTTACTCCGAATATGTCGATATCATCACCTGAACGATCATTTTCGCAAAACCAAACAATGGAACAGTTACGGCACAAAAATAATTCCAAACGAAGTACCGGTGCTTTATCCGCGATAAAAAAAAACGTCCGCTGGACTGATTTCGAAAAAACTGCTGCTCATGAAGCCTTCAATGCTCATATTCTTCATTCTAAATCACCATCGGTTAAGACCATAAGAAACTTCTTGGAAAGCCATCCTCGTGTGTGTCGCACAGAAGCTCAGGTGCGAACATGGGTAAGCAATAACGTGAAACGAAAAAAATAAAAACCTAACTATGCAAATAAGTTCAATCGTGATTAAGGGTTGTTAGATGTGTAAAAAGATACGTGATATTTAAGGGGGAGGGGGGGGGATAGTTTCAAAAGTATGCATTTTTTTAAATAGATTTTTAGCGCCCAAAGGGTCTCGATATTGTATATTTATTAAAAATCGGAATTTTCGAAAATCGATACCTCCGAAACTATTTACGGTAAGTACTAACATTATGGGACCTTTTTTTACATCAAATTGACTACAGTTTACAGGAAAAAAAATAGTAACATCCAAAAATCTTTAAAAAACGACATTTTCGATCCTTCAAAGTGCATGTTCTTTTACAGTTTTCAATATTTTAGACTGAAATTTAGGATGTACATTCAGTTCACTATTCCGAACAAATCGTTGAGTCAGATTTTTGATATCTTGTTTTATGACGTATATAGAAATTCGGTGAGGTTCAAATATTTTTTTACCGTTTCAAACTCCATGTCATGTTTTTCGGAGCACAAAAATACGTTTAAAAAAATGGACAGCTATCTGCGACCTATACTTGATTTAGCTGCTTTGATCGATGGAGCCCCCCTTAAATATCACGTATCCTTTTATACATCTAACATGTGCAGCTGCTTCGGTCGATGGTGCCCCCCTTAAGATGGATAATTTGCTTTTGCGAAAGTGAAGTTTTCTCGAGTTCGCTCGAGATTCCATCTCGAAAGGCTTATGTACCGACCACTCCTGCTTATAATTCGACAATTTCTCGAATGAAACGGATCTCGAGCGAACTCGAGTATAGACCCCCCCCCCCCCCCGTGTACACCGATCGACTTCTATCAGTCAAATTCGACAACTTTCCGCTCTCTCGTTTTCATAGATCATGTTTTACTAATCACGGCCGAATATAAGATGAGCCATAGACGAACCAGAGACCAAGATTGGTGAAAGATCGCAAATTTTGATTTTCGCGAAGTTGATTACGAACTCGATGGGTGTACAGAATACGGCCTCTGAATACAAAAATTAATTTCTAACTATTTTCGTTTAAACTCTGAATTACGTGAAAAACGTCACATTTTCTTGATTTCTCGTTATCCAAATAAACCGCCCCCTCGACGTGTTGCCACCTTGTCGTGGTGGGGGGGCTCGGACCAGCGATCCGTGTGGGCCAAGCGGCTTAACCGCCCCGTGGCCCGCCGGGGAGGTCTCGTCCAAGAGCAACACAGTTCACAAGCTACGGTGTAAGGCATCGTGCCTATGGCTGCATGGTCGCGGTGAAGTAAAACTGCGCGGCCTCAAACGATCCACCTCGGGGCACCTGGTGGAACCCCGTTGTATTTACACCTTGCCCGGCCAATCCGGCTCTGGTCGGGTTGACCTACATTCCGGACGGCTCGTGGGACTAAAATGGATAAATCTAAAACAAACAAACAAAAAAATGATGAGAAAGGTACCGCGAGCAAGGGCAGCGAAGCCCAGGAGGAAGAAAGGGAGCGAGATGTGGTCACAAGCGAAATAGAGGTATTCAATGAAGCAGCAGGGACAAGTTACAGAGTGGTCCCGGCAAAACGGCATAAGACGGATTCAGAAAGCGAAGGGATGAGTGTGGGGAGAAGATCGGACTCAGTCTCGTCGGTGTCAGGAGCTGACTTCGATCTGATAAGGAGGCGAAAAAGAAAGAGTAGAACTAAGAGCTCGGAGGAGAGAGAGGTTAGGCCGATGCCACCAATAATGAGGGAAGTCCAAGAACACCGGGCTGACCTGGAGAGCTACATTTTTAACGAGTCAAATAAGATAAATAAGGTAGCCATTAGGTTCATACTGGCGAAATGGTCTTCTTTGGAGGCCAAGATGTATGAGCAAGTGGTCATGACTGAAAAATTGAAAACAGAGCTGGAATCGGAAAAAGAAAGGTCGAAAGAGATAAAAAGTGTGCGCCGACCAACCTTTGCGGAGGCGATGGCGGGTGGCAGTGCTGGGGGATCTCGGACAACGGGACAGACTCGCAGAGAGGCCCCGCCTCAAATGCGGTCCAAACCGAAACCAAAGACTGAGGTGGTGTTTCTGAAACCGACCAACGAGGGAGACGCAAGGTCAAGCGAGGAAATTAGAGCGGAAGTCATGACGGCTCTCGGGCCGGTACGATCGAAGCTGCGAGTTAGATACCTCCGGTGCATGAGGAAAAGCGGGGTGGCCATTGAGGTCGAAAGGAAAGAGGACGTGGCAATTATCAAAGGTGCAAAGCTGGAGGAAATAGGGCTCAAAACCGAAGACCCCAGAAAACGATTGCCTTGCGTCATGATCTATGACGTGGAGAAAGAGATCAAAACAGGAGAAGTAATTAGAGAGGTGGTTGAGAAGAATTGGGATCCGGGAGAAGCCGGAGGGGATGAATTGAGAAAAAGTATGACTTTTCGGCACAGCTTCAAGTGCCGCAATGGGAATTCGAACATGATTTTCGAGCTCCCGGGGGCAATGCATAAGAGGCTTGTGGATAATGGGAGAGTTTTTATGATGTGGAGATCATACCGAGTGAGCGATCACGTTGATATAACGAGATGTTATAAGTGCAATGGCTACGGCCACATCGCGAGAAGCTGCACTGCCCCAGGGCAAAAATGCGAGAATTGCGGCGGAGAGGGGCATCTTCGAAAAGATTGCACCACGAAAGAGACCCCCTGCTGTACCAACTGCCAAAAAGCGCGCAGACCAACGCACAACCATGCGGCAAATGACAGAAGGTGCCCCGAGTACCTTCGGCAGGTGGAGCTGTATAGGTCAAAGATCCAGTGGGATTAAAAATCGGACAAATAAATGCTGCACGATCGGCGGCGGTCGCAGGGGAAATAAGGGTATTACTCCAACAGCAGGGAAGTTACGATGTTTTATGTATTCAAGAGCCATATACTTATAAAGGAAAAGTCATCGGATACAATAACCCGAACATCAGGGTGGTGCAGCCGTGTTCGGAGACCCCATGGGTCGCGATTCTTGTGAATAACCCGAGTTTGGATGTGTTTTGCGTTGGGGCTGAGGAGACGGAACACGTCGTCTGTGCACAGATTAAAGGCGAAGCCATAGAGATTTACTTAATAAATGTCTACTGCCAGTTTTCACAGCCAATAGGGCCATATCTGGAATCCGTGGGCAATTTGATAAGATTTATCAGGCAAAACGATAGAGACGCTAAGATAATCGTGACTGCAGACACGAATGCGAGATCACCTCTGTGGCACTCAGACAGGCTCAACAGAAGAGGGGCGCTTGTGGAGGAATTTGTCGTGGAGCACGAGCTCCAAATAGCGAACGAACCAGCGTGCTTAAGTACCTATGCCTCGACAAACGGAGAGTCAAACATAGATGTTACGATGACAACTGAGAACGTAGGAGGCATGGTCCGGGACTGGTCCGTAACGGAGGAGTGTGGGGCCAGCGATCACAATATGATAACTTTTCGAGTTGCAGGTGAAAGAGAGCGCGAAAACGGGCCACGACTGGCACAGGGGTACAAGGTGCTCAACGCTAATTGGGATAGATTTCAAACTGCTTACGACGAGCAGATGACAGAAGGCGTCAAGGCTCAACTTGCCACCGCACACCCGAACATAGCGGCACGGATATTCGGGAGGGTTGTGATAGGCGTATGTGAAGCAACGCTCAGGAAACGTAGGACGATGATACGAAGTATTCCATGGTGGTCGGAGGATTTAAGACAAAAACGAGACGATGTCAAAAGGGCAAGAAAGGAACTGGCTGTGGCACGTCGACAAGGCGAGATACAGAGGGTACCTGCTCTCCGGAGAAGATACTCTACTCTGAGGAACGGATACACGGCTGCTATTAGGAGGAGTAAGCAGGCAACATGGAGGCAGTTCGTTCGAACGGAAGCAAATGAAAACCCATGGGGGCTAGTTTACAAAATTGTGAGGGATAAACTAAGAAAAACGGAGATACCATGCACCCTCGTACTATCAGATCAGAGAAGGACAGTAAACTGGCAAGAAACTGCCAGAGAGATGCTGCGTAAAATGGTGCCAAAGGACTCCAGAGTGGGAGAGAGTCAAGCTCTTAGGGACATCCGGCGAGTAAACAGCGAATACTCATGCATGAATCTTGAGCCTGAGATATCTCAGGGGGAGATAGCCGCAGCGCTCAAAGCAACAAAGTCTAAGAAAGCACCAGGACCTGACGGAATATTGCCTGAAGTGCTTAAAGCCATATGGAAACACGATGAAGAAGCCATTAAGATGCTTTACAATAACTGCCTTCGGCAGGGTGCCTTTCCAGAGACATGGAAGATGGCAGAGCTTCGAATAATCCTTAAGGATCAAACAAAGGATCCACAGAGCATTGGCTCTTACAGGCCGATTGCTCTGCTGTCTGTAGTGGGAAAGGTCTTCGAGAGAATCATTGTGGAAAGGGCGCAGCGAAATTATGATGAGAAGAATTTACGAAGTGATCACCAGTTTGGTTTCCGACGTGGAAAATCCACGGAGGACGCGCTGGTCTCATTTCGGGAAATTGTAAGGTTCTGTGAGAAGAAATATGTACTTGCCATATATACGGATATTCAGGGGGCCTTCGACAATGTTTGGTGGCCGGCAATAAAGAGGCGCCTGATCAGTGCAGGGTCCAGTAGTGCGCTAATTGATATATTTGACGACTACTTTAGAAAACGAGTGATGCTCGTTAAGACGGTACATAATCGAGCAAAACGTACCATGGAGAAAGGCTGCCCGCAGGGCTCGATCATAGGGCCAGCAGCGTGGAACTGGTGCTTAGATGCTCTGCTAAATGAGTTTAGGGACGAAGTAAGCTCAGATGATATAGAAACGATTGCGTACGCTGATGACCTCCTTATTATTGTTAAAGGAAACTCGAGAGCGGACATTGAAGACCTTGCAAGAAAGGCCATGGATAGGGTGGATAGGTGGTGCGCGGAGCACAAGCTCTCGCTTTCAGAGACGAAAACCAAGGCCATGCTGGTCAAGGGATCGCTCAACGCACAAAGACCGCCCATAATTAGGGTAAAAGGAGTGCGAATTCAATTTTGTGAGACGTACAAGTACCTAGGAGTAACAATAGACTCGAAAATGACGTTCATCCAAAACGCGAAAACCACTAGGGAAAAGATCACGAAGTTTGCGATGTCAATCCGAAGGCTGGCGAAGGACCAATGGGGCATTAAAACAAACGTTATGAGGACTATATACAGAGGAGTCTGCTTACCAATCGCATCATACGGCGCTGCGATGTGGAGTGACGAATCCGGCAAAGTTATGATGCGAAGACATCTCGACGCTGCACAAAGGACGATGCTCCTAGCTCTTACGAGGGCATGTAGGACGACTTCAACATCGGCAATGCAGGTGGTGGCAGGATGCCTCCCATTGGACCTAGAAGCGAAAAGAAGAGGGCTCGAGTATAAAGTCCGAAAGAATGAATATATACGATATAAGGCATACGAGTACTTACCGAGGGAAAATGACGAAGAACCTAGCCTGAAAGAAGAAAAGAAAAGAATTAACGAGGAGTTGATGGAGGAGTGGCAAATCAGATGGGCTACTAATGAACATGGACGGGACCTCTACAAGTTTATCAAGGATGTCAGAGAAAGGATAAGAAACACCTGGTTTGTGCCAAACAGGTTCGCGGTATATCTACTGACGGGATACGGACCAATAAATGACTCACTGTGCAAACGAAATCTCACCGAGGACAACACGTGCCACGCATGCGACGAAGAAGAACGAGAAACTGTGGAGCACATGATCTGGGACTGTAAAAGCTATGAGGATGTCAGATACCTGGAACTTCGGACGACCAGAAATCACGAGGATCTAGTGAGGACAGAAGAGGAATTTAGGAAATTCAATGAGTTCGCGAAGAACTTGTTCGAGAAAAGAAAGGAACGACTGGAAGAATTACAACGACTAGGAAATCAATAAAAGGAATAAAATTAACAAGCTGGAAAGTAGAAAAAGGTCCGCCTCCACGTGGCTAGGGATGGAAACGTCCGGATAATCCGGACGGCTAAGTGACCTTAAAATAATAACAAGAAAATGTTTTAGACATAGAAAAACATGAAGAAGATATAAATAGTAAAACATACAAAGAGTGGATTCGGCGGAAATGAGCGAAGAGCTCGATGGCCGCAGCACTATGTGCACAAGAAGAAAAAATAAAAAAAAATAAAAAAAAAAAAATATCCAAATAAACCGACAACCCAAATAAACCAAAGCGAACCCAAAGCAACCCAAACAAACCCAATATGAGCCCGCTGACTACCAATAAACCGAATATAATCGCGCGAATGTAAGCCCAATATAACCCCATCAACCCCACCCAATTATAAACCCAAAACAACGAGAATCCGCGGACAAATGTTTCAATTAATGCAATAATCACTGACAAACGACAGACAAACGATTTGAAAAAAAAAATATTAAAAATTAAATTTCGTTCGGCAAGTTCACGGAGGTTTCTATGCTGCAAGGAACACGGAAGGACGGAAAACGGCGTCGGCCAATCACAGTGCTTTCCGCAATACCCGCTTCGACGGAAATAACTGTGAACCGTCGACACTTTTCCATATCCTTCACCTTCTATGCGTGTACTGTGTTACGTGCGTCATGGGTCATTATGGTCATATGGTCATTACACACTAGCAACGGACGTGATCGATCTTCGCTCGAGTTTCGAGAGTTTTATGGTGACAATATAACGTTAACTTTTATAACGTAGTAGTGGAAGTCCCATGATTTTACATTTCAAGAAGTTTTCGAATGTAAGTATCGTATTTCTATTATTAAAAATAATCTGACAGTATTTATTGTGGCATCCAATCGCCATCAATATATTTACGTAACAGTCGGTCATATAAGTTTATCTATCCGACAGTCAACGAAACATGGACAAGTATATCGTGCGGAATAAAAGAAAGCACGATAGTGACAACGAGGCGGGACCGTCGAGACAAAACGTTACAAGCTCGAAAAAAATAAATGTGGGTACAACAATCGAGAATAATGGAGACATATATGATGAAAATGAGTGGGAAGACGATCCTGTTCCTGAAAATAATAACGAGTCAAAAAATGCCAAGAAGGGTTCTGATAACGAAAGAGAAACCGAGAAGAAAAATTCTGAAGAAATTCTCATGTCTGAAAAACAAAAAAAAAATGTACAGGTTTCTCAGAAGGGCTGGAAGAAGAAAGTTTACAAGCAAAAATTTAAAGACGAGTGGAGACAAAAATACGAATGGGTTGAAGTAAAGGACACTAAAGTATGTTGTAAAACATGTGAAAAGACAATAACAGGTAACGTTACACATTTGGCGCGACATAATGATAGTGATTATCACAAAAAGAGAACTAGATCTATTGCCAATCACTCCCAGACAATCGACAAAGTGATCACGGAATCACAATCAAAAAAACAAATTCAGCAGATCGCTGAACTGAAAATGCTTATGTTTGTGACGGAACATAATTTGCCATTAAGCATCTTGGATCACTTGCCCAAATTCATTCAACACGCATGCCCAGACTCACAAATTGCTAAAAGCATACAATGTGGAAGAACAAAAGGAACTTCAATGATCTGCGTTTACATTGCACCTGAGAGTCTCGAACAAATTTGCGCTATTATAAGGAAGAAGTCGTTTTCACTAATGATCGACGAAACGACTGACATCTCAATGTCCAAATGTTTGGCTGTCGTTGTGAGGTACTTCGACAATTTCGGCATCAGAGATAGATTACTGTCATTAATACAGCTGACATCAGGCACAGCTAAAGCCCTTTGTGAGGCCGTGGAAGTTCTTTTTGAAAAAAACAATGGTATGGTATGAGTTCTTACACCGACTCTCCTGAGGGTTGCGGGCTCCCAACACCATCTACCCTTGGTCTCCTCTCGTATCCGTTTGTCCCTGGTTCGATCCCCGCTGCCGGAGCATGTCGCGCACTCGCTAGATTTCAACACCTGGGACAGAAACAGTCGTAGTTCGTACGCCCTGCCTCTGGAGCTACGTCCGAGCCCGTTTGTGCTTTTTACCATCTGCTGTGCTACGGCAATCCTTCTCGCTGTCGGAGCTCGTCTCGCACATGCTAGATGTCAGCACATTGGGACAGAGGCAGTCGTAGTTCGTACGTCCTGTTTCTGGAGCTACGTCCGAGCCCGTTGTGTTTTCATCAGCCGTGCTACGGCATCGGGAATCGAACCCGAGACATCTTCCCAGCCTTTCGGTCACCACACCAAGGCGCTGGTTTCCTTTGGACCTACTTTTTTAGGTGGATTCCGAACCACCGGGGTCACAGAAAAAGCACTTAGAAAATTTTTCCATTGATGCCGACAGTGGGAATCGAATCCGGCCACATCGCGCGCCACCGCGCGCGAGCCGAGCACGCTACCCACTGCGCTACTGCTCCCCTTGAAAAAAACAATATTCCTTTCAGTAAAATGATAGGTAGTTTATGCAGTAAAATTATACGTATCTACAGAGTTTCATTTTATATTATTACAATAATAGATATAATTTTCGAAAATTTTCCTCAATAGGCCTTGCTGCTGATAATTGTTCAGTTATCATGGGAAACATCAACGGTGTTCAAGCTCAATTGAAATTTAAGGTACCAAATCTCTTCGTATTGGGGTGCCTGTGCCACTCAATGAATTTGTGTGCATCAGCTGCTTGCCTGAGACTCCCGTCTACGCTAGAGGATCTGGCCCGAGATATCTACGGCTATTTTAGTAATAGTCCAAAACGTATTATGGCGTTGAAAGACTTTCAGGCATTTGTAAACGTTGAGCCTCGCAAAATATTGAAGCTGAGTCAAACTCGTTGGCTTTCACTCGAAGCTGTGATTAATCGGATATTGGAACAATGGGATGCATTAGAGCTATTTTTTGCTGAAGCTTCTGAGAACGATAATTTGTAGTCAGCAAAATGTATTAATAACGCTCTGCGAAATCCAATGTACAAAGTATATTACACTTTTCTGTCGTTCATACTTGAGATCGTGAACAAGATAAATTTGATCTTCAAAAAGCAAAAACCGATGATAATGAACTTGCTCAGTACTATCAAGAAATATTTCCGTGTCATCTTAGCGTGCTATCTGAAACGAAATTATCTCGATAAGAATGATATCGTGGCAATTAATGTGGCAAATGTTCGAGAATATATAGACATTGACTGCATGTATTTTGGAACCAAAACCGAATTACTGTTTTTAACTTTGAAGAGTCAGGAATTGCGAGACTTCAAAGTACGAGCGTTGAACTTTTATATATGCCTTGCTAAAGAAATAAAGAATCGAATCGACTTCAATAATCCAGTCCTAAAGGCAGTAAATATATTGACTCCAAATAATGCATTGAGCGTTTCATATCCATCGATAATGACGCTTGTCACTATGTTTCCGAACATCATACAGCCAAACGCGTACGAGAGCATTAATTCGGAATGGCGCCTGTTGCCCGAGTTCAAAGATCGACTTAAAAACATCGAAGATCAAGAAGAATTCTGGCTAGAGGTCGGCCGTATAAAAGAAGATGGGAATTTAGTATTTCCTCATCTGCATGAATTCGGAATGAATATCTTGTCTCTTCCTCAAAGCAGTGCGGCTACCGAAAGAATATTTTCAACATTAAATTTAATTAAATCGAAACTGCGAAATAATCTGCACGTTCAAACATGCAACTCTTTGCTGCTTACGAAGGAAATATCAAATGAGACATGTTACAAGTGGGAGCCTTCAAAATCACTATTGCGACGGTTGAATAATACCATAAAAAAAGATACTCCCAATCCGGTTGAGCGTGATCTTGAATCTCACAATGAAAACTCTGAGATTATGGACGAGCTTCTATCTTGACTGAACTGAAAAAGATTAAAGACTAGCGATTATTTCTAAGTAAATCGATCGATTAAAAATATAATATTAGTTCAAAGTATGTCGATCAACTTACAAAATTGAGGATATAAACGATCGCGATGACGTGCAATTCGACTGATAAATCTTAATCAATGATGGGAGAATGGATAATCGGGCAGGCCAGTATTGTGAAACCGGGTGAATCGATTTCTTGTTGGCTTACCACTGTACTTACTTTGTAATATCATTTCTTTACAATATATATTATTTAACGTAATTTTTATCGAACTTATCGGACATCGTATACCACTGAGTGGTATTATTTATTTGACTTCTTGCTGTGAAATATTTAATATTGTGATTATTATAAAGTTACATAATTTCAATACAACCAATGTAATTACCCAGCGTATAAATTTGTCATTATTTTTTGTATAACATTCTCAACCCGCATTTTTTTTTATTTCTCAAAGAATATGGAAAATTACAAGTAACAAGGAAGAATAAAATAGATCTTCCAAGGCAGCAATAACAACTGAACGAGTGAAGAGTGCGTAATCTTGAGTGCAATACACACTTTGATTACTCTTCATTTTCGTTGTCTTGCGTGCGTATGACGCATGTACGCTCGTTCTAGTTTTTTTAAGGATTGACAACGGATCATTCTCGCTGTTTTGGGTTTGATAATGGATCGTTCTCGTTTGTCTTGGAATTGTAGACTTGACAATCGATTGTTCTCGTTATTTTGGGTAGGATACGCCCCCATTCTGATTCGCTTTCTCGATAGAGCGTACTTTTCGTATTGCTTCACTTTCACTTGTGTCAGCCAATCATGCATCATCCCTAGGTTTCTAGTATAGATACTAGAACGGAATTGCAGTTTGATAATTAGGTGTAAAATTTACGTGATCCACACAGTACATGTACATGTACATGCCCTTACGTGTAGAAAAAAAAAATATAGAAGCATTTACGAATCTTTCCCGTTGATAGATTAGACTATACTATTCCAATATTAAAAAGAACTTATATTTAGGTAACTGCGAAAATAAAATCTTGTTTATCTTAAGACTGTTATCGACAGACTGGCTTTTTTGTACATACTGTGTTAAACTTCAAACTTAAGAAATGTTATTGTACAATTTTTGTAGGTAACGCATGCGCATAAATTTGACACAAGAGGTTTCTTGAGTGACAAAATGCTTTACCCAAAGAGGATTAGGTAAAGTGGGAGGTCCGCATAGTCATCGCCGCGAGCGCCAACTAGCGGGTTGGGGACACGGCGTAGTCGTTTGTGTTTATGTATTTTTAATCCTCCAAATACCTACACGCGTCTACACGTAAAATATTCGAATTCAAAGCTCCCGCCGCCGCTAAATCTGGGAGTGGGGGGTCACTAACTCGTCCCTAAACTCACTAGAGGCGCTGCGAACTGGCTACGAAAATTTACATGGGTGCCGTATGGGACCTTCCACTCTAGGCTAATCCTCTTTGGCTTTACCGACAACCGACAAGTGCGAAAACAACACAAATACCACCTAGTGGAAAAAAACATAACCTTACTATAGCTGCGGTGCATTAAGTACATTCTACTCCTTATCTAGTACGTTTTTTTCATGGGTCTCAATTACCGAAGTGGCAACACTGATCTGCATAAGTCGGTGATATGGCATGAGTTCGGCATATTTCAGCTGTAATATAAGGATCAGTATTAATTGCACAGTTGGAAAATATATATTTCATGACGTTTAATTTTTTTAATCGATAAAAAATTGAGAAAATACAATTACTACATTCCTCTAAAAATGACTTACCTGTAAAACAGGCAATATTTATCTATACAAGTCGGTGATATGGCATGTGATCGGCATATTCCAGCTGTGATAAAGATTATTATTAATTGTAACGACCAACGAGCCCACGGGCCTCGTCGCGTCATCTATCCGGTCCCGGGTCGGTCAATACGTCGATCAAGATCGATTTTTGCCGGCCGGCTTCGGCCGCGTGGTCTTTCCCCCCCCCCACCCCTTTTTCCGTCACTCAAGCCCGGGCCATCGGCCTAATCCCTCGTCCCAGTCCACCCGGAACCGTCTCGGGGAGCGCACCATCGATCATTAACGTTTGTTCGCCAGTCTCTAAATATATCTATACTCATAGGCCTCCCCGAGACAAGTCATTGTTCGCGCGCTTACGAGGTATGTAAAATAAAGAAAACTTCGCTCGAGAATTGTCAGCCGTTTCGGCATAGCGACACGTTCAACGATAGAATATTTGTCAACGATGAAAAACACGTTCCAGCACCCGAGTGGGACTGGGCCGTTGTGAGTCACGAGAGCTCAGGCGTCGAGACCCTGAGGGGATCCGACGTCGAGAATATCCCGCGGGATACACATTGGATTATTGCATCGTCGCTGCAGCGGACATCGAATCTTCGCTCGCAGCATATATATTTCGTCGTATATCGCCACGTGGATAGCGACGCATCGATAGAAGCCCGACATTGGAGGATCGCGAGAGAGAACGGGAGAGAGAGAGAGATAGATCGAGCCACGCCGCGATCGTTACGCGTAAAGACGAAGTCCGCCATTTTATCTCTCCACGCCGTGCTCTCCTCATCATCGAGCCACGATGCGAAGCTAAGTCCCCGTATATATGTACATATCTCGCCCTGTTGCTGCGAAGTATTTCAGCGTCACATATCGCGGTATGTGACTGTGACGCAGTTTATTTAACACGAACATTCTTTCATTAACTTAGCTTCATTTTCTCCGTAATATAACTCACATGAGTTCCTGCCAAATTTAATGTCGTCATAGACGACCAATGATTACGAGTTCTCTCGTTCGTCGATAGCCATAATTCCGTGATTTTTTGTATTCTTTTTTTTTGTGCGTTCCCTGAATTTCTTTATTTTTCTTTTTTTTTATTTACGATATCGAGTGTCATTCCGACGAATCGAACGAGCGATTCGTCCCATCGTATGATTCGTATGTTAGTCATAAAAACACGACGATTCTTCGCTATTTGTCACGGAATGGGTCATGTAATTGAGTGAGACCGCGATACTCGGTTATTGTCACTTCGCGGAATGTATGCGTCACTAAGTCGAGGTCACTCGATCGATGCGAAATTTGGATACGAGTTTATGCGATAGATATTTATTTTTTCACGATTTTTGAACTACGCTTACTCGACGCTCGAGATTACGAAGTCTCTCTCGCGCATCGAAGCCCGTCGAGCCTCGGAATATAGTATTCTATTGTCTTCCTTTTTCTTTTGTTACTCGAAATGTCGAGCATCGTCGAATTTTCCGTGGAATAAAATATACCATTGAAATCCGGTTCATATTTAATCTAGTCACTTTATTTGTCATATAAAATAAAGTAGAATTCGTTACATAATGGCATAGTTAAAAAATATAATTTCTTACGTTTAATATTTTTTTTCTTCTTTAATCGAGATAAAAAATTAGGAACATACAATTACTACATGCCTATAAAAATTACTTATCTGTAAAACACGTGATACTTATCTGCATAAGTCGGTGATATGGCATGTGTTCGGCATATTCCAGCTGTAACAAAGATCAGTATTAATTGCACAGTTAAAAAATTTGAATTAAATGTAAGATATATATTATTTTAGACTATATACAAAAAAACCAAAGAAAGTTGATACGATCTGTATAAATTACTTACCTCTAAAACAGCTAATGGTTAGCCGTACAACTTTTGTGATATTCTATGCGATTCACGCAGCTGTAATAAGGTTTAGTGTTAGTTACACAATTGAAACATACCTTTTTCATATTTTATTATAACATTACTCCCGATTAAACTGATTACCGATTATATCATTATTACCGACATTTTCATGTTTTCGAGATACAAAAAACAACAAAGTTAAGTTCCTGAATGCCTATATTATTTACTTGCCTCCAAAACAGCTGATAGTTATCTGTATAACTGATGATATTCCATGTGACTCGCTTTATAGTAGCTGTAATAAAAAAAATGTAATTGATTACAAAATTATAATACGTTTTTATATTTAATTTAAATGTTTGTTTGAATCGAAATGGAAATAAAGAAAAAGTACAATCACTACCTATTTAATTACTTCCATATACAACCTGATAATTGTCTGCATAACTGGGGTCGTATGAGATATGATCATTTAACAGCAGCTGTAATGAGAATTAGTATTAGTTACACAATTGAAATATTTTTTTAAAAATATTTCATATAAATATTTACTTGTTTTCGAGATAAAAAAAAAGAAAACTACAATCTCTACTTGCCTATATGAAATACTTACTCTCACAGCAAATTATGTAACTTGGGTGAAATTCGTTGTGATCAGTGAATTGGAGCTGTAATAAGGATCAGTATTAACTACACACTACAAAAATACTTTTTTAAGTTAAAGTCAAATATTATTTTGGAGACGAAATGGAATAAAAGACCAAGGTAAGCTACCTGTAACAATTAAATACTTTCAGTAGCATAGTAAAAAATATGAAGTTTTTTTTTACAATACCTGAAGGATTATAAATTTTTCGGCCATACATCGATTATAAAACATTCGTTGCTATTGAACAGATGGTTCATTATTTTCTAGATTATGCGTTATTTGCTGGGAATTATTTCATATTAATCACAATCGTTGAGATGCTAAAGACTAGGCCCAAGTGATTATGGTGAAGTCGCAGATTAAAACAGCATGAAATGGTATTTTTTAAATCTTTAGGTAGTACCCTCTTTTCTCCTTTTAGTCACCAACATTCGTTTAAATAGAATCACATTATAAAATAAATCCAGCAGTGGTATGAATATTATACGAAAACTCAGAAAGTATCAAAATACTAGATTCGTTCTAATATACGTTTGGGTTTTCCGTATATGTTGAGAACGTATCGGTACGTGAGTCGAAAAGTATGACACCTCAGATTAATGCCCGCAACTATGACACCTCCATTTAAATTTAACCAGAGGTGACATAGTTTCGGGCATTAATCTGAGGTGTCATACTTTTCGACTCACGTACCGGTATGTCCTATCTCAATGGGAGAAAATTTGATAGACAATCTCTGAATTATTGTAATGATATACACGACCGGTTTTACCGAGCAATAACATCGAAATGCTCTAAAATTTGTTAACGTATTCTTATATGATTTAACGGTTAATCAAAGAGTCACCGAAATGACCGTTCTATTAATAAACTGTCACCGAAATGATCTTATGCTATATCCGTATACATACACAAATTTAGCATTCGGGTTTTCCGTATATGTTGAGAACGTATGTCCTATCTCAATGAGAGAAAATTTGATACAAAATCTCTGAATTATTGGAATAATATACACGAACGGCTTCACCGAGCAATAACATCGAAATGCTCTGAAATTTTTAACGTTTCTTATACGATTTACCGGTTGATCAAAGAGTCACCGAAATGACCGTTCTATTAATAAATATGTCACCGAAATGTTCGTATGATATATCAATATACATACACAAATTTAGCATTCGGGTTTTCCGTATAAGTTGAGAACGTATGTCCTATCTCAATGAGAGAAAATTGGATACAAAATATCTGAATTATTGGAGTGATATACACGATTGGCTTTACCAAGCAATAACATCGAAATGCTCTGGAATTTGTTAACCTATTCGTATACGATTTAACGGTTAATCAAAGAGTCACCGAAATGACCGTTCTATTAATAAACTGTCACCGAAATGTTCTTATGCTGTATCCGTATACATACACAAATTTTTGCATTCGGGTTTTCCATATACGTTGAGAACTTATTTACTATTTTGATGAGAGAAAATTTGATACAAAATCTCTGAATTATTCGACTGATATACATGTTGTCTATCTTTGCAACAATTTAGTTAGTATAGATCCATCGTTTGGCTAATCTTACCAGCATTTATATTGGTGTGCTCTGGAACCATGAATCGTATTTTTTATACGACTTAACGAATATGTGAAATATCATCAAAATGACCGTTTTATTAATGAAACCGTCACCGAAATGATCGGATGCTATGTATGTATGAATACATAAATTCCGCATTTAGAGTTTCTGATTACTTCGATTACTGGATACCTATCTAACGACTCATCGATACAGCAATGATGTTCAACTGTTCGGAAACTTGTGAATGCATCCTTTGATAATTTAACGAATAGTCAATAAGTCACCGAAATGACCCTGTCACTAATAAAAATATAGCTAGATACAAATAACTACCTGGGATTCATAACTCGTTTCTAACTACAGCAAATGCTTGGAGACTATAGTAGGTATATTCGTATATTCATTGAGATATGAGAGGGAATCTCAATAAATTCACAAAATCCAGGTGCGAAAGTTGTTTATACAGACATTTATGGCATTCTATCATTTTGGTGACACGGGTTGATTGATCTAACGGTCATTTCAGTGATTTTACGTATTCATGAAACCATCCGAGGGATACGATTTATGGCTCCAGAACACATGATCATAAATGCTGGTAAGATGACCTGACACATGATTATATAGTAACGGAATCAGTTCAGGTTTACAGAACTTGTATCGAATAAGTAGTATACGGTGCGCTCTGGCGACCCCCACTCCTATCCCCACTCCTACCCCCACTCCTTTTTCCCCCACTCCGCGCGTGCTGCGGATGTGAGGGAAAAGGCGTGGTGGGGGGAGAGTGGGGATGGGTGGTGTCACCACAGCGCACCGTATGTTATTATTATTATCAGAATATTTTCGGATAATAATAATAATTACTTTTTTTATGTTTTATTTGATAAAATATTTTTTTACATTTAACACAATTAAGAATGTACAATATTGCGAAAGGCAAAATGAATTAGATAGCACTGCATTTTTTTTACATTTTGTAGAGCACAATGATATATTATGAGGGGGTTATGGTGATTTCGTTGGCGGCCATGCCATGGGCATACTACGGCCAGAGGCGACGGATCGGTGGTTGATGGAAAATGTTGATTGTTGTCCAGGTTTATGATCCGTCGCTTGGTGACCTCTTCCAGAAATTCGACAGCTTGGCGGCCTCGCGAGTACAGGAGAGTGTATCTGAATCTATTGGTTATTGCGAATAATTCTTCACGCAGATTTTCGATGCTGATACTGCCCTCGGTCCAATGAATGCCGTGAATGTTCTCCACCTTCCGCTCGTTTTCCAAGCGTACGATAGGCGGTAATTCGCTGATGTGGCAGGGTGGGGCGACCAGCCACCCTGATAGATATCGTGGTTTTTGTATACCCCCAACAACTACTTCTTTCGGCAGAAACCTGCCATTTTTATCTTTGAAATGTTGAATATCGAAAACGAGATCACACCCGATCATATTGTAGCACTAACTGATTACACTCAACTGCTGTGGTATTACTCTGTAGCGGATTTGAACTCTATATTATTGAATCGACCACCCAGGTACCGCATGAGCAATTTGTCAGCGTGTGCGGTAGTTAACATTTGTTGAAGCAGGGTATCGTCCTCCTCGAAGACTTTGACAAATCTCAGCGGCAGGAAGCACGTAAATTCGTTGTCGATATCAACGGTAATTCTGTTTCCCCATGTTGTTCGCGCTGGTCTTATGCTGGTGATTTTGTAGTCCTTACCAACTTCCAATTCGACTAATTTTTTCACCGGTAGGAATTCTGACAATTTGCTCGCCTTATTGATGCGTGAAAAATCCATCGTGGCGTTCGAGTGTTCTTAGTTGAAGCGTTAACAAATTCAAAGCAGATCGTGCACGTATCACCACTTTAAGGTCGTCGATGTTTTGCAAATGTCTTTCTATTCGCTGTTTTAATGCGCAGCGCTTTTTTTTTGTATAGAAAAAACCGTATAGATCTGGATGAGTTCGGTTGACGGCGACGAATGACGACTGAGTGTGTAGCTGGCTCAACAATACTTGGTTTGTTTCTGATTGCTGCCCCTTCTACTGTCATCTTTTCTTGCAGCTGACTCTGCATCACATGATGGTATCTCGAAAGATCGAGTCAAAATGGCGTTGATGACAGGGATATACTGTCAGCAGTATTGCACGTGCGTAAAACTTAAGACTTACAATTAGCGGTATTGTACGTCAGCGAAATTTGATATCTAAACGTGTCACCACTCGTATGATTTTTGTTGAAAGCAATGAAATAAAAGCCAGACAAAACATTTTTTTAAAACGTTTAATTTCCAATAATTACCGAGAGCGAGAACAGCAGTGCTGTATACAATGTAGATGCTTATTTCTATAACCCCCACCGATACAACTATTGGTATCGGAAACTACACCCTTAGATTTACTAAACTTATCGATATACGCATTATAATACTCATGAACTATTTTATCGTTTCGCTGCAAATCATTCGAAAATGCGTCGCTGAAGCGGTTAATACCGAAACCAGTAGCCATATAATGAAGAAACATAACACAATACTGGCCACAACATTGTGAATTAGGGCCTTGAAACTGAGTTGCGTTGCAGCGAAAGAGTCTGCAGTTTCTTCGGAGGCGCGAGAGATGCTGTGGGATGATTGGTGGTAGGCCGTAACTGTCGAAGAACCAGCCATGTCTATCTCGATCGACGTACATGGCGACCCAGTGGGCCCCGGGTAGTTTGTGTCCATCGGTGTTAACCACGAATGCCGTCGGTTTCGTCCACACCCTCGGGATGCGATCTGCTGGGTATACGCCCACCATATGGTCTTGTATGTTCTTGAGAGATTGCAGAATCTGAAGACTGTTCATGATCCTTCTTTTCCTCTTTTGCCTCGTCCTCTGACCACGATGTAGTAGTTCTATACTCCCATAAGGAGGCGATTCGTTCGCTATGACAGAGCCATGTTTTGATCCTCGTGGCGTTATTGAGAGCGCATTTGTGTTCAGGTTTTTTATTAAGCACGCCGTGATACATACAACGTATGTCACTTCGTGGTAGGTATCGGAATGACGGAGCCTCATCATCATCTTCTAAATTTATAATGAAACACCCCGTGAGCCATGTTAGATATGATGATTTCTCAGAGCCTCTTGTGAAAATCCGTGTAGCTTGGGCCGCAATTCTCTTCAGATTTGTTTCCAGCGAACGTAACGAAGCATCGCCTTCAGACCATTTTACACCGTGAATATTATCACCCAACCACATGTTTTGCCTCTTTACAGTGGGTGACAATTTGTCATACGCATATGGCGGTTTTACAAGCCAATGATAAAAGTCCTCGCTTTGTATCGAGACGATAGCTACTTCTTTAGGTATAAACTGATTATCTCTATCTTTCATGCCTTGTATATCAATAACGATATTCATGATGAAATCTTTTTCGACCATCACACCCCAAGCGCTTAACGCTAACTGAAGGCGCTTCTCTCTCATCAGCCACTGAAATCTACGATCACTTGTCTGGATGAGTCAATCTCCAGAACGTTATCATATTCCGCATACACAATGCAATTAATAGTTGACGTCAGGGCTTCTGCGAAACGTACTTCTACCCTCACACTACCGTGCCTCACAAGGTTCCAATGAGTGCTACTATTGGCCGAAAGATCAGGCGTAAGATCAAATGCAAAGAGACAATTGCCCCATGGATAGCTTGAACGTGTAATAGAATTACCCTCATTGAGAAAGTGAATACCTGTACCGGAAAATAATGTGTGGTATGCATCAACGTACGTACTGCCGGCTGTAAAGTCAGGCTGTAGAGGCTTTGACGGTATCTGCATGCCATCAGCATACAAAGAAAGATAATTAATTTTGTAATTTTGAAAATTGAAGGGGTTCATTGTACTATCACCGTTGAAAGCCTTATTATCGACAAAGCCGACAATTATACGTTTAGGCAGTTGGCCGAGTATGACATTATCAAGAGTATCCCCATGTACACCCGCATGCAGCGATATTGCTTTAACTTCAACGCGCGTCAAAGGATATTTTGCTGTAGATTTAGACAGAGCTCTTGCATGAGCTAGAAGTATACCTGGTGCTATCTTAACGCGCCGTACAAGTAGCGATGCCTCCGTAATACGAATCGCACAGCCTTTCAAAGAACTCATGAGACAAAAAGCGTTATTGGTTCGTACGAGCCGCAGACGCATCTCAACACCGTTTAACAAAAACCTCTCTTGATTGAAGATATCGCAGTGCAAATGGCCGAGGAGATCGATCGTTTTATTCTTGCCTAGTAAGTTCCGTCGATTTGTAAGACCATTATTGGCATCGGCCGTATCGTCCATTTTACCAGCTGTATCGTTATACCATAAAGCACTCGTGAGATGCGAGCTCTTAGCATCATGCCCGTAATTCAAGAGGGTTTCAATGTAGGCCCTATATGCATAAGCATTATTAGGAGGCGACACAAGTTTTTGATTCAAAAATACATCAACCTGGTTGAACATTGAGTGCAGAAGATTATTGACTGGCCCTACTTTGAGGAGATCAGGCTCTTTTGTGTCTGGCGTTTCTATCTTAACGCGTATACTCAGCATGGTATGCGCAAGATCGATGTACTCATCTCCCTGTCCCGGTATGACAAATTCTATCGGCGAATCATCCGTCAATGATGAGATTGGCTTATAATACACCGAATGTGTTCCCTCGATCGTTGTCTGGGTCGGAGGTAGTGTAAATAGTTCAAGCTCCGACTTAAGACATTCACACGAATGTGCGTGTAGGAACGCCATTTTTTTCGAGCCCAGGTTAAGCAAAAATATCCGTCACTGTTCTTGATTTCTTGTTACGCCTCTTAACAGCTGGTTTTGTCGCTTTTTTTCTTTTCACTGTCTTCTTCTTCTTCTTCTTGTTCCTCTTTTTTTTCACACCAACCGAACGTGACTTAGCGGTCTTCTTTCTTTTTTTCACACCCGTGCGCCGTGATGCACTCTCAGCAAGAGAATGCATCAGTTTATTAATTTTACCAGCTTTATAGCCTGAACCCTTCATGAGCGCACTAATTTTTTCTTCGGCCTTGCGCTTCAGATTTTCCCCTGATTCGCGCAGGCGCGTTTTGAATGCTTCTCTTGGATGAATACCAGAATCCATGATATCCGTAGCAGCGTTAATACCCGAGCGAAGCGCCTCTTTACCAACAGCCCGAGCGCCTTGTTTCAAGAGAGGTATTATCCTCCGAAAGAGGCCACCTAGGAAACTCCCAATACCGTGACCTCTCTGATTCGGTGAGCCTATATACACATGGCTGATACCGCCATAACCAGTTCGAGCACCACTTCCCGTTTGCATATCAAAGTATTCGTCGTAGTAATCCATTTTACAACTAGTTAATCTGTACGTTTAAACTGTAGCGTCACAGTCAACGTCCCGTACTCGAATGGTATCGGTTCACCAAACTCATCCCTTATATCAATGGTTATTGTTTGAAAACTAGTGCGTAATAGAGGAACATAGCGTGGTGGTGAGAAACTTCTTATTTTCACAGACCCGTAATTACGGTTATCAGAGGCAGCAGCTGGTACGACACGTAGCAACGGCGCATGCACATCACCAGTGATATAGGGCTCGCAGATATCAGTATAAACATACATCATATTGGGAGCTCCGTTGGCTAGATTGGCAGGCCTCTGCGCAGTGTATTCCTCCCGCTCTACTACTACTACCTCTTTGCCTTCAGTAAATCCTAAAACATTGTTTAATGCGTCGGCGAAGCAAAAGGAGTGTTCCAGGTTCTTGCATCTTTCACAGATACGCGTAACCGTCACATATCCATTGCGAGCGTACTTAAATTTCAGATGGCCCGCAACACAGGGTATTTCGTTAATAGTATCGAGTAATGTATCTATGCTATGGTAAACACCTGGCGGCACACAGACACGTTCGTGCTTAGACTCAAAGTTCATTATGACACCAGGTACTACTACCGTTACGAAATTCATAAAGTTTCGCTTACTACCGGGAGCCACATGCAAAATGGTCATGGGTATGTGTATTTCAGCTAAAGAAACGGCCCAGCTACCGTGAAGAGACATACATTGTGGCAAATGCGTGGTATACCGTGTTGTCATATTATCGGGATAAAAACTCATACTACTATTACTGGGTAAAACCATGTAAAATTCGTCCTTCATTTTATTGACCGTCAATTACCCTCTTTTTGTTTGTACTCTCGATAACTCAGCTTCATAAAATATACCATCAATATCCTCGTCGTGGAGATCACGCAGGATGTATATCACGGGGCAAATACTGCGCGATACACGGTAAATCTTGAATAGTTCGCTGCTCCAACCACCTTCGTAACCTTTTGCAAAGGCTGCCTTCGCGCTACTGATGCGTACAATGTCACCCACATTATAATTAGGGGAGCAATGTTCTGTTCTTTTGTAGCGCTGCATCAGGTTATTCCGAGCCCTAGCGGCTGTAGCAAGTGTTACCGAGGCAGGAGCCATTTTTATACCGCTATGCGTAGAATGGTTGTATGCCGAAACGATGTTCTGCAGAACGTCAAGGTAACGTTTTTGCCTAGAATACGTGAAATAACGCCACATTCTTTCTTTTAGCGTTCTATTAAATCTCTCGACAATAGCCGCTTTAATATCGGGATTTCTCGCAACACGAAACTGTATGTTCTTTTTCTTCAAGAGGGCCTGGAATGCAGCACCAACGAATTCTTTGCCTCTGTCCGTCTGCAGGTAAACGGGTGATCGGTCATTGCTATTTTTTTTAGATAAAATAAGATCAAACGCTTTAGCCACAGATGCGGCAGACTTGTCACGCAAAGGCTGAACCCATGCGTATTTACTAAGAACGTCTATAACGACGAGGAGATAAACATAACCATCATTATAATCCTTAATCGAGCGAAGATCTACGAGATCAGCCTCCCAAAAGTCATCGATGTTCCGCACATTATAAAAACGTCGCGGAAAGCGATGTCGCACAAGCTTGTGTTTTGTGTAAGCATCCTGTGTTTCAAGCCAGTGCAACGCCCTCACCTTGGAAATTTTTTTCTGACGAGCCTGACGTAGCAATTTGGTAGCACCTGAAAACGATGCTTCATGGGATGGATTAAAGTACACTTTTTCTAAAGTTTTCATGATTATAATTTAAGGTTAGCCCAAGTTACACGTCTTTTCTTATTATAATAACCACTGCCGCTCTGCGCTGTGCTATGTGCTCTTATTACTGGTGATTTGTTCTCACGACCACTGTAAAACGACGACTGACTCATTTCGGACGATCCATCACTAGCTGTACTGTCATCAGCGTCCTGCTGGGACTGATGCAATGTTGAGTTAGCTCCGGACGCCGTCCACAATGCCTCATTGCCAATAAATTCCCGCGGTGTCTGAATCGTTCTCAGAAACCGGGCAAAGGCATTGCGCCCCGTTGGATTAGGTTTTTTCCGCGCCCTCATGGCGTCGTTCACGAGATCAACAATATTTGAATCCTTTATTGGCTTTCCACTGATCGATACGACACCAGCCGAATCCCAAGAAAAATTAGATCGTGGTGTGTCACGTAAACGACGAACCAACAGTTTCGCTTTTGTGCGAAATTTAGCTGGTACACTCTCAATTATCACGGAATCGTTCATGCTCCTACAGGTTTCTTCTTCTTTATCACAACCAGGCTGTACAGTGGGTTTATTTCTCATAAGTGTGTGGTACTGCTGAGCTCTCTCATCGTCGATGAAATGAAGATAACGCTGTAGCACAGTCAAGTACGCAGCCCACTTTTCCCTCTCATCCTTGTATGCGTTAGAATTCAAAATTTCATTCATCTCCGTGTCTAATCTAGTCAGCGTAGCATCAACTCCTTGCGTCGGTCGTGTTTGAGACATTTCCGCACTGAAAACTGGTTGCTTATGACTTTGTGCGCCTAGCTGTAATAGATGTTCCTCCGGCACGAGTACCATTTTCCTTGCGTGCTCCATTATCCTCTGCCACTGATCAAACTCGATAGAACAGTGCCTAGTATTGGTGCTAGTAAGAGAGGCAGAAATCCGCCGCTTTGAACGACGACTCGTTTTTTACTCTTCCAACAGCCTTTTTTTGAGGCTAAACGCCGAAGAACGGGAGCGTGACGACGTAATTTTTTTCTCTGATCGGCCTTTAGAGGTACGTTGCCACAAAGTACGTTCAAGGCGCACTCACAGATACAGCGAACGATGCCTGGATCTGCTTTACGTAAAACGGCCTCACGTTGCTGCTTATTGAGATGTTGAAGAGCTCGCAATATCGCAATGTGCTTTTTGCAAAGCGGCGAACCACCTCGCGCCATTACGCGTGATGAACTGTCAATTGTCTTGATGTATCGCTCCTTTTAATCGCCTTTCTGCTGTGCATATTTGGAGTAGCGCTATTCCTAAGAATGTACCACACGCACTGACAAACGCAATGATTAACACTTGATTTTTTCTTGTGCGTGTCAGATGTATGTCGTATCGTGTTAGCTTGTTGAAGTACACTCAATATGACGATACATTTTTCGTAACACGACGATCCTTTAGATGCCATTACACACGCTGAACTGGCAATTCACTAGTACTGCAGCTGCTTTTTATCTTTTTCCGTGGTACGTATACAAAATGGTGAGGGTCATCGGGAAAAATACAGGTGCGGAATCTACAGTTATCAGGTGTTGATTGTTTCAAATCGAGCAGCAAATAACCATGTGGCTTGGACGTTGCATCGTGATAGGCCTCTTGCAAAAAGCGAGGATTTTCCGGATATACCTGGCGTGCGAGATGTTGAATTTGAGCACGATCACGAGGGTTTTTGAAAATTACAATATAGTTGGCATTCAGTGAGATATCTCGCTGGCCGTGGCCTTGATGGAATAAGTTTTGGGTAATAAAAATAACGCTCAGGTTTTTATGATGGCTACCTTTGGTGAAAAGATCTACAACGTTATTGTTCGACGCCTCGCGCATCAAATCGTCAATTATTATGAGTTTTGCACGAGGATCGTTAGCATAATCGGCATTCTGAGGTAATCCTTCATGGAACTCTATCGATGTACCATACTCTGTGTATGCTGATTGCCACTCGGAATAATAGAAAATAATTCTCTCGAATGGTTCACTGTTCATACGCGAAATAAATTTCAAAAACTTTTTTACAAAATAAGTTTTACCGCAACCCGTGGGACCGCAGATCATCGAGGTCCAGGGATGCTTCCAGTGCGTGTCCATCTGAATGACTGAGTAAATTTTCTATACAACCGTGCAAGATAAAGGAAACGAACAGTCAGAATATGTATAAATTTTTATTTTGCAGTAACAACATAAATATTCTATAGTAATACCGTGAATATTTTACAGTAGTGACATAAATATTTTACAATATTAAGATTTATATACAATACTTCCTTCCTTATAACCGTACGGAAGCGAACCGTATTCGCCGTGACGTCGTCTTTTGACGCTCGACGGCTTACATTTCTTTTTTTCGGCTCGTGTGACAACATGATGAAATGGTGTACGGCGTATAGCGTCATATTTTAATTCTATAGGCTCCACTTTGTCGTCAACTATGTAGGAGCGTATTGTACTGTAATTGATCAATTGGCTGTTCGCGAAATTAAGTGTTATACCTTTTACTTTGCAAACCTCACTTTCGGTACCATCGGGTGCGTGTGTTATGAATGAATAGAATTTTGGACCTCCAGAAACGAAAGATCTGATGTAACAACCCGGATCCAGCTCATCTGTAAGATCTCCTAAGAGCTGGCCTATCGGCGGCTCGTATTCAGCAGGGTTATTCTTCGTTACGTAAACAACCGAATCGGTGTCGCAATATAGCGCGCGCCTATCTAGATGTTCTAGATAACTATAAAGCTTTAAACGAGCCTGAGTCGTTGTATATGCAGCGATCACAGAGTTTGCTATGCCTGATGGAATTATAACGTCATCATTTCTTATATAACTCACATACAGTACACTATGGTTTACGGGTAAGACACCAGTGATTTCATACTCTGGATTAGTCAATAATTCAAGGAGCTTAGCGCGTGTTGAAACTATTACAGTTTGTGGTAGATTTTCACGCTGCCCAAACTTTCCCCAGAAAGAATTGAGGCAGAGTTTAGCTACCTGTCGCAATCCTGGGTTTTTCGATACTAATTCGCGATTCAGTTTTATACCTTCAGAACGCTCAAAATCAGTGATATATTGTTCCCGCGCCTCGACGTTGTCCAAACACACAGCAGGCCACCCGCTAGCTTCTTGTTTAATTTTTAAGAATGTGTTTATGTAGTCGGTAAAATGACCACCGGTTCGCGTATCACGGCTGTATTGCGTTATCTCGTATTGCCATATTTCTTCTACACGCATCACTGTGTAGCCGCATGATACAGCTTTCCGCAGTTCGTCGACCACCCATGTACCCTTGAACACACGCTCTTCGGTGTTGTCATGCGCACATTCATCCTGATTCATGTTTTCACAACAGCTACGGCATAGAGCGAATAACAAGCGTTGATGCATACGCACTGGTAGCACCGGATGGTAGAGATTTCGCGGTGGTAACACCGTACACTTAACAAGACCTTCGACTTTCGCGAGATCGTTGTTATCAGGTCCTGTTAGTGTCATACATTCGTCGCCTACGTATACTTTCGGGTGACCCACAGGATATTTACCATATTTACAAATATACGGATACAAAGAGCATACATCGACATAGCGTATCTGTTCGGTATCTTTTACATCATAGAGCGTAACCATGTTTTCTGTGCGACCTCCGAAGAAAGCATCGCGAGGATTGAGAGGCTCCGCTGTAACTAAAGCGTGATTCCGCACTAGCTCACTCATCACCGTGTTTGTTTTAAGCGCATGATCATACCCGCATTCCCAAATTTCCGTCAGTGTGTACCCACTTTGCCGTATCTTATGAGCTACCGCTAGAGTTCTCTCGTGACGTTCGTTCATAGATACACCGTCGCTTTGTATCTGATCTCTGTTTAACAGAAAACAACGCGGGCAACCGTGCCAGTAACAACCATGGAACTGTAATACGTGTAATGTGTTACGGTCTTCGTAATAACCGTCTACCATTAAATTCTGAGGGAGCTTGTATTCGCGCGATCGACCTGCATGAACAATACGTTGGCCTAGAGAATGTTCCATCCACACAAGCCACGAAACAGCTTTTTTCGATTGATTATCGGCCCATCTGTAGCCGCCTCTGGGTATAATACCGATCGCGTCATCTTTGAGAAAATTTTTCCGAAAAATCCGAAAGCAGGCTGACGCTATTGTCGTGCTCTCGTCGAATGGACAAACACAACCTATGGTTATGAACATTTTACGAAAAACCATACACGCTTGTCTCAATATTGTAACATCGTTCTTACAGTAGGTTACAATTTCTTTCCGAAAATCGAACACATAATTCGCATTTTTCAATTCACGATACCACGGCTCAAACACCCTGTTTCGCACAGCCGTAGGCATACTGCCAGGAGAATAATACTCCATAGGTGGTAATTCTCCTACGTAATACTGGTTTTCGGGTTTATTGAATAAGTGAGGAAAAGTACCTTTCGCCAGGCTGTCAGTTAAACCAAAAGATTTTGGTAACTTGCTCAGAGGCATATGGAAGTAGTGTAGGCTATCGAGAAAGACGAGTTTTTTACCAACACGCATGGTGATAATCTTTGTACCATTCATTATGAGTGACGGTAGCTGGGTCTTTTTTTCATCGATCAGATACCGCAGAATGAACTGCGCATCGAAACCTCCTGCGTTATGAGCTATTAAGATTGTATGTGAAAATCCTTTTATATCCTGCATTGCTAACTCCACCAACTGAGCTACGGGCTTGTACTGAAATACAAACTCGTGTACACCACAGAGTTCGCAAGGCTCTGCTATAGACTCATTGTCGCAACAGACTGTACAGACTCGTTGAGCTACGCAGAGATTCGGCTCGTGTACATATGTGTCCGCGGTACCCTCCAAAGGCCTACACTGCTGTGTTTCGAAATCATAGAAGATGAATATTTTTTTGTTCAAATCTCTATCTTTTACAAGTGGTCTCATGAAACAAGAGTGATTGTACGGTCGGTCGGACTTACAAGTTTTACAGTACCCTTCACCACACACATGCTTCTTTTTTTTATCTAGCGGCCTTATCGTGGCGAAACAGTCACGACAGCATTTAACACTCGCGCAAACAGACGGTTTGCGCGATGCTTCAGCGTTATTGTGATTTTTGTAACACACTTCTCCAAAAAAAACACGGTTGCATGCTACACATCTGACTGTATCTCCTGAGGCCTGAGCGCATGGGGGTATCGCGAAACAGCAAGAACATTTTGCCTTTTTGCACAGATGATCTAATTTACGATACAGAGTGTTACAAGCTGTGCAAAAACCGGTACTACCTATCGCTCCTCTCAGGCTGAGAATCGGTTGAAAATGATTCGAACGCTCGTAGTACAGAATATACACAGTGTGGCGGATCTTTCCTACAGCACTCAGAACGCTCTGTGTACCATTGAAGAGGGCTTTCTTTTTACGTCTTCCTAGGCTCAAAAATTCAAACACGACTATTGCAATACCGTCTTGCGCTAGACAATCTTGATAATGGTTAATTTCATTTATGCCGCACCCTTTTCTCGGTATTCTCACATTTGCGCGTCGTGTAAGCTCAAGTGCTGCGACTTTTTGAGCTGATCCGTTAATCTGTCTCACTCGTTGCCAATTTTTATGTAAGACGCCCACGCGTATTTCACCTCGTTCAGCATGCGTTATGGCTGCTACCAACGAGCGAGGTAAGCATAAATCATCATCATTACGAATCGTTAAAATGGATTGTTTTGCAACGCTTTCATGTGTTAAACCTTTTCGACGCCCCCTACCCTCGACACCCTTGACAATACACGTTTTTATGCTACACGCGTCATCGATATTAAGAGATTCTGCGCTTTGAGCAACGCTACTTATGAGCTGCCATATATCTTGAAATACGTAATCACGGGCGGGCCGAAAAGAAAGCCACACGGGGCCGTGTGTTAAAGTGCTCGCGGTGAATGATATTCCCACATAATCCCCGCCCTCACACGAGTTAGTTATATGTGTAAGTAAGTCGCTAAACGCCCCCTCAAGCCAGCTCATCACGTTCGTTCCCTGGGGTGGCTCGCGAATGCGCATAGTTGTTTCGCGACCACGAAGTTTAAAGCGGTTAAAATAACGCGCAATGTCCTGAATTATTTCGATCCGAATCCCCGGTGGCTGTATGTCGCGATATGCGTCCGTATTCCGTTTTCTTCTTCCAGCTCCTTTTTGTGCTCCTGAAGGAAGGAAGGAAAATAAGGGTAGATATAAATTTCGTATTCTGTTTATATTTTATTAATCAAATACAGACGAAAGTATGCCGACAAACCGACCAAAAGGTGTACAATAAGATTTTATAAAAAAATGCAGCTCTCAATGATTGTAAAAAGTATTATTTCCACTGGCTGCCCCATAGCTGACTATCCCATAATTGATTTTCCCTACCGATAACTTGCACTTCGTCGCTATCATCACTATCGGCCTGATCTTCATTTCCGGGAGCCCCTGTTGTTTCTGGCTCGGCAATGACGATGAGTGAGCCACTGCTTCGATAACGTAAGTCTGACGGTCCTGCCTCATTTTCCTCTTCTCCTCGGTCAAATCGAGATGCTGAAATTTACAGGGAAATTAATATATTATCCGTAATATATTTTAAAGTTTATTTAAGGTTGTATACTTACGATTCAATGTTTGCTGGTTCTGTTCAACTTGAGCTGCTTCTGTAGCAGCAACTAATACCGAATCATCATAATCAACTGTATGCTCTCTCTCTTCTTCAGCTTGACCTGCTTCATCAACATCATCATCGTCATTGCCATTACAGCCGGAGTCCGATGAAGTTTCTGTTGAGAGCAAAGACAATTATTATTTATTACCATATACACTACCGTCCATAAGTATGGAAACACTCGCCCCAGATCCGAGCCACACAAGAAGTTGTATCGCTCTTAGATAAATGAAGATATCTCAATTTCCCAAGCGGCGTTCTAAAAAAGGACATATTTAGCTTCATTTACCTTTTTTGGAAAAATTTTTGAGCCCGGTACGCACTTTGAAAGATGGTCATTTTTTGGCTTTTTTTTTGGAGGGTGGAAATTTTCCCGCATATCTCGTAAAAAAAAATTTTCAACTTTTTTTCCGTGAAAAACTTCAAGCGGGGAGTACAACCTTCAATCTCATTTTTTGGAAAATTTTTTACGATTTTTTTTCGCAAAAAAAAACGACCATATTTATAAAGGGTAGTCTTACTCTGAAACTACTGGGTTTTCGTAAAATTACTAAGAGGGTAAAAAGCTGCATACAGACATTTTGAATGTATCACATTTTTTCAGAACTAAAAAACAAATTCGAAAAAATAAAAAAATTTTTTCAAAATTTTTCCTCAAATCAGCGAAAAATTTTTTTATCGTGAAAAATCGGGTCTCTTCCCTCATCTACACGGCTTTTTCATCGAACGTGGCATCCGTTTCGAACGTCGAGCGGATGCCACGTCTCGTCAAAGCTGTAACCGCTGCGAAAGGTGGCTTTTTCGATGAAAAAGCCGTGTAGATGAGGGAAGAGACCCGATTTTTCACGATAAAAAAATATTTCGCTGATTTGAGGAAAAATTTTGAAAAAATTTTTTATTTTTTCGAATTTGTTTTTTAGTTCTGAAAAAATGTGATGCATTCAAAATGTCTGTATGCAGCTTTTTACCCTCTTAGTAATTTTACGAAAACCCAGTAGTTTCAGAGTAAGACTACCCTTTATAAATATGGTCGTTTTTTTTTGCGAAAAAAATCGTAAAAAATTTTCCAAAAAATGAGATTGAAGGTTGTACTCCCCGCTTGAAGTTTTTCACGGAAAAAAAGTTGAAAATTTTTTTTTACGAGATATGCGGGAAAATTTCCACCCTCCAAAAAAAAAGCCAAAAAATGACCATCTTTCAAAGTGCGTACCGGGCTCAAAAATTTTTCCAAAAAAGGTAAATGAAGCTAAATATGTCCTTTTTTAGAACGCCGCTTGGGAAATTGAGATATCTTCATTTATCTAAGAGCGATACAACTTCTTGTGTGGCTCGGATCTGGGGCGAGTGTTTCCATACTTATGGACGGTAGTGTAGCTCGTATACAATTCGTATACAATCAGTTTTTTAAATACTTACGAGTTTCGGGATGTGTTCGTTGCCAAAAGTCCCGCTCCTCCACAGCGCGCGTCTCTTCTATGAGAGCTGCTTCTTCGTCGGAGGAGGCCTCGAGCAGTTCTCTATATACTATAACGATGAGTTTATTTTAGTGAATAATTTGTCCTATCATTATTATTTTCTATTATTATTATTCCTATTTTTCTCTCATTATTCCTATTTCTATACTATTATTTGTTATAATACTGATAATACTCACTTGCAAGTTCATTGCGAATCCCTCTGACGAACGGCGTATTTTCAACTCCTCGTCGTTGCAGCTCTTCAAGTACGCACGTTAAAACCTGCTGGCCTCTTAGAATGCCTCGATTGAAGGCCCGCACAATAACACGCAAGGGTGTCCACCATAATATATATTTTAACCGGCTTATAAGCCTATCGGTCGATAAACCCCTCAAACTCCTACGCCATGCAGGATTACAACGACGCCTAATAAAAACACTGTGAATTAGCACGAATTTTAAAATCGCGAGAATACACGAACGAAGGGCGTGATTATCCGTCATTATGTCAGGGCTGCTGATAGACTTATATCGTTACGCGGTTGTCACACAACTGATGATCTTTTTTGCATTTTAGTGCAAACGAAATACAAACGTGTAAATAATATCGTCACGAGCTCTCGAAACCCCCCTCTCAGTTATGTTTTAAAAATCGCAGTATTTGTAGCGTATGCATAAAGCTATCCGCGTAAACGATACCCTCGTGATCTCTCTCGAGCTATTATGTTTTACACGGAGAAGAAGATGCGCAAAGATATCCTCTATGAGGAAGCCAAAGTTAAGAAAGATAGTTTCTCGTAGAGGTGACTATGAGTTTGCTCGATTGGCTGCTGTATCTTCGCGGTCTAAAAAATGAATCATCATCGGTACACATAATTTTCAGTTTATAAAACTTTAAAGATCAACTTTTAGTCATCCTTGCACGTGAACATATAATAAAGCATATATTTGTTATAATGTTTAATGGTACGAGCCAGCTATAGGCACGTACAATTTTGATGACGCTGCGTGAGGGCATTGCATCCCCGTGCGCGTGCGAACATATGATATCACGGTCGCAGAGCACAGAATCTATATACACTAGGACCTCGATTTAACGGCCAGTGGCGGGCCCGGCTCCGCATCGCACCTTGTTAAATCGAGGATGTGCATATGCCTCGCCCATGTTGTATCTGCGCATCGGCACTCCGTGCTACGGGCCTGATCGGGGAGACTTGAAGCGTCCCCCACCATCTCCCACCACGCAAAAAACCGATCGATAAATGCGACATGGCGGGGGTTGTGTATTAAATCGAGGGCCATTAAATCGAGGTCCTAGTGTATATATACGGCACGCGCTACGTTGTGACTTGCATCCTATTGTGCTCTCTCTCTCTCTCGCGTTGAGAGATGTACGAAAGCAGACATATATATATACAGAATACATACATATATATATATATGTTTGTGTGTATATATATTGTAGCGAAGGCCACCCCGGCACGAAGTCTTTGCGATATGTTCGGGAGCCAAAACAATGAGTAACCGTCCGACACACGTGCAGTTTTGCTGATCCAGCATCTTTGTACCCTCGAGAACGAGTATACGTTCCGCTACGGCTCCAAGGAGGATATTAACGTACACATATAGTGATACGCAGCAGCATATATGTATAGGTATAGGTACCGCTGGTATGCGACATCGATATGGATGTGCGCTTGATAACAGAACACGAATACATTGTATCCTCGCGAGCGCGCGCGTGGCCATATGATATCCATGATGGCCGTCAGTTTCTTATGATTGCTATTTACACCCCCCGCCTGTAATTTTTAATTAATCTTCTTCTCAGCCGTGCGCCGCATCGCGCATCGTCGTCAGTCTTTTTCTTCGCGAGCACTGCTAAAGATGTATCCGCGACAAAACGGTTTGATGGGCGAGTTTGTGTGTGCCGTGGTGCGTGTTGTAAGTGTGTTGTGTGTATGTTTATGTGCGAACAACGGAAATGTTCATGCCGTATGAGGATTTGACAAATTTGTTACTACGTCTATATATTAACACCAGTGCTGCAAATTAAAAACCCATTGAAGGCGAAGTCGCCAGCATCCTCGGTGTAGATGAGGGCATTGCCGAACTTTTGCCCTCCGAGGATGAGGAGGAGGAGGAGGAGGAGGAGGAATGGTAGCGCGCGCTTGTGCGTGTGTGTATGTGTGTGTGTGTGTGTGTGTGTGTGTGTGTGTGTGTGATGGTTTCGATGCGACTGTAAAAAAGGCTATCGTCGGCAGCAAAAAACAGGTAAAATTGAAAAATCAATAAAAGTAATTATAGGGGAAAAAGGAAACATAAAAAAAGTTATTATTATTAGCAGAATAATTCATATTATTTTGATAATAATAATAATAACACACGGTGCGCTGTGGTGACACCACCCATCCCCACTTTCCCCCCCACCACGCTTTTTCCCTCACATCCGCGGCACGCGCGGAGTGGGGGAAAAAGGAGTGGGGGGTAGGAGTGGGGATAGGAGTGGGGGTCGCCAGAGCGCACCGTATACTACTCGAATAATTCAGAGAATATATATTAAATTTCCTCTCATAGAGATAGGATATGTGTTGTCAACACGTTCGGAAAATCGGTATGCAAAATTCGTGTATGCATACGGATATAGCATAAGAACATTTCGGTGACAAATGTATCATTAGAACGGTCATTTCAGTGACTTTTTATGTAACCGTTGAATCATATAATAATACGTTCACAAGTTTCAGAGCATTTTGATATTAATTCTCGGTAATGGAGTTCGTAGATACACATATTATAGTGATTGTAGTAATTCATGTATACAGAAAATCAAAAGAATTTGAAAAATTCAAGGAATTCAAGGAATTTATATAAATTTCCAGAGTTATTGTAATTGTATATGTATTCTGTAAAGTTGAATTAACTCTATTAATATACCCATGTATCAACGCATATTTCAAGTATTGATTACGAATTGCGTAGAATCTTACAAATGTATTCTTCAAAGATGAAATCAGTGCTTAAAAAGTCACCGAACTGACTGTTTCATTAATAAAAACGTCACCGAAATGTCCGAATGTCATACATGTACGAATATGTGAATATCGTATCTGGAGTTTCTGAACTTCAAGAATAGTCGCTTTAGTGACTTCTTACACCTTCGTTAAATCATTTGGAAATGCATTTTCAAGTTTTCCAACGCTTCACAACGAATACTGGAAATATAAGTTGACAGGAGGATATAATTGAAATAACTCAAGCATACAAAATAAATATTATTAATCAAATAATTCGGGGAAATCATATGCGTATAAATTTCCGAATTTTTCCAAATCGTATACATTTTCTGTATACATGAATTATTTCTATTACTGTATATTCATCTAGCGATATATTTGCCCAGCAGCGGGATTCCGTAACTTTCAGCGACGATTATCGCTGTCGCTAGCGATCGACAGCCTATGAGAGTTGCGCCTCTCCTCTGGATCGTCCTTGTAGTTCACTATCGATAGCTAGCGATAGCGATAATCATCGCTGGAGAGTTACGGAATCCCGCTACAGCAATGCAATAAAGTGTTCTGGAACTTGAATATGTATCCCAAAATGATTGATTACCGAATGTTCACGAAGTCACCGAACTGACCGTTTTATTAGTGAAATTGTCACGGAAATGTTCCAATGACATACACGTATGCATATGCAAATTTCGAAAGTGGATTTTCCGGATGCAGTGAGGATCTATAATATCTCCCAATAAATGGAAACTATAGTTAGGCGGGTAAAATTGCAGTATCGTACTCCGTCTTGAAGTTAGCCACTATAAGCATGAGACTTTGATCGTAGCGCCATCTCTTGAAAAAAAAAAACTATTATCGATGGTAGTGCTATCTATTGGGAAACGTAATTACTGTTCTTACGCCTGGCGGTATTTTCAAAATTGTTCGGAGCAGAAATGGGTAATTGGGATAAAGATCCGAAAACCCAAAACCTCCGATTCGTTTGAAACTTTGCACAGACCTTCTATTCGATAAGATAAAACTACCCTTAAAAGGATTTTTGGCGACTCACAGTAGTTTTCGAGATATCGAATTTTGAACTTTTTTTTTACTATGCATCTTATCATTTCCATACATTGTGACGTGACATTTTGCGCCCCGTCACATGCGCGAACTGTGTGCGGTCAGGAGGTCGGATTTACGACCTTGGGACGGCGCACGTTCGACTCTTACGCTAAGGTAAAATAAGATCGGTTACCTTATGGTCGGGAATTGGTCACCATTTTATTGTTTTGTCATTGTTTTGTCACGGAGTCGAGTCGTTGGTTTTAATAAAATATAATTGTTTACGTCGGTAAAGAATCTCCGTATAACTTCCAGTAAAATATAGAATTCGTCATTTATAAAAGATTTTAGTTTGTTTTATTCCATAAAGATTGTGTTTTGGGGTTCAGTCTAGTATTGAGTCGCTCACGTGATGGTTACCTGAAGTTCGGCAATTAATGGTTACCTAGCGTCTATTAAGGATCTCGGTTATCTGAAATTCGGCTGGCTATCTATTTTTGGTGTTGTCGGGAGGCTGATCACCTCGCCGATTTAGGTTATTTTTGGTAAGTATGGTTGACTCGGAGTTTTGCCGATTAATGCAGGCGGGTCGCATAACATCTGCGCCCGCGGGTACTGGATGCCAGGGAGCGAGCTGGAAAATGGGCCGAAATATTACTGTGTCACCCTCCTCCCACGACTTCCCAGCCTGGCGCTGGACCAGCCTGTTGTTATTGCGGGTATCGCGGACCGGATCGTCCCCGGCGCCTCTTTATGTTGGGGTTTATGGGACTGGCGAAGATGGGTGAGGTGACAATGATGTCTTTAGGTTTCTGGGGCCCGCGTGGACAGTGTCGGTGGCCACCGCCATCCACGGGCAGGACCCCGACCCCATCCAAGTCAGTAACCGGATCCCCGGGGAAGATACCCGCGAGGCAACGTAATTACTGCCGGCAGAGCAAAGAGGGTTTGGGAGATTTCAGCCAAATAGTTCGGGTACAGCGTTCAAATTACGCGCCCTTAGCACGTCCTCGGCCAAATCGCCAAAGCTCTCGGACGCGAGGGACTACGGCGAAGTGGGAGAGGAACGGAACGGCCAATTAGCATAGAGGAACATCGAGGGGCAGCGTTGACGCTAGGAGGGACAACTAGAGCGCCAAGGGCCGAAAAGAGGGGAGAGCATCGACCCGAGAGAGCAACGATCGAACATCGAAAATTACTTCTTCCCGACCCATCGAACAGTAGAGACGTTTGTCAAATAAGCTAGAGTAAGTGCGTCGTCTCAAGTGCTCCGCGCAAACGGCCTGGAAGACGTGAGATTCGGACTCGTCACCTAACAGCGAGATACTTGGTGAGGCCCAGCTCCCTATTTATTGTACAGGCGATAAACTCATTCACTCGTGGTAGCCGTGTGGCTCTTTGTCTCTTTTATTTGGTTTTGGTTTATCGAATGTCGATATTTGCTTAATTTTGTAGTATACGAGTGGGTGTGTGCCCGCGAATGAGATTATCGCCTCATTATCAAGTCACTCTTTTTGTTCTGTTCGTATTATTCTTCGGTTCTTATTCTTTTACATTATCGTTTCGTACTATCGTATCATTCAGGCATTAATTTCGTCTTATATTTTTCGTAATTATTTTGGCTCTCGCGACTTATGCCGGTAATTTAATATCGTCTATTTATTCGTGATTGTCGCATCACACATTTTGTCAAGTGTCGTTACGAATTCGCCTCGTGTGCGATTAAATATCTGGTTCTCTCGTGGCGGTCTTGAGCGTCGAATATCGCACCCGGTTATCTCGGTTATCTTTTGGCTATCGTTGAGATCTGGTATCTCGGTTATCTTGGTTACCTTTTGGCTATCGTTGAGATCTTGTATCTCGGTTATCTACGGTTATCTTGGGTTACCGGCGTGATCTGTGAAGATCTGAGAAGCTACGGTTATCTGGAGTTGGTACGATATTCGCGCGTCAGATTGAGCTTACGTTCTTTGGCCTAAATTCGGAATTCGACCATTCGGATTTTCGGTAACTCAGGACGACGGTAACGAACTCATAACTTGCGTCTTAATTTTTCCTGTGAATTCCGGTTTTATTTCGTTGTGTTTTCTCGAGCCTAATAGATTCAGTAAGCCTGTACTTTATAGTGGAAGATACGCGTGAATTTTAATTTGTTCAACCCGTTATCGTTAAGTCGCGTTGAAAGAGACGCGTTATCGTTGAATTTAGTGTAATATTGTAAGTCAGGGCATCTTAAATCGGCGAATCCGCCGGATTTGTTCTAATTTAGTAAGGTTACCTTTGTAAATCGCCCACAGTTGAGTATTTCGTTACGTTGGCTCTCGGGAGCTCGCATTCGTTTTGTTAATTTGTAAATCTAAGTTAAGCACGATTTTATTGTACAGCGCCGAACCTACTGTACATCCCCGTCGCCATACGTGCGGGTGATCACCGGGATCGATTAAAAATAAATTAGTTTCCCGAAGCATCGCGTTGTTCTCTTTCACCTAAGGATCCCGCCCCTCTACCATAATCGTACCGTTTTTGGTGAGCGTAGCCGGCATTCTGTACTGACTCAATTTTTATCTATCGAGTTGCCGGCTATTGGGAGTGGAAAATAAATAAGCCATTCGTTCATGGATGGTGGTAACGAGCGAGATTCGTTCGTTACCTGGCGCCTAACTCTCGAATAGTCGGAGGTTACGTATTTTTGTTTAGATTGGGATATCGTATTCGGGACATTATCGTTTGTGTAATTTGGAAAAATTGAGCTCAGTTGTCTGAGTCGAAGAATTGGAAAATTCCTCACAACATATGTCGAGGTGTATTTGTACTGAGCTTATATGCCAAACCCATTTATATTTATATTTATTTATAAGCCAAAACCCAAACCCAAACCGGAAAAACGGAACCCAAGCCGAAAACCCAAACCCAAACCGAAAAAGGAAACTCAAACAACCCAAACCCAAACCGAAAAAGGAAACTCAAACAACCCAAACCCAAACCGAAAACCCAAACCCAGC